>CM042141.1:16865978-16893478 GCA_023376005.1 Doryteuthis pealeii
GGAGTGAAACAGAGATGAAAGTAGCCGCCACAACAAAGAGAGCCAGAAGGGAAGAGAGACAACAGCAGCCCCAGACAAGCATTACTGTTTGTGTGCAGTCACTGCACCAGAGACTGTCATTCAAAAATTGGCCTTCTCATCCACTCGCACAGATGCAGATAAAAAAATGGATACTCTTTAGCAGACGGAAGGATGCCAACACACAATACCAGTCCTTGTCAACTCAGTGTGCATGAGTATCACAGCTTGTGTAATCTGATCTGTGCAGTAAAGCATCTGAGAGTTGATGGTAGGTGTGGCGTTTCACCCAGCAAAAAAATTTTTTTTTAAATTTCCCTGGTCGAGCAAAAAGGGGATAGACTTCCTCACAGTTTGACTGGTACCAACAATAGGCCACTCCGCCAAAATGACTTTTTTATTAAAAAAAAAAATTACTAATTTATTTGAAATCTGTCTGATTTAGGTGGACTTTTACCTCTTCTAATTTTGAATGAGAGTTTGGAAAAAAATAAATTGTTATGCATGAAAAGGTTAACATGGTGTCACAGTTATTGTAATAAAAAATGGACTTGGTGAACTGAGTTCCAATCCAGGATGAGGCTGTTTGTGTTTCACATTGTTTTTTATCTGAGAAAACTGTAAACACGTTGGAACAACTGTTCAGGTGTTAGTTTTTCTCTGTTTTGTTTTTTGGCTCGAACCGCGCATATAAATAATTAAATGAAAAAAAATCTAGCTTTCTTTATCTCAAAAGAACTGAGAAAAAAAAAATGTGAAAAAATGAAGTTGACATTTGTAACTTGGGACTTGTTGGATCTCGAGAAATGGTCCCAAAGAACCGAGCGAAAAGGTCGGAAAGTATTGAAATCACAAGAAAAATCGGGAAATTCTACAACCTTTTTCTCCCTCGTGGCTTATTTTTAATGCAAAAAAAAAATCGGGCCCACACAAGCTCAGATATAAATTCCATATAACAGGAAATACGTTTCATTTACAAAATTAAAATGCAGTTTAAAAAATATAAATTCTGACTAATTCTGACTACACTGCTCCTGTTTATGCTGTAATGTTTATCGCCATATAAAATGGACACGGTGAACTGGGTTCAAAATAATATATATATATATATATATATTAATAATGAAGATTAGGTCTCTATTTGTCTGTAATCGAAACTACGTCACTGATTACATGATTTACCAACATCGTCATAACATTGAATAGATACATTCAAAATTTGAGCATGCAAACTTAGGAGTTCCTCATTATTTTTAAAATAAGTTTTAATACATACATGCCTGGTATTATATATTTATATATAGTTTGTTTTAGTTTAATATGTATCTAAAGTTATTAGAAACTAAGTTTCCATTTCAAGTTGTTTTATTTTTTACTCCTTTAATAAATTTTATGATTTTACTTACTTATGGTACAAATTCTATGACATTGAATTTTTAACTTCCTCCCCCTCAGACAATATCTTTCAAAAATTAAATTTTACACCGCCCGTAGGGCATATATATATATATATATATATATATATAAGTAAAATAAAGTCGTCGGGGCGGCCTAATGTCGGTATCAGCCAAGCAGCGAGGGAGTCTATCCCCTTTTCACTAGCGCTAGACCAAGGAGATTATTTTAGCGTCTTTGGTTTCTAGCCGAACGCTCTACCGATGGCATAACGTCAATTGTTAATTTTGAATCTAACTACAACTCATTACCAAAATTACTACAACTCAATACCAAAATGATAAGCTCTGCCAATTCATTATGTAACAATTACATATATTGTAAGTACAAGTGATCCAATTCTCCAATTGAACCACGCTTTAAAATTAATGGAAAATCAGTTTCGATTGTGTCTTTTATATTCATCACCAAGTAGAATTATCACTTTTCTGCAAACAATATTTTAAATATAAATGTATACATAATCAATCAATAGATTGGTGTAATCGAGAGATGTTTAAAATAACACTCTTCTCGAATAACACGAGGATCTTTTTAATTAACCGAGTTTCAACAAATTCTCTTTTCGTTGCAGCAATACACCTACAACCAATGATTTAATCAGATAATGATGCTGGTCTCTTACAAAGTTTTCGAGGCTTAAGCGTCATAATCTCTCTCGGGATACGCACAGTAAGTAATTACTCAAATGAAACAATCAGTCGACTTTTATAAGTGTGTATTTACCAAACCCCTTCCGCCACGGGCAGGTATGTGATACAAGGGCAATTCTTAAGCAGAGTTAAACTGGTTTGAATTCAGAGTTTTCCTTCTCTTAAACTTGTAGCCGTACCATAGCAAAATAATTCAAAAGTATAGATTTAAAGCTGGTTTTTAATTAAGAATTTTTCTTCTCCTAGACTGGTTGTCATAACAAGCCTAAAGGGCAAACAAATGCAAAAATATATACAATTGGAGAGAAAAAAAGAGATTAAATTCAAACTATGTGATTTTAAACAGGCCATTTTTTAAATCACATTTTAGATACTAGTTTTGAAGTTATTTATTAAAGCTGTTTTGAATTCAGAGTTTTTTTCTCCTAGACTGGTTGCCATACAAGAGAAAAAGCTATAGATTTTAAGATATATTATTTCTAAAAAAAAAAGTATGTGATTTTAAACAGACAATTTTCTAATCCCATTTTTATATCAGTTTTGAATTTATCGGTTATTTCATTAACCTTAGTTTGAATTCAGAGTTTCCTTCTTCTAGATTGGTTGCCGTACCAAGTCTAAAATGCAAAATGCAAAAATATAGATTTAAATATTTATTTTTTCGTGACAAAAATAAAGTATGTGATTTTAAACAGACCATTTTTAATTGCATTTTAGATATCTGTTTTGAAGTAATTTATTAAAACTGATATAATTCAGTTTTCTTCTCCTAGACTGGTTGCCTTAACAGAGCAAAAGAATGCAGAAATATAGATTTAAAGATATATTTCTCTTGATTATATTCATATAAACTATATGAGTCTAAACAGGCTAATCACGTTTTAGATATAAGTTTTGAAGTAATTAATTTAAACTGGTTTGAATTCAGATTTTTCTTTTTCCCAGACTGGTTATCTTACCAAGGTAAACGAGTCTAGTCTGCCCTACTATTTACCCATAGCTGGAGGGGAAATAGTTGAATATGTACCTTTCCCAATGGAATTAGCGCGATGTGAAAGGCAATGTCGTCCAGGATTTGAACTCGAGTCGACGAGTGCATTCCCTCTGACAATAACCATTACACCACGCGCTTCCGGCGGATACCTATAACTGCTTCGGTCACGTGATATACGCACTACACACTAGCATGTACTAAAATATTGCAAAATATTTGCTTTACCCTATATCAGTGTTCATACCCTTGGGAAAGGTATGAATTCTACTCTCCCTCCAGCTATGGGTAAATAGTAGGGCAGACTGGGCTCTTTAACCTTGGTTAGGCAACCGGTCTAGGAGAAGGAAAACTCTGAATTCAAACCTGTTAAACTCCGCTTAAGAAATTGACCTTGTATCACATCCTGCTCGTGCGGAGGGGTCGGTAAATATATATATATATATCAGTGTTCATCTTATGGTCATATTATTCTGACACGTATAACAGATTTTCTTTCTCGGATACTTCATTTTTGTTAAAAAGAAATAATATATTTTCAAAAGGAATTTATTTGTGATAGATGAGTGAAGCTCTATAAAACATGCAAATTTCATCTCCTCGTAATTACCCTTCAAACAACAACTGAAGGATCAGCTTAGGCAAATCCCATGAATAACCCAAAACCTTTTCACGAAGCAATCGACACTCTTGAATTTTTTCGACTGTAGCAGAGGCGGTGTTCAGTAAATTGTTATACCTTAAAAAAATAAGAACACTAAGCAATAGATAAGTTGGATCATATTACCTTTAGGCACCCCTTTTTATCTCGATTAAGAAAGGACATGTTTTTCATTTCCGCCGTCAATATCCGGTTGTTTGTTAGGGGTTAGGTTAGGGGTTACTTTTATAATTTAAAAAACCATCTAAAAATCGTCTGTTAAAACAACCGGATATTGACGGTGTAAATAAAAAAACATGTCCTTTCTTAATCGAGATCAAAAAGGGGTGCCTAAAGTCATATGGTCCGATAAGTTTGAAAAATGCTTTATAGGGAAGCAACTATATCGTTTAGATTTTTTTATTATTTTGCCAACGTAAGTTGTACAATTTTGGAACACTCTATCCTACACTGGTTAGGGTTAATGTTAGGGTTAGGGATTAGGGTTAATTTTATTCAAGCAGATATACTAGATTCATGTATGAATTCTTACGGCGAGAGAACAAAGAAAGTAACACTTTCAATCAAATTCTTAATGAAATAATTGATTCACAATAAAGCATTTTCAAACTCATTTATCGCTTAATGGCCTTATTTTTTTAAGGTATAAAAATTTACCGAACACCGTTTCTACGGTCGAGAAAATTGAAAAGTTTCATGCAATTAAACAAATTTACAACTAAACTTGGCAATCGAATATTTAAACCACTACCGGGAACGCCCATGTCCTAAAGCTTTAATAGAACTAGGCCCCTGAACATTCAAAGGGGTGTTATGGATACAGTTAACCAGAAGAAACCACTTCCCCCTATGCGCACTGACATTCCAGCCGACACGTAACCCCAAAGAAAAAGAACAGTTATAATTAAAAGATGAGACAGGTACAGTTAGTCTACAAAACCCTTGAAAAAAGGGTAAAGGTACCCGAAATATGGAGAGAAATAAAGAAGTTTAGGAAGACTATTCACGTTTGATTTGTGTCTTGTTTCTTACTCTTCAAAACATTCTACCATGCTTCTAAGACCCCCAAATTTCCCCAACATCCATCATATATACATAGAAAGAAGCATACGTGGAATCACACACAACACCACACACACACACACACACACACACACACACACTACGCACGCACACACGCGCATATATATATATATATATATATATATTAGATAATATCTGTGTAAGTAGACAGTGCTCAATATCATTGATAGAACATTTATGCTTAAGATAAGGTAACGTGGACATGGGACCAACACCTAGTTGCCGACAGTTTCTAGCTTGTATAATTTGGTCTGAGGATCCCATAGGTGAGAAACTGACAGTAAATGTTGACTTCATGCCTACGCTACCTTACATATATATATATATATATATATATATATATATATATATATATATATATGTATATATATTCTGTAATTTATCTTATTCATCTTTCCGTATAAGCAATATTTTGTTTGTTGAAGTAGAGAAAAGGGCAGCTGTTTATATAATATGAGCTATTGACATTACTAAAATGGATGTGATCCTTCTGCATATAGAGAGTAACAAAAGAAAAAGAAAAACTTTATATGGTCCCAGCAATTGTCATGCCAATGATTTATGTCTTGTGGTAAATATATATATATATATATATATATATATATATATATATATATATATATAAACATAAATATATAAATATAGACATAAATCATTGGCATGACAATTGCTGGGACCATATAAAGTTTTTCTTAAACTTATATAAACTGCAACAGATCCGCCAAACTGTAAGTATCTTTCCCTCTACCTGTCTACATTGTACAATAATATCATACAAATATGACGTTCACATTACATCACCAACGCAATACATAACACAGTCATTATTATTAACAGCATAATTTAAAAATACATTATAATTAATTGCACATAACATACGTAACCAAAAATACCAAACACAAATACGCATATTCATACGCACACGTGCGCGTGGACACAATCATATCACAGCCTTCACGCATTTCCGCGCGCACGCGCATGACATCATACTCATACGCACAAACAAAAATACGCACACGTACAAACAAAAGAGCATTCGACATCACGTAAACACGCAAACATGCAACACGAGAATACAGTTAAAAAAAACGCACACATTCGACCATTTACACCATTTCTGTCATTTAAAAAAAAAAAACTATTTCGTTTACCTGATGAATGTTTTTAGCAGGAAGCCATTGTTAGTAATATCGTTCCCAAATAAATGAATAAAAGCTAAAACTTTTATTTGTCACTTCATTCAACTATATATATATATATATATATATATATATATATACACTAGCAGAATTATTCTGTCCATGGCCGGACTAAAATATTTTAGGAACATCAGGGTCTGAGAGAGAGAGAGAGAGAGAGAGAGAGAGAGAGAGAGAGAGAGAGAGAGAGAGAGAGGGGGGGGAGAAAGGTGTAAAAAAATTGATTTTGATGATAAAACAAGCTAAGAATTCGCGTGTCACAATATTCATTTACTTTTTAAATTGTTTTGTTTTTTGTTTTTGTTTTTGTTTACATTGAAAACATTTAAAAAAAATGTAACCCTAATATCGTTAGTGGTTTGAAATATAATTCTATTTTTCTAAATATCTAGTTTTTGTACTCACAGAGTTCCACAAATCTATTGATTTTTAATTATTGAGTATTTTATCACTTAATCAATAAAAATCAAAATCTAATTTTTTTGCTTTTCCATACTATAAACATAATAATGTTACGATTTAACTTTAATATGCTCAGGATTTAACTTTTCTTAAGTTATAATTCGACACGTACATACCAAAACAGACGCACCTCCTTTACACACACACACACACACACACACACACACACACACACACATATATATATATATATATATATCATATGTCTATATCTTAATACACGTGTTCCTTAATGATAGTTATCATCTTGCAACACCCTCTGGTTAAAAATGAGACCATCCAAATCGTCCAAGATGAAATGCAACAATGTAAAACCTGATTATCTAGTGTTTACTTATTTCTCATGTATTGTCACCTCAGCTAAATAATGGACCATTCTGTTTTTATAATAAAGAAAGGGAAGAAACAGACATGCTACACAGATTACACAATGTGGCCAGCTTATTTTTAAAATCGGAAATTTACATAATCGATTTTATACATTTTCACAGCCAAAAATTAAGAGAGAGAGAGAGAGAGAGAGAGAGAGAGAGAGAGAGAGAGAGAGAGAGAGAGAGAGAGAGAGAGGGTGGAGAGAGAAGGAAAGAGTCAAGAGAATCCATACTTAGTATTATTTGGATTATTCGGACTATTGTCCTCATCGTCATTGTTATCTGTACAACGTTTCGGCCGATATGTACCCGGCCTTCTTCAGGAACTTTCTCGGACTCGAGTACCTTCTTTTCGGATTCGGGAACCTCCTTGTTGTAATCGGGAACCTTCTTGTAATCGGGAGCCATCATGGAATTTTGAACCTAACCTTTTATTCAGTCCACGGGGGTATATTCTCATTCCGCTAACCATAGCTGGGGTTCAGGTGTTAAGCTGTGTTAGTTATTATTCTATGTTACTGCTGCCCCTGACCATGATTTAACCTGCAGTCTTGAGATAACTGTCACTTAGAACTATCTTAACGTCTTTATCCACTAGGCTATGTGTCCACCACGCCTTGATGATGATGATGATGATGATGATGATGATGATCACCATCATGATGATCATGATCATCATCATCATCATCAATCGAATCTTTTTTTTTTTGTTTTTTTTTTTTTAATTTTGTTATTTTTTCTTAATGATTCAGAACAAAAGAGAAACTTAACAATTAAAAAACTTAACAATTAAAAAAAAACAAGAAAACAATGCCATTATGATTACCCACTTTTCCTGTGGACTCCTACACCTGGACACACACCACTGTTGGCCTACCAGCAATAACTTACGTTCATCATCTCTGTGCGGACAATAAAAAAACAAAAACAATTACATTGTGTTTACACTGGGTGATGCTATACAATGTCTAACATTATAATTTAAATGCTCTTAAAAAATAATCAATTATCTAATTGTCTATGAGAAGATTAGGCTATTCAGTTCGATATTTCAAGTTGCTCTCTGCCGGATAGCATCTTATGTCGGGTCGGATATGACCCGGGGACCGTAGTTTTGAGAACCCTACCATGGAGTACAAATTATAATAAACACTAGAGACAGCGTGTGGGTGGCTTTCTGTTGTATTTTACAATGAAACATAAACAACAAAGTTTATTAATTCTTTGCTTTTTTTTCATCCACGTTTAAAAAGAATTATTGATTTTGGCTAGTTTTTCTTTCATCATTTTTCGTGCTTTTTTGTTTGTTTATTTGTTTTTGCTGTTTTTCTTTTAATTGCATGCCGTTAAATTCTACAATGTGAGTTCAGAGATTTTTTCTTAAAAAGAGCAATAATATTATTATAATAGAGATTCGGTGTCTATTTATCTGTCTGTAACCAAAACCACGTCACTGCTTACGTCACAATACCTTTTGGAATTGCGTGAATTTATCAATGAGTATATTTAATTTACAGTTAAAATCATTAATACATAGAATAAATATTATTTATTAGTGATGTCTCTATGAAAATCTGAGTTAGATTTGCTTTTAAAAAAGCCTATGTATTTAGTGCGTTTAAAATGCTACAATGTGTCTTATATATCAGATATATAAAGATTTATATATCATATGGCGTGGTTAATTTGCATACTGTTTCTAACAAAGATAAATGATTACTTGGTGTTATTGATCTCTAATATTATTGTTTTATTCTCAAACGTAATCAAATGAATTCTATGAATGATTTTATATAGAAACCAATTAAAATATAATTAAGATAAGTGTAATCTTTTTATTAGAGCATCCGCCTAGGAACAACAAGGTTCCGGGTTCGATACTGGTCCAACTCAGCTGGGATCTGAGGTAGACGTGGTGATTCACCTCAGACGCAAAGATAATCTCCCTGGTCTAGTGGCTTACGGTCAATTCACGCTGGAATCACTGGTTCCCACTAGATCCCCGAAGTTAAGCAGCAATGAGTCTTTTTTACACTTACACAACAGTTAGACTTGTCAAAATGGGGAGAGTAGCGTATCCCTTCATTGCCATTACTCTTAGATCAACTCTGAACCGGAATGGTATTACCTGTTAGGGTTATATTTATCGTTCAAACAGATCTGTTTAAAAATTATTTAAAAACAACAACACAGAAACAACCTCTTAGAGAAACAACTGCACAACGAACGCAATTCCCTAACTTTTAGTATTAGAATAATCCGAGTTGAGTTGACAGGATGTTAAAATCAATCAATCAATAATTGTTTGATTCAATCCAAATTCTAAAAATGATTGGTAGTCGGATTAAGCTGTTCAATTAGATTAATATTTTGACATCATTGAACTTTTGGCAAACAGAGAGAGACATAGACAGAAGCAGACGAAAAGAGAGACAGACAGATAGAGAAAGACAGAGAAAAAGACAGAAAAACAAACATAAAGAAAGAGAAAGAGACAAACAGACAGAGACAGTGACTTTTAATTAAAAAAATCACGTATAAAATATTACTGTATATTGGATCTCCCAAATCATTTTTACATTGGATCATTCAAATCATTTTTAAATGGATCTTTCATATCCACTTTTTATATTGGATAATTAAAATCAATATCTTTTACACCGGAACATTCAAATCAGTTTTTTTTATGTCCATTCTTTTTACATTGGATCATTCTAATAATTTTTTTTTTACTTTGGATTATTCAAATCCATTTTTTACTTTGGATCATTCAAATCAAATTTTTTACATTGGATCATTTCAATCCATTTTTTTTTAAATTGAATCATTCAACTATTTTTTTCTTTCTGAATTGGATCATTCAAATAATTTTTTTTTTTTTTACATTTAATCATTCAAAACTACTTTTCTTTCATTAGATCATTATTATCTTTTTTTCTAGATTGGATTATTCGAATACATTTTTACAATGGATCATTCAACTCAGTTTCTCTTACATTGGGTGATTCAAATCATTTTTAAATTGGATCATTCAAATCCATTTTTGGAATTTGTATCATTCTTTTTACATTGGATCATTTGAATCAATTTTTTAACCTTTGCTACGTTCATCACTGAGGTTCGATCCTTCCACTTTCTTTAGGTTGACTGTAGCATTAACTCAAGATCATTTACTTCATTGGATATCTTATGAAAATAAGTGAGATGTATGTGTGTATTTGAGTGATCGAGTAAGAGAGAGAGCGCAAGAGAAACAGAGACATATATATATATATATATATATATATATTATATATATATATATATATATATATTAAATTTTGTGTATTTTGGCAGCAAATTATTCGTAAGACATGTGTTATTGAATACCACGGAGTATTCTTTTTTCATTTTTTGTATGGATACATACAAAAAATGAAAAAAAAGAATACTCCGTGGTATTCAATAACACATGTCTTACGAATATAATATATATATATATATATATTATATATATATATATATATATAATATATATATATAATAGAGAGAGAGAGAGAGAGAGAGAGAGAGAGAGAGGGGGGGAGAGAGGGGGTAGAATTGACAGAATTGGCAATTGGTTACAAATTCTAAAATTCTCTAGAAACGGCACCCAACATGACACATGAAGGAATGAGAAGAGCTTATCCCTGTGAATCAAATATCTTCCATTTGGAATTTCCAGAAAGTTACTTAATGTTATAGACACTTGCAGAAACCTTTGAGGTGCAGTAACTGAGATTGGGATTTAAGACTGCAAATATATATATATATATATATATATATATATATATATATATATATATATATATATGTGTGTGTGTGTGTGTGTGTGTGTGTGTAGTAAGAGAAATTCAGTTAAGGTTGGTTTATTTGTTTAATGGCATATCATCCTTCGTGAGACATTCAGTTAAGCTGTATACTTAAGTGTGAGGTGATCATTGCCTAACGGTTATCGTCGTAGGAAATGAAATAGGCGAAAATGTCTCCGTGTTATTACACGATAAAAAGAAAAAGATGGAACCAAGAGAGAGAACGAGAGAGAGAGAGAGAGAGAGAGAGGGATAGAGAACCCCCAGACAGTTATAGATAGATAGATAGATAGAGAGAGAGAGAGAGAGGGGGGGGACAACACCTGTATCCTGACCCCTATTGGAGAATAGGGGTTTAAGAAGAATAAAGATTCACGACTCCGCAACATTACTTGGCTGGGCCTGTAGAATACCCCGACCAATTCTGCAGAGGGGTGAAATCTCCCTAATGGGGCCACCTGTTGGTCATGGGTGGCGACTCATGATGCTTAAGAAAGGAATCCTGGTGGCTGAGCATACAATACTCCGATTTGGCCCTTTCTTAGGCTAGTCAGGTAGTCGGAAAGGCTTCTCCGATCAGTCGGCCGGTCACGACAAATCCTAGCACCCATATGATTGTCCCAACCGTATAGCCCTTATGGCAACGTTCCAACCCTTTTTATCAAATATATGCTAGAAGGCTGTGACTTAGTGTCCTGGGTATGTTTTAAATTGCATCTAATGGTTAGGTTCCAATCCTGGAGCTTTAAGGATTGTAGAGAACCCCTTTATCCCTATTATTCACAGGTCCTCTCAGACCTGGAGTGGTAGTCTCTGTTAAGGTCTCATCTATGGGTTAAATAGAAAAAATGAGTTTAAATAATTGTATTAAAAAAAAACTGAGTTTAGATTTTTTTTAAATTGAATTCCCATTAAAAATGAATAAAACAAAACGACTTCGGCATACAATAACCCAACAAGAGTTGACATACCGTAAAAACGAACCAACCAACATACCTTACTACAAAATGAATATCTGAAAAGTGGTTAAAATGTCCAGTTTAAAATCACATAATTTGATTTTGACATTTTTAGATTTTTTTTTTGTCTCTGGGACTTTTCAATTCTTCGGATGATTTCCTACCGCTTCCAATGCCTCCAAGACAAATTGCTGGATTTGACGGACCATTTAACAACGAATCGATTATTTGTTGGATCATGGCAGGTGTCATTTTTATATCAGATGGTAAATGGTTGAAACGAAAAAAAATTTTTTTTTCAAACCATAATGATAGATATAAATACGCGAAGGACAATGTGACATATTTTAAAGGGAGATAAATCAGATTTATCTTTTAAAGGGAGATAAATCATTTAAGGAAGAACTGATGAGAAGATTTGAATTTCACTTCTATAGCATTAATGGAAACTAGCAGGACCTGTGGTTATACCAGAGTATGATGATTCAATTATTAAAACGTTTGATATATTTACTTAAGAGCTATTGCTCAAATATACCAATATGTAAAAGTATAATAATCTTGACTTGACTCTGTCTCTCTCACTCTTTTTCACTTTCTTTCCTTCTTTTCATATTTTCATAGTGTTCGATTAAAACAGATTAACGTTATCGCTTCCACTCGCTCACCCCTTCTTTCTATGTTTCCCCTACTTTCTTTCTTTCTTTCTTACTTTCTTTCTTTCTTATATTTTTTTCTGTATAGAGTGTCCTTTTTCTTTCTTTTTTTTCTTCATTTCATTATGCTCGATTGAGACATAATAGCGTTATCGCTTCCGCACCCTCACCCCTTGTCTTTATCTTTCTCCTATCCCCTTTCTTTCTTTGTTTCTTTCTTTTTTATTATATTTTTTGTGTTGTATGTCATTCTTCTTCCCTTTCTTTCTTTATAATAAAAATGGAATGGTCCATTATTTAGCTGAGGTGACGAAACTCATAGGAAATAAGAATTCGGCAGATAATAAACACCAGATAATCAGAATTTACATTTTCGCATTTCATCTTGGGCGATTTGAACGGTCTCATTTTTAACCAGAGGGTATTGCAAGATGATAACAGTCGTATTTTTAGAAACACCAGCATTATTATATAAATTGAATTGGATTGGTTTCCTTGTTTAATGGCATATCAACCATAATAGATTATTTAATGTCAAAGCATTCCCTTGTAGAAGAACAGTAGTAGTACTACTTAACCCTTAGCTAGGTAACCAAAATTAAGTAACAAAGGTCCTTCCTAATTCTTGCCTCAGAAGAATAGAAAGAAAGAAAAAATAAGAGGGCACTGAAAAGACAGACAGACAGACAGACAGAAAGAAAGAAGAAAGAAAGAAAGAAAGAAAGAGTAAAAAATAAGGTTACTTCCACCCAGACAGAGATAAATTTATTTTCTTAACGTTCCCGTAAAATTTCTGGAATTTGTAAGACCTCTTATTGTAAAGTTATTAATTTTTGTTTAAACCCCTTTTTATTTCAGTTGTTTGGATGTTCCTTCAAATTTCAGTCGAGTCTTGTGTCTTAATTTTCATAATCAGAAAAAGCATCAAGGAACTGCTACACAATCCATTTAAGTTCATCAAAGGGAAATTCAGTTAAAATACTGAAGCTTTGAAACCAGGGATAGTAGAACGGAAACTAGGCTGAAGTAGGGACCCAAATAGTCCGAGACTTATTTACTCTGTAAATAAATCGAACTAGACATCGCAGAAGTAGAATAAAGGAGGTTGTCAGTGATGTCACAGAAGCTTCATTACAGCTTTCGGGTTTCGCAACATCAGACTTGTTCCACCAGCAACCCTGGCCTGTTTCTAGGCCACCTCCCCTCATGATTTGCTCAGTGTAATATACTTCAGGAGTCCTTATATAATAGCCCGAAGATACGCAACAGCTAATCAGAGACTTACTCGTAACATGGATAAAATAGGCGATTATATTCGGGCACATTTTCATATTTGCTACTTTCCCTGCCGATGCGTTAATACTATGGTAAGTTGTTTCATTTTCATTAAAAATCTAATAAACGAATGTCTTCTTGTGCAGTCAATCAAAATAAAACAACCTAACCCTTTGCCTACTTTAAGCCGCTCATAGCAGCTCTCCAGCCACTGTGAACTTACCATAAACCGCTGGCAGCGGCTCTCGTACCTGTCACTTGTTTGCACTGAAAAATTACTACGTGACCACCACTGCCATCTTTGTTCTAATAGAATGGTTTATGAGGTGGATAGATAGAGAACTTTGAAATATCCCATCACAAAGAGATTTTCTTTCAAATGTTTTTCCAAAATTATTTTTCTTTTTATTCTTTTCCCTTCCGAATCTAAAACTAGAATTATAAGATACAGTTTAGCATACTAAAATCATGATACTAAAATATCAGGATATTTTATAATATATAATATATATGATATATAATATAATATATAATATATATATATATAATATATAATATATATATAATATATAATATTTCAGGATACTAAAATATCTATTTGACTCATAGATGGGACCCTAACAATTACTATCACTCTGGAACAGTGTGAACCTGGAAGCAAGGGGTACTTCGCATTCCCCAGAGCACCAGAATTGGAACCTCACCACTAGATTCATTTGTTTAATCTTTTAATCATTATTCTATATTAAGTTTTTGATATATCATTGGTTTATACCCTTATATATTTTATTTAGCTTTTCTTGTGGAATATTAGGGGCAAAATATTTTTTACTCCCCCTCTCGGACAAAAGTTGCGTGTGGATTTTATTGAACTTGCTGGTCTCCAAAAAATTTCCTTTATAAAAAAACTTACTAAAATAATTGTTTGAGACCCTTAATCATTTTACACAGGTAAAAAGATACCAAGAAAATTTAGTACAACCGTGGGGGGAAATTTGGTGGGCAAAGAGTTAAGAACTGAAAACTACTCCAAATTACACCACCACACCACAGCCCAGAAACCATGACTCACCCTGCTACTTTCTACCCCACACAACTCTGATGTACATTTGCACATCAAAATGATGCCCCTCAAAACACGACAGGGCAAGCCGTCATCATCAGGCCGTGGCGGGGGCATCACAAATGAGCCACACAATAGGAACACTCGGAATGAAACCCCCAAGATCACTACTTGAGTAACATAATACAAAACGTGTTTATCCATTTGTTGAGGAAGAAAACTTGTGACAGTTAAAGCCAATTAAAAACATGGCTCCTATATTCCCGCCACTGGATTTCTTCCATGTTTGGAAGTTTTGACTAAATTCCTTGAGGGTCGTGAAATCACCATGCCGTTGAATCTATTAACGACACTATTCCCCCGGAAGAGCTCAAATGCCAAAATCTCATTTCATCGCTTGCATACAAAAGCTAACATAACAATAATTGACATTTCTAGCTCATTAAATACTCCATTTTGACAATCGACAACCCTGTGCATTTATTTCGTCGATTCATATTGGCTAATAACTAACCCCCACATTTCCATTTATGTTTTGCTCGGTAATTTTCGGCATTTTTCGGTGAATTGCTAAACTACCGTCTTTTCGTCTGATAATAGTTTTATTTTATTTTCTCTTTTAGTTTTCAAATTAAATACAAATAAATTGTTCGTGCTTTTTAAAATGATATTCACTGTTAATTAGAGTCGGTTTAGGTCAGTCAGTAGAGCGTCCACTTAGGGAACCACAAGGTTCCGAGTTCGATACTGGCCCTCGCCAACTCAGTGCATGAGTAGCACAGAGATCTGTGCTGCAAATTGAGGAGCTGGTGGTAGGTGTGGAGTTCCACATCAGATGAAAAAAACAATCTTCTTGGTCTAACGCTAGAGAAAAGATGATAGACTATTTCGCTGTCTCGCTGATACCGACTTTAGGTCACCCGACTACTTAAAACTTACTTTATCAAATTAACACCACAACATTTTACAAACTTTTTGACACATTTCAATGGTAATTTCATGAAATTTATCTGAAATTGCATTCTTTAATTCTGTAATTGTTTTCGGCTTAAGATTGTAAACCTGATCTTTTAATACACCCCACAAAAAAAAGTTCGGTGGTGTTAGGTCTAGTGAACGTGATCGCCATTCAATTGGTCCTCTTCGTCTTATCCATCTACCTTCAAAATTTTCATTTAACCATTCCCTAACTAATAAAGAAAATATACATTATGATATATGAAATTAAAAAGGGCGTTACTTATAAGCATTACAAAGCATTACTTATAAAGTTGGACATTTTTCTTGTTTTTGCTTTTAAAGAAATTTTTAAAAATCTATATATTATTACGCGTGTTCCTAAATCTTCCGTCCGTTATCATCTTGCAACACTTTCTGGTTATGTTTTTATACTATACAATGTTGTTTTCTTTATATAAAAACGCGTAACAAAAAAATTAGAGTGTTTTGGGGCCCGGAACGTATTAATGGCATTTTACTTAATTTCAATGGGGAAAATTGATTTGACATACGATGAAATGAGTTACAAGATCGGTCACGGAACGAATTAAACTGGCTAGTCAATTTACTACTTTATGGCTTAGTTAATTTGAAAGTGAAAGTGAAACTAGAATCCTTCAATGTTGATGAAAATTATTGTATCTTTAATCGTATTCATATTTATAAATTTCTATGCAGGTTTGCTTGCTTACTTTAGAAGTCCGTCTCAGATGATGATGACCTTACGGAAGTTGGTCCAGTGGCAGGGGAAAATCCGAGAGGACTGCCGAGCTGCTGCATCAGACAAAAAATGCTGTGAGTGGCTTAAATCATGCTGTGAGTTAATGACATATCAATCTTCATTGCTTATCTACTGCCAAATATATCCTGGTAGAAGACCACTAGTGTTACTATTTAACCAATGGCGAAGAGGGTTAGAGAGAAAGAAAGAAAGAAAAAAAGGGAAACGAAATAGATAAATGAGAAAGAAAGAAAGAAAGAAAGAAAGAAAGAAAGAAAGAAGAAAAAGAAAGAAAGAAAGAAAGAAAGGGAAGAGAAGTAGATAAATGAGAAAGAAAGAAAGAAAGAAAAAAGTAGATATAAAGAAAGAAAGAATGAAAGAAGTAGATATAAGAAAGAAAGAAAGAAAGAAAGAAAGAAAGAAAGAGAAACGAAATAGATAAATGAGAAATAAAGAAAGAAATAAAGAAAGAAAGAAGTAGATATAAAGAAAGAAAGAATGAAAGAAGTATATATAAGAAAGAAAGAAAGAAAGAAAGAAAGGGAAGAGAAATAGATAAATGAGAGAGAGAGAAAGAAAGAAAGAAAAAGAAAGAAAGAAAGAAATAGATATAAAAATAAATAGATATGGGAACGATAGCATATTATAGAAGAATGATCAAAAGCAACAAAACAAAACAAAACAAAAAAAACGACAGTACAATAAAAGAAATTCATGAAAGAAAGAACTAATGCAATAGAAATTGGTTTGGTTTAGTTTCTTTGTTAAATGGCATATCAACATTCCTGGGTTATCTAATACCAAATCTATCCTTATACAAGAGCAATACTGGAACTACTTAACCTATAGCGGAGAGTGTGGAAGAGAAAAAATGAATGAATGAAAGAAAGAAAGAAAGAAAGAAAGAAAGAAAGAAAAGAAAGAAAGAAAGAGAGGGGAAAAAAGAAATAGATAGATGAAAAAGGAAGAACGAAAGAAAGAAGTCAAATTTTAGAAAAAAAAAAAGAAAGGAGATGATATAAGAAAGAAAGAAAGAAAGAAATCTTACTATAATGTGATATAGAGAGGAAAGAAGATTGAAAAAAAGAAAGAAAGAAAGAAAGGTGACTATGAGGGGATATAAAGAAAAGACACGATTAATAGAAAGAAAGAAAGAAAGAAAGAAATTTGAGAACGATAGTATATTATACATGTAAATAAAGCAAGAGAGATAAAAAAAAAACGACAGTATAATATAGAAAAGCATGACAGAAAGAAAGAAAGAAAGACAGACAGAAAGAACGCCATTGAAAGAAAGAAGAAAATTTACTTCAGTTTAATTTCTTTGTTTATTGACATATAAACCTTGCTGGGTTATCTAATGCCAAATCCATCCTTGTACAAGAAAAATACTAGTATTTTTAACCTATAGTTGGGGGATGAGGGGGTTCCTACTTTTCCCAAATGTGTTAGTTCGAAAGTGAACGTAATAGAGCAACTGGAGTTCGAACTCGCTTACTACGATGTCGCAGTCCAGCACGTTAGCCACGATACAACGGAGACTCACCCATCTATACATATATAAAAGAGAGTGTGTATGTGTGTGTGTATGATCCAAAGATCGAGTGAAGAAATCTTCCTTATAACGTAGTAGTTTTTCAATTGTCGTAATTTGCAGAGCTCAATGTGTGCTATCGGAGTTACAGAGCAAAATTATAAGATTTTATTTATTTGAAAGCATTATAGACTATTTCAGGGAGCCTAGTGAAATTATCTTTCGGATCCCATCTTCAAACAAACAAAAAACTCTAAATTCCCTGGAATAGTCTATAATGGTTCCAACTTAAATCTTCTTATATTTCCTCATCTCTCTCTCTCTCTCTCTCTCTCTCTATATATATATATATATATATATTATATATATATATATATATATATTCACTACCACCAGCCCGGATTAACACAAGATCTTTTATTACGTGGGTCTTTTATGGGGTATCCAGCGAGGATCCAACCCGATTGATTCAGTTATAATGGATCTACAAGACTAACTTTCAAAATCTCCGACTACCAAGTCGATGCCGGATAGCCGCTTCTAGTGTACGTTAATGCATAACCATTGACATTTGTCGCGTTTCAGCAAACCCACCAATAAAATGTTTCTGTTCACTAATTTTTCCCGCCTTTTTCATTGTAGACACCGAATGTATCTTCCATATTCACAGCGAACGGCTTCCACGCGCATTTGAACCTGCATACGTGGGTAATCCAGCGAATGTGATACAAACTGGGAATTCTCATGTTGCAGTTTCAATCCCGACATGTCACAAATCAATTCACGTCAACGAAAAAAAACAACAAAAAAAAAAGCAAATCATCGCTAATACAGAAAATATAATCATTCAGAAGTTTTGATTTGAAATTTTTTGGTTTGATTTCTTTGTTTAATGGCATATCAAACTTCCTGGGTTATTTAACGCCAAATCCATCCATCCATATATTAATACTGGTGTTCCTAAAAAATACGTCCGTTATCACCTTGCAACACACCCTTGATAAAGATAAGACCGTTCAAATCGTCCAAGATGAAATACAAAAATGTAAATCCTGATTATCTGGTGTTGCTTATCCATCGAATTCTTATTTCTGATGAGTGTCGTTACCGCAGCTAAATAATGGACCATTTTTATTATAAAAAAGAAAGGCAAGAAGAAGGACATGCTACTCAGAAAAACATGAGAAAAAAGTAAGAAAGAAAGAAAGAAAGAGAAAGATAGAGAGGGGGTGGGCGCGTGGAAGTGATAACGCTAATTTGTTTCAATCGAACATATTGAAATGATGAAAAGAAGGAAAGAAAGAAGAGAGAGAGAGAGAGAGAGAGAGAGAGAGAGAGAGAGAGAGAGAGAGGGAGAGAGAGAGAGAGAGAGAGTTAAATCAAGATTATTTTAGGTTGATGTGAAAAGATAGGGAAAAAAGGCAGGTTCTCAAGGAGACATAACAAACAAATGAATAAATACAATATCATGTACATGTTCAGTGCAAAGATTCTTTTTTAAGGTTGGTGTGAGAAAATAAAAAAAGGTGAGGTGCCTAAGGAGGCATAACAAATAGATAAATAGATAATTTTATGCATGAATAATGGATAATTGTCTTATAAAATCCGAGGAGTCAATTGAAACGCCCACCGATTATATTGACCATTTGAGGATTGATAGTATATCTGCCTTCGGTTTCCGTTGGGGCATCACCATCTCAGTTTCAGTAGTAAAACCGATGACACTTCTACGAATAGCTGACAATAAGCCACCCTGTTAGCTGGGGCTGTAGAATACACTGACTACAACACTGCAGAGGGGTAAAATCCTCCACTAATGGGGCCACCTGTTGTTCCGACCCTATTGCACTTATAACAAACTCACAACCCTTTTTGTCATATATGCGTTAAAAGGCGGTAGCTGATGGTCTTGGCGTCCTAGGTATGACGTTAAACTGCATTATCGGTGTAGTTTCTATTTTGGAGCACTGGGGAGTGTGGAGTACCCTTTCATCGCAATTACTCCTAGGTCCTAGTATTATTGGGAGAGTACTCAATATAATATAGAGTTATAATATAATATGATAATAAATAAATATATAAATGTTTTATATATTTAATGGCATAGGAACAGTCACGACCATTGGTTTCATGTATGCGTAACCGCAAACATTCGTCATGTGACGTTGGAGTTTAAAGTCCAAATACATATACAGTGTATATTTCCCGTGGTAAAGAAGATAAATGGGGAAGATAAATGCCCCATCTAAGCTTCAGTAGTAAAACCTATGACACTTCTACGAATAGCTGACAGTAAACTGCCGTGTCGGCTGGGGATGTAAAATGCGCTGACTGCACCTCAGCAGAGGGGTAAAATACCCCCAATGGGGGCTACCTGTTGGCTATGGGTGGTTTCATAATTTGGATTATTTCGATTATTCGGACAATTGTTCTTGTTATACCGGCCATTCCTACAGTGGAGAATATACACCGGTTCTCACTATAAATAGTGAGACACCGAGGGAAAAGGTTGTACTGTTACCGTACTGTTACCGTACTGTTACTGTTTAGCGGCAAGCTAGCCGTTCTTGTACCTTATTGTAAATACACTTGTCTCTTTTTACCCTACCTCGACTTGACTTCTCTTTTTACTGTTGAACTAACATCACAACAGTTCTCATCTTCATTGTTATATACACAACGTTCGTGAAGGCTCCCGATTACAGCATGAAGAATCCCGAGTTCGACAAGATTGTTCCTGAATTCGAAGAGTAGGTTCCCGAGATCGGGTAGGTTGTCGGGTTCGGCAAGAAACATCTGAAGAAAGCTGGAAGGCATATCGGCCGAAACGTTGTGTATATAGCAATAATGATGATGACAATAGTCCGAATAATCCAAATAACTCAGAAGTTAATGTAAAGATACATATCCTATTAACTGTATATTTTCTGTGGAAATATTCTTTTTTTAAGGTTGAAGTGAGAAGATAAAACAAAGTGGAGCTGCTCAAAGAGGCATAACAAATAAATAAATAAATAGATAATTGTATGCATGAAAAATCGATAATTGTCTTATACAATCCGATGAGTCAATTGAAACGCCCACCAATGATTTTGACCACTTGAGGATCAATAGCATATCTGCTTTCGGTTTCCGTTGGGGTATCACCATCTCAGTTTCAGTAGTAAAACCGATGAAACTTTTACGAATAACTGACAATAAGCTACCCTGTCGACTAGGGCTGTAGAATACGCTGACTACACCACTGCAGAGGGGTAAAATATCCCCAATTGGGGCCACCTGTTGGCTGTGAGTGGAAACCTGATGGCTAACATGCAACACTCCACTTTGGCCCTTACTTAGGCTAGACGATCAATCGATTGGTCATGTCAGGTCCTAGCACGTATGATTGTCCTAACCCTGTTGCCCTTATGGCAAAACTCCAAACCTTTTTATCATATATGTGCTAGTGGTCAGTGACTGAGGATCTTAATGTCCTGAGTATAACGTTAAACTGCCTCTAGTGTTGAATTTCCAATTCTGGAACACTAGGGATTGTGAAATACCCCTTCATCGCTATTACTCCCAGGTCCACTCTGACCCGGAGTGGTGCTACCTGTTAGGATGCCGTATATAGATTAAATAGGAAAACATGAGTTTTCAAAAAAAATATGTTTTAAATAAAATTGAATTTGAAAAAAGAAATTTGAATACCATAAAGAATGAATAAAACAAAACGTCTTCGGCATAATATGACACAACAAGTGTTGACATGCCGTAAAATCTAACCACGAAATGAAATAAAAAACAGCAACATTTTGAGATTAATTTGGATGATTTCAGAAAAATGGTAATTTAAGAGGGCAGTTTTAGAAACTATTGGATGAATTACTTAATAAAACTTTATCTATAGATATATATTATATTAACAGTGTATATTTTCTGCTGAAGAGATTTTTTATAAAGTTGATGTGAGAAGATAGAAAAAAAGGTTGCTTTCGGATTGTTTCCGTTGGGGTATTCCCATTTCAGTGTCAAAATTAGAACCTATGACATTTCCAACGTATCACAAAACATATTTTCACCGTTGCTTCCCGGCCAATTCTGTTAAGTTTCATTGTGTACTTTGATATTGCTTTGGTAGGATTTCATTTTGTTTAGAAATCTTATTATAATGGAGATTGTGGGTTTGTCTGTCTGTAACCGAAACTATATTACTATACAAATCACAATTCCTTTAGTTATTTACGTCATATTCTCCATGATTTTATTTTTATCTAAACCTCAATTATTAATAAAATTGTTTTACATTACTTACACTTTTGACCATATCTACATACTAATAACATGCAATTGTATTTATATGTACAACAAAATAGAGGTTTACAGTATGAATGGGAAGGCTAATTTGCATATTGATCTTAAAAAATTGATTTTAATAAATATATGCTTAGTATTATTGATTTCTAATTGTTTGGTTTTATCTTATTGAATATGAGCAAAAATCTCTTCAATAAATCTTAAAAGAAATCCCTTAACAAGAAGAAATAACTGTAATATTATTCTTTACTTCCTATTTTAACTAAACAGTTTAATTAGGAAAATTTACCAATGAAAGACGGGAGTAACGGAAAATGATGGAAGAGTTAGTTTCAAAGTTGTTTTATTTTTCAATCATACCCCCTCTGTTCAAAATCTTTTTATCTACATTCTTATTCAGTTTCATTAGCCTTTCTAATTTAATATCATATTCTATTACAAAATTTAACTAAAATACTTGCACCCGGAGGGTGCATATATTTACTAGTTAAAATAAATATGATAAGAATTTGTAAAGAAACGCAAGCGGCGTAGTATGGCTTGGTTCTTCTCTGCTAAAATCCCCTGAATTTTTTTTCTTTTCGAACTGAGGATTTTCAGTCTGTGATAATATCAACAGAAAGTAGCTGATTGTGTTAGTCTGAACATAAACTATCCCCTAAATTATTCAATGGAAAAGTTATTTTTTTAAACGTTAAAATTTAAGAATTACGTATCAAAATCTGTTTTCTTTCTCTAATTTTTTTGTTTTTTTAAAGTTTTTTTTTAGATGAGGCTTGATAATCTAGATTATTTGAATTATTCGAAGTATTGTCCAAATCTTCACTGCTATATACACAGCGTTCGACAAGAAGGTTCCTGAGTTCGAAGGGAGGGTTCCCAAGTTAAACAAGAAACACCTGAAGAAGGCCGGAGTGCACATCGGCTGAAACGTTGTGTATATAACAATAAAGATGAGGGCAATAGTCTGAATAATCCAAATAATCCAAAACTTGATCTATAAATATATATCATATTAACAATGTATATTTTCTGTGCAGGATTTTTTTTTTATAAGGTTGATGTGAGATGATAGAGAAAAAGTGGGGATGCTCAAAGAGGCATAACAAATAAATAAATAGATAATTGTATGCATGTAAAATCGATAATTGTCTTATACAATCCGAGGAGTCAATTGAAACGCCCACCGATTATGTTGACCACTTGAGGATCGATACTATATCTGTCTTCGGTTTCCGTTGGGGCATCCCCATCTCAGTTTCAGTAGTAAAACCGATTACACTTCTACGAATAGCAGACACTAAAAAGATCCATATATGACCTTTGACCCTTAAACAATAACAGACGCCAATTTGCTTACATTGTAAAATATTTAGGAATCTCATTTCGTAAAAGAGTAAGGCGAAATGCAAACAAAATGTGTTTATTAATCAATGCATCCCCCTCCACTTCCACCTCCGCCTCCGCATTATCGTCATCATCATCATCATTATTATTATCATCATCATCATCATCAATAACTCGTTGGCATCCATCCGTCTGCTAGAAACGATGGGTGTAGTGTCCAAAAAATAAGCGGAACCACGTGGCCTGGGTGGGTTGATATGGACGGTGAGTTGTCACCCAAGCAGCAGGTGCCCTTCTCTCTGCACTGCCGCACTGGTACAAAGGAAAAGCAACAACAAAAAATGCAGTTTGACAACGATAGTGTCGCAGGAGTTGCTGGATAGCGCTGAAGTTCTGCATCACACCCCTTTAAGGACTCCAGCTCCAGACTTGATTTCAGGGTTTACTCCCCTAGCCTTTCCTTGGAATGAGGTATAGCCGCTAGGCAGCGGAGGTTTTAGAACAGAATTTTCCTTTGTCAAGATGGATTTTCGTCCAAGGCTAAGGAGCTCCATCTACCCCATTTATGGATTCGTATACGTAGTAAGTGCCCTAATCATACTACTATCGGTATGAATGGCCATTGACTCCCCTGGAGCCCATCCGCCCTTTGACAGCTCTTGTTTTTGTTTTTATACTTGGTGTCAAAACACCCGCCTCACTAGACAAGCCAAGGTGTGACTGATGGGGATGCCAGTTTAGTTGCATACAACTCGACCATGGAACAGATATTATCAGTTTACATGGTACTAGTAACAGTTAAGAATGTCCTGACCTGACACAACTATGGCGAAAAGAAAATATATGTACGCCGTTATGGTTATCAGCATTGAACATTGAAGCGAGTTCGAATTTGAGCAGGGGCAGCTTACGTTCACTTCGTTCGTGTGCATTTGGGAAAGGTGTGTATTCATTTGCCAGATATCTTAATAGACATGTCTCGTCACTGACATACTACCAGCTTCCCACTTTACCGCGCAGATTGAAGCTGTGCCACCCATGCGCTGAGTTAGCGAGGTTTGGTATCGAACCCGGAACCTTGTCGTTCCGAGGCGAACGTTTTCGACAGAAACATATAATAACAAATGTTAATCCTCACGGCAATAATAATAATAATAATAATAATAATAATAATAATAATAATAATACATCCAGACAACAGCATTGTTGAAATTGGCGAGAATACTCAGAAGAGTCCTGGAGACACGAGGAGACTTGTTGTCACTCAGACTCCAGTGAAAGACCATCAGTTAACGCTGGTGTTAACAACTAATAATAACAAAAAGATAGGTAAATACTTCAAGCTGACAAGAGAACTGAAAAAATTGTGGAATATGAAGGTAAAGGTCATGCTAATTGTAATTGGTGCCCTTGGTACGGTCCCCAAGGGTCTAGAAAACAGTCGGCGTGACGTGAAAATCAAAGAAGAATCAAAACCATCCAAACAACAGCATTGTTAAGATCAGCTAGAATATTCGGAAGAGTTCCTGGAGACCATAGTAGACTTGCTGTCACTCAGATTCCAGTGAAAGACCACTAGTTAAAGCTGGTGTGAAAAGCTCGCAAGGAGTGAAATAATAATAATAATAATAATAATAATAATAATAATAGCTAGAATACTCATGAGAGTCCTGGAGAACTGAGGAGACTCACTGTCACTTAAATGCCAGAGATAGACAAGGAGTTAAACTGTTGGGGGGAAACTCGCAAGCAGTAAAATAATAATAATATTTATAATATGCATATTTTAGTTTACGCTCAAATGAATGATTATGTACAAAGGAGTTGGAGTGTGAGACTGGTGAAGTAGAGGTTTGGGTATTCGTTCTCAGTGTTAGATCTGTTGTTTTCAGTACTGATTTAAAAAAAAAGATACTTTTTTATTTATTTATTTTTTTTTGTATTCTTTTTTTGTTACTGTTATTGATCTTTGATCGGATCTCTACTCTAATGCCGACGGTCAAGTCACGTTGAAAGCATCGGTTCCCGCTAGCTTACCAAAGTTAAGCAGCGATTGCCCTGTTCAATACTTGGATGGGTGACCATTTAAACAACAGCAGTTACTGTAAACAATCTGATATCAAAATGGTTGTTTTTTTTACGGCATGTCAACCCTTGAATCATTTTATGCCGAAGACATTTGCAAATTCAATTTTTTTTTTGTTAACTCATTTTTAAAAATCTATTTAACTCATAGATGAGACCCTAACAGGTACTACCACTCTTGGTCAGAGTGGACCTGGGAGTAATGACGATAAAGAGGTACTCCACATTCCCCAGAGTTCCAGACTTAGAACATGGATGCAGTTTAAAATATCAAAATGACTTGATTCGGCATTAAATGACCCGAAAAGGGTTGATTTGCCGTAAAACAAAACAACCAACATACAACCAATGACGATGGCACGCATCCAAATAATGAAAAGAAAACTTTTATTCCAAACAGAGGTAAAGTACCCATTCTCATCAACGATCAGTCTATTATTTAAGCTAGTAAATATATGCACCCTCCGCCAGGTGCAAGTAATTAAGCTTTAATGTAAGAAATATCATATCAAATTAGAAAAGCCAATGAAACTAAATAAGAATGCGGATAAAAAGATTTGAAACAGAGGAGGGTATAATCGAAAAAAAGAACAACTGAAACTTACTCTTCCATCAATCCCGTCTTTCATTGTTAAATTTTCCTAATTTAACTATTTAGTTAAAATAGGAAATAAAGAATAAAATTACAATTATTTCTTCTTGTTAATGGATTTCTTTTAAGATTTATCCCCGAGATTTTTGCTTATATCCATTAAGATAAAACCAAACAATTAGAGATCAATAACAATAAGCACAAACTTATTAAAATCAATTTTTTAATATCAATATGCAAATTATCCTTCCCGTTCACACTGTAAACCGCTATTTTGTTGTATATATAAATACAATTGCATGCTATTAGTATGTAGATATGGTCAACAGTAATAATAATGTAAAACAATTTTATTAATCATTGAGGTTTAAATTTAAAGAAACATAAAATCATGGAGAATGTGACGTAAATAACAAAGGGAATTATGACATGAGTCGTGATATAGTTTCAGTTACAGACAGACAATCTCTATTATAATAAGAGATATCAGAACACAAACATTTTTTGTCGGTATAAATTTAAAAAAAAACAAAACAAGAGTAAGGAAATATCAATATTAAATAAACTTGACTTTGTGAAGGACAAAGTCTAATTAGAGTAGGAAGAATGTGATGCGCCAAGATTCCAAACGAAAAGGAGTTATAGGGATTTAAAATCTAGGCTCGAACTCCGACTGCCACAGGATGAAATACGCAAATGAAATATTTTAGCCACGAGGCAGACTGTTTATAAGAAATAGTAGTATGCGTGAGTCGGGATGAGGATGCGTGAATATATGTGTATGTGCGCGTGCGTCTCTCTCTCTCTCTCTCTCTCTCTCTCTCTCTGCCCCCTCTCTTCTTCTCTCTCTCTCTGTCCTCTTTGCTCCCCCATCTCTCTCTCTTTCTCCCCCCCCTCCTCTCTCTCTCTCTCGGTGTGTGTGCGCATTCATGAAGACTTTTGTTGTCAGGGATTGTATTACAAGTGGCCACGCGAGATTCTTTTTTTGTATCTTAAAGTTCACATAAGTAAAATCAATTATAAAATAAAACACAACTAATACGAAAAGGAAAAGAAAGACAGTATACACACACACACACACACACACACACACACACACACACACACACTATATATATATATATGTGCGCATGTCTGTGTATATTTATATATGTATGTATATCTATTTATTTATATATATATATGTTTATATATGTTTGTATTTATGCGTATACATTCTTATATGAACACACATGTACAAAGAAGTA
>CM042141.1:16900978-16905978 GCA_023376005.1 Doryteuthis pealeii
TAGACAGAAATATCATTAATCTATTCTGGACCCACTAAATATCCTAATACGATTTTGAATAAAACTAGCACTTAATTGTATAGAAACATTATGAAATAAAATGTAATGAATTATATGCTGTAATATGTTTTAGTGTTTTTTTTTTAAATAAATAGAAGGATAGACTGTTTTCCTGTAAAGTAAATTGATTCTGTAGAGACAATGAATACAAAAGATATCATTAGCCTAAACCAATGGATCAGCACACACGACGCGATCAACTGGTTTAACAATATTAAAACTAAGAGTAAGGTGACCTTCATCCAATGTGATATTAAGGAATTTAGCCAATCAATATCAAAGAAACTGTCTTTTACGCAATGGCATACGATTGGAAGAAATCGGAGTCATAATATCAGCCAGGAAAACAGTTTTAATTAACAAAGAAGAACAATGGTTGAAGGCCCGTAATAGCGTGGGTTTCGACATAGCAATGGAGACCCTAGACTCTGCACAAGTGTTGAACCTATTTGGCCCACTGATACTTTTATAATTTAACAAAGAAAAAAACTGGACATTAGGAATGCTGGTATTTACCGTGATGATGATTTATCAGTTGTTAATAATGCATTCCGGTAAAAAATATGACCGGATCAGAAAATATATTATCGCAACACTGAAGAATATGGAGTTGTCTTTTGGCATCAAATCAAACACAAAAACATCTGAACTTTCTAGATGTTACATTCATTCTCATCACAGGTAATTTTGAGCCTTTCATGAAACCAAAAACAATCCTCATATATGTAGACCTCGTGTCTAACCACCCATCCTTAATAATTATGAAAATTTCAGGTTTAGTAGAATATTGAATTAGTAAAAAAAATCATCTAATCAGCGATTTTTAATAGCGTTAGCGACATTTATAATAAAGTCTTATTTTCTAAGGAACAAGAATTACATATCAGATCTATTTAGTACGATTTTTTCATAGCAAATATATCTTTTATATAATTCCTGTCCATAAGAAAATCTGACTTGAAGAGGCAAAGGTAGCCGAAATAAATTTATTTCTGGTAAATTAAGGTTTTCATATATTAATTTATGTATGTACTAACAGGACCTGTGGTTATACCGGAGTATGATAATTTGATTATTACAACATTTGATATGTTTACTTAAGAGCGACTGCAAATTTTTCAATTTGTAAAAAGTATAATAATATTGATTAACACTATTTCACTCTTTTCTTTCTTTCTTTGTTTCTTTCTTTTTCTTTTCATCTTTTCATTATTTCCGATTGAAACATATTAGCATTATCGCTTCCGCTCACTCACACCCTCTCTGTCTTTCCCCTACTCTCTTTCTTTCTGATTATATTTTTTCTGTGTAGCATTCTTTTCCTTATTTTTCTTTCTTTATAATAAAAACGGTATGGTCCATTATTTAGCTGAGGAGATAACACTCATAAGAAATAAGAATTCAGATTTATATTTTTGCATTTCATTTAGGATGTTGTATAATTTATAATAGCGGATACACTAAAAATAGGATTAAATTGAACGAAGAACAAAAGAACGAGACACTAAATAGTAAGTCATAGAAGATTATATGGTATAACCCACCATTCAACCTACAAGTGATAATGAAAATAGGTAATATATTCTTAAATTTAATAAAGAAATATATCCCAGTCAATTCACAGAATTTTAACAAGAACAACTTAAAGATTAGTTTCTACTGTATGGATAATATAGATAAATAAAAAATACAATAAAAAACTAATTAACAAACACACATATGATAGAAATAACGAAAAGAATATAACGGAAAAATTGCAACTGCCAAAACGCTGAAATGTGCCCCATAAAAGGAAAGTGATTAACCAAAGGTGTAGTTTACCTAGCATCGGTAACACCTACATAAAAGCCAAACCTTAAATGTTTTTAGTGAACTGATAAACACAAGCGTATCCGAATCTCGCCCTACTTCAAATTTTAGCTCAAAACACAATGCAAAAAAGTGGCTACCCGTACCCCCAAATCTCGTTAGATGGGGCACTTTTAAGTCAAGATATCACTATATATATATATATATATATATATATATATATATATATATATATATGTGTGTGTGTGTGTGTGTGTGTGTGTGTGTGTGTTATAGATTACAATACAGTTATGGTGTGGTTGTTCTCATTGGTTTTAAAGTAGCGTGTTAGCCACTTATCAAGACAAGCACACATTGAATATACTGTACTCTATAACAGATAAATACAGCTCTTACACCCGTAATCGAGCACTTTATTTTCAATTCTCAAATACTAATATATATATATATATATATATATATATATATATGTTGTTCTTATGCTGATTAAAATTCAGTTTTTGTTTGTAATTAAACTAACTTTGTTCTTTCCACCTTGATGCATGGAATAAATTGAAGAAAGTGCCTCAGAAACATGACGTTCAATTTAAAAATGCTAATTTTCTTTATCTGTAGTCAAAAAACATACATATATATATATATATATATATATATATATATATATATATATATATATATATATATATATTGAAGCTTTATACATAATATCAAGACAAGCCATTATTGATAGAATTAATTATGAAACTGGCGATAATATAAAAAAAATATAACAATATTTATTCTTAATCACGTTTGCCTAGCACGTTACATATATTTAAAAAGTTATAATTTAAATCTTACGACATAAAATAGTGTTATTTATCGTCACCTTATCGACAAAAACAAAACAATAATTTAGACAAATAATAACAAATAATAAACAGCCTTGTTAATGATTCAGAAAACAACTGACGGTATTCAGACTGCAAATGAAAATACTTTCAGGTAGTTTATAAACTCTTTTCAAGATGACAACAAAAAATGTTAGAAAAATTGTAAGAAAATTTCTAAAAAGCTCCAAAACAATAAGGATTCCGTTATTTTCAACAAAATGATTGTATATATATATATATATATATATATATATATATATATATATATATATATATTAAGCACTTATTCTCCCAAAAATTATCGGCAAAAAGCCATTCCAAAACAAACCGTGTTTACAACTTATCATATCGTCGTGTAATAAAAGTCACTAGAAGAGGAATATTAACCTACTCTAAACAAATCATAAAATCTAAGAAGTCCGTTTAGTGTAGGGGTTATGGGATCGGCCTGTCAGCTTGGCAGTCCGGTTTCAAATCACGTACAGGGCGGTCTTCCGATCTATAGCTCTGCTGATGAGGCCTAATAGGCCGAAATGTACATACAGAGATTGATTTTTCTCGATTTGTTTAGCCATACATTTAATAGGTATTCCCGCCTAATTCATTATTAATTAATTAATTTTCAAAATTAGGTACGACTCCAATTAAGCACTTATTCTCCCATATATATATATATATATATATATATATATATATATATATGTGTGTGTGTGTGTGTGTGTGTGTGTGTGTGTTATAATAAAAAATTGAAAAAACACAGGTTTAAATTAGTTAATTGGTGTTTTTTCAATTTTTTATTATACTACATACCGTCGGATTCACTTACTATTATTCATATATATATATATATATATATATATATATATATATCTTGGTAAAGAAAATGGCTTAAAAATCGGTCATTTTACAGTTATAGGTCTATTTCTACCCACAGGTACTATGTATACCTATGAGTATCATTAAACCTCTAACTTTATTAAAAAAGGTAAACAGAAAATTCTTAATATGAATTTATTGGAGAGACAAAACCACCCAGAGTGAGACCACCTGCCTGATTTATCCCTAGTCATAAACATCACTCCCTAAGATGATGAGAAATAAAACCAAAGTTTTTAGGATTTCCCAGAAAAACTCTAACACTCCACTGCTGGAAGAAAGGTACAACTTAGAATCATCCTAAAACCAACTGACTTGCTAACCCATCTATGGTATTTGGGAGCTCAATTTTATACAGAGCAATATATTTGGTAAATGAAAATGCATAACAATCGGTTATATTAGTAGTCATAGATCTATTCCTGCCCAGAAATTGTTTTGAATACAAATCAATTAGACATATTATCTCGTCAGTCCGGTATTTGCTTTTTTTTTTGTTTTTGTTTTGAAGACCTCACACCCGGTCTGATGATTTTTATAAATCGAAATATTGTTCAATATTAGCTATGAATATGATATAAAATATTTTCATTTTAACAGCATTGTGAGTTTTCATATCCTTTTATCTATGCTTAAAATATATATATATATATATATATATATATATATATATATATAGTAAATGAAGAAAAAACTCTAAACTTGCTTCATTACAATAATCTATTTAAACCGTATTAATACGGCATCTTCAGGTAATCACAAGAACATGACTCTTACTGAGAATTTACCAAAGTAACATCGCTTTTAAATCTATCAATTTGGGGGAGGGAGTGTTGGTGTCTTAGTTTGAAATGGGCAGGGTTAGTTTCTTTGAATGAGGCGGGGAGGTCTATGCTTTGGATGAGGTGTGGCTTAGATGGGGGACCGATTCCTTGGGGAAATAGTTGTAAAAGTGTTCACAAAATGAGCAGAATTAAAAGACTAGAAATAAGGAGAAAAACAATAAAAGGAAAGGATTTTTCATTTATCCCCCTCATTTCATTCATTTTTATTTCATCCATTCATTTATTTTACCATTAATTTTTAACTATATATATATATATATATATATATATATATATATATATATATATATATATATATATATCGCCGGTTTTGTTAACTGTGTAAATTTTACACCGAGATTTTAAGACGATTGAAGGGATTCAGAATCAGGAGTTCCCCACTGGAGTACACAGAATTTCTTAGGTTATCGGTACGAGTTTTAAAAAGTAGTTCTAAAGAATTAATTGTTGAAAGTTGAAAACATAAACTCGGCTTTCCAATGACGTCATAATCACACGTCATACAATTCATATTAACATCATTGGATTAACGATTGAA
>CM042141.1:16908478-16918478 GCA_023376005.1 Doryteuthis pealeii
CTCTAAATAAATATATGTGTGTGTGTGTGTGTGCTGTCTGTCTGTCTGTTTGTCCGTCTGTGTTAGTGTTTGTGTGTTTTTTTCATGACTACAACGAGACAGTGCAAAAGCCCTTTTCATTAGAAAATGAAGGCAGTTTACTTTTCTTATAAGTGAATTAATGATAACAATACAGATCCCGAGGGAAAAAAATTCCTGGTGTTACGATTTAACTTTGCTCCAGATTTGCAGATGAAAAAAAAGCCCTTAATTACTAGAGTAGAATAGATCTATATATTTATTGGTAACGACAGAAAGTAATCACACACACACACACACACACACACACACACACATATATATATATATATATATATATATATATATATGTGTGTGTGTGTGTGTGTAGGTATTTTGTATTGGATAAAGGAAAATAAAGTGCTTGGTTACAGGTGTAAGATCTATATTCATTTGTTATGGTATACTATACAATTAAAAAGCGTTTGTTATCATTGGTTTCCAAGCAAGGCATTGGCCGCTTATAGTCAAAACAAAGCGCCCTGGGATTTTGCCCAGGGCTCTTTGTCTTGATGATACTGCTTTGAAACCAATGGTAACAGAATCCTTTTAATTGTATAGTATACATAAAGGAATAAAAAATATATATCTATATATATATGTTTACCAATCCCTCTGCACGGTTAGGATATGACACAAAGTCAATTTCTTAATCATTAATTAATACATAGAATAAATCTTATTCATCAATGATATCTCTATGAAAATCTGAGTTAAATTTGCCTCAAAATTGCCCGTGTTATTAGTACGTTTAAAATCCTGCAATGTGTCTTATATATCACTAAGAAATAAAGGTTTACATAATATATGGTGTGGTCAATTTGCATACTGGTTTTAACAAAACTGCGTTTAATAAATATTTACTTGATGTTATTGATTTAATATTATTGTTTTATTCTCCAACGTATTACAATCTATCCTATGAATGATTTTATATAAAAACCAATTGAAATATAATTAAAATCAGTGTAATCTTTTTTATATGCGTTTTTATTTTATTTCGTTAGTCTTTCTAATCTAATATATTTCATTACATTAGAACTCAAATACTTACACCGTGAGTATTCTTGCTAGTATATATAAGTGTTAGTTTTCTGTTGTTGAAAACAAATGCGAAATGCTAATAAGAAATCCGTATAAATTTGGATTTAACTTTTTCATTGGCCAGTTTGACTGAATCCATAAAACTAATTGTTTCCGGTATTTGTATTCATATCCGTAAATAAACGCCAATATAAGCCGTTATGCCACAACCTAGACTATTAGCATACAAAACAATGGCGTCTTGAATATGTCTTTACACTTTCGTCAGAATACATTTATTTTGCGTATTAAAAGTTCAACGTCAAATCTTTATGTATACTAGCATAAAAATGTACCCTCCGGGCATAAGTATTTAAATTTAATATAATTATATATTACATTGAATTAAAAAGACTAATGAAATTAAATACGAACACAAAAAAGATTTCACTAAGATTTACTTTATTCTGATTTATTTCAATATAAAACCATAAAAATCGCTTTTAATGCATTTGAGAATAAAACAATAATATGAGAAATAATAACACCAAGTAATTATTTATTAAAACCAGGATGCAAATTAACCACACCATATATTATGTAAACCTTTGTTTCTAAGTGATATATAAGACACATTTCAGGATTTAAAATGCAGTTATAACATGGGATGTTTTGGGGAAAATATTAGATTTTCACAGAGACCTCGTTAATAAATAAGATTTATTCTTTGTATCAATGATTTTGACCATAAATTAAATGTAAGCAGTGGTGTAGATTCGGTTACAGACTGAGAGACACTGAATCTCTATTTATGATAGGATATATCACACATCGCAAGATTTTAAATACATTAATAATATGCGTTGTTTTCAGGTAAATCTATCTCAACCAGACCTTAATAGAGACATTGCTAATAAATAAGATGCTAATTAAGATTAAATAATGATATTTAATAACCGGGAATTGTGACATTGGTGGTGATATAATTTTGGTTAGAGACAGACACACAATCTCCATTATAATAATATAGGATAACTCTAGGAATATAGGAAAAAAATAGGATGTAACCGTATTTTGTATGATTCTAGATATTAAACAATGAGTTCCATGATTTGAGAACGCACACACACACACACACACACACACACACACACACACACACATGCATCATTAATCCGGTCCTTAGGTAGCGTTTCATTGTACAAATTCTATTTGATAAAGCGAACGTTAACAACTGAATTCAGAAGAGCAAAAGACAAGTCTGTCTTTTCTACTTCAGGCAAAAAAGATAACTGTAATCTTCAAGATTTTAAATTGAATATTGTTAATACTGAAGTGTGACATTATAAACCTATGCCACAGTCTGTAACGGTTTTAAAGGAAGTGAAATACATTAGGACCTGCTGTCACAATGGGAATTAAAATATGGCTAAATGATATCAGATGCAGAAACTGACGTTGCATATTTAGAGAAATAAGTAAGAAATACAAAACAAAACTATATAGTCTAAAATGTGCATTCAGTTATGTTGATTCAAATTTCAATGAGTCTTACAAAAGCACGATATAGAAAATATAAGATGATATATGATTAGAAGTAAATATCTTTTATGTTTTTAAATAGTCTGGTTTGGTTTGTTTTGTTTTACGGCATATCAACCTCAGTGGGTCATTTAATGCCGATAAAGTTTTGAAATAAATCAATTCTTAATGGATAATACAATTTTTTTATAAATACACTTTTCTATTTAACCCATAGATGGGACCCTAACAGGTACTACCACTCCGGGTCAGAGTGGACCAGGGAGCAATGGTGATGAAGGGGTGCTCCACATTCCCCAAACCTCCAAAACTGGAACGTCACCATCAGATAGAGGTTAACGTCATTCCCAGGACATGTAGACCCGCAGCCACCGCCTTCTAGCACCCATATGATAAAAAGGGGTTGGGGCTTGCCATAAGGACAATAGGGTTGGGAAAATCATATAGGTGCTAGGGCTTGACGTGACCAGCCGATTGATCGGATGGGGCCTCTCCGACCGCCCGTCTAGCCCAAGATAGGGCCAAAGTTGAGTATTACATGTCATGTCAGCATCCACCTGGGCTCTATCCTTAAGCATCACGGGTCGCCACTCACGGCCAACAGGTGGCCCCATTGGGGGAGTCTTACCCCTCTGCAGAGGTGCAGTCGGTGCATTCTAACGCCCCAGCCGACAGGGCGTTGTTTTTAAATAGAAATAAAATCCGGAGCACTGAATGAAAATGCCAGACCAGGTTGTTGGAAATTAACAAGGTTTTATTTAACACAGGGTAGAGAATGTTTCTACCCTAAATGGGACTTAATTAGATCAACCGTGTTGTGCATGAGTCCCTTCAGAACAAACCCCAATCCAAAAGTGTCATGGTGGAAATCCCACTTCCGGGTTCCCTTCAAACCCCTACTGATCAAGGGGAGTAACTCTAGACTAATAGTATCTAAAGGAGTAAATTATTTTTTTTGCTAAATGAAAACTTGTGAGCAACCAATCTAGGAAAAAGAAAATTCTAAAATAAGAAATATTATCTTTTATCATATCAAGTATAATGTTCTATTAGACAATGATATATAATTTAGATATTTCCTTTATTTATCTATTCATCTATCAGTCTGTTAGGTAATAAATCTTTTATTTGGCCTGAAGTGTATTATTTTAGTGAACTTAACACGATTATTTTAGTGTAATTAACAGACGGGATATTTACCTCTCATCCCACTTATGAGGGCGTGACACAAGGACATTTTATGTGGGCCAACCCACAAGCCAAAGCTCATGGGTGGTAGGCACAAAAATGCGTCGATCCTGTCGGTATTCCTCCTCAAGGGGGCGCCTCAGGCACTGGGCAATAAACCCAGCTCTACCCCTTTAAATCGAGGAGGCAGGTATTGTCTGGAGGGATAGCCCCCTGGAATCGACGCTATTAATTCAACACACCGGTCCAGTGGCTGAAGCACACCGGACCCCCGTCCCGAAGGACGGGCTGTTAGGGTGGTGATTTTTAAGGGTAGTTGAAAGCTAGGTCCTCATAGGAGGATTAGAAAGTCAGATGACAATGAATTCTAGAGGTTAGAAGTCATAATTTAACTTTGAATTAGTCGAAATTTTAAATAAATTTTAAATAGGCGTTTATTTCTATCATATGGGTATAAGTAGGGCATCACGCACAGAGTGACAGCGAATTTCTGGTGAAAGCAGTAGTGTAAGGTTAGGGATGACAGTGCTTATTTTTGTATGGATCGGTAAAAATCGTTACCAGTGCATTTTTATAGTAAAAATCATTTCCAATGCATTTTTATAGTAAAAATCATTTCCAATGCAATGAATTTTATAGTAAAAATCATTTCCAATGCATTTTTATAGTAAAAATCATTTCCAATGAATTTTATAGTAAAAATCATTTCCTTTCAGAAAATTGTCCAATGACATCTCCCGACTAACATACGAATCGGTTCTTCATTCATTCTCGTCTTCTTGCAGACGTCTAAAGATGATAAATAAAGAAGTGATCACACAAAAAATGGTGTCATTGTTATTCATCCCAAAAGAAAAAAATAAATATTGTGGAGAAGACAAGTAACCACGCCATTACATTCAGGAGTAGTCATTGTAATTCATAGCTTACTGATAAATAAAGCTGTGAAATGGCATGGTTGCACAAACTCTTTAGGAATATTTATACTTTAGGAATATATATGTATCCACAGGGTGCTATGCTAAAGTTAGAAACTATGAACATTTACTGCTCCCCCCGGCCCCCTTGCGAACAATATCCTTACACCTATTTTACCACCCCCCGCATCCACCTCCCAGTAGATATATTTATTATTTCTCTATTTTGGAGATTATCCAATGTACTTAAATTATCTACGATATTAGTCGCTTAATTATAAATCAATTCACAGAGATTACGCATATTATTTACAGATATTTTATGCAAACGTATATATATATATATATATATATATATATATATGGGGAGAGAGAGATTTAGAAAGTATGAAATATATTTAAACAGAATGAGATATGAACAAAATTTGATAGATATAAACAGAATGAGATAGATTTATATCTAGATAGAGAGTCTAGGATATATATATATATATATATATATATATATATATATATATATAATTGAATAATCACAACCAAGCAAACGGCGAATACCATGAGCGATGTGCAGAACACTGGACAGCCGTTTCGACCAAATTAGGTCACATCAGCACTATATATATATATATATATATATATATATATAGAGAGAGAGAGAGAGAGAGAGATAGAGAGAGAGGGGGGGCGGACAGATAGATAGAGGGATAGAGAGATAGATAGAAAGGAAAAGTCTTTGATTGATCGAGAGATAGAAAGGAACATTCTGCGACACACACACACACACACACACACACATATATATATATATATATATATATATACACACATATATTTATATGTGTGTGTGTGTGTGTGTGTGTGTTGAAAGGAAAAATAAAGGAAAGAAAATGTTGAATGGATAAAATAGGTTTAATATGAGTTACTAACACGTGTTTCGGCCAGGAGTTTGTTCATGTACATATGTATTCTATCTATTATTATTTTGAAAATAAAATAAAATAATAATAATAGAAAATTATAAATATTTAAGCAACCAATTACGGCCTTCATCAGAGTAAAATGTTTGATATTTGAAGTTAAAACGGTAAAAATACAGAGAAGTGTTCGAAAAAAAAATTTTTTTTTTTACAACACTTTTTTTTTTAACACTTCAAAATTCTCTGTATTTAGACCGTTTTAACTTCAAATATCAAATATTTTACTCTGATGAAGGCCGTTATTTTTTGTATGTTTAGATATTAAAGACATTAGTTGATTGGAAAAAAAAAACAAGAAAGAAAAAGAAATGAGGCCGCATAACATCAATCTTCCTCGTCGAGAATGCCTGTCACTCTCCGACAGTCGGCATTCGAGAGATGGACTTTATCTACCCCAAAGCACCAATAACTTGGTCCCACGAGAAATTCGCTATCACATTGGCCAGAAAAATACCTGAGAGGAAAAAAGTTATTTATCCTCAGTAGGTATTGGGAGTTTTGAAAACTACGACCATAAAGAATTAAATTGATAGACGTATTTACCCAACACCTTCGTACGAGCTGGATGTAACACAAGGTCTATTCTTAAGCGGAGTTTAAGAGGGTTGAGTGCCGGGTGTCTATTAATACAGACTTCCTCTATCTAGTGACTTGTCCTGGCCTCGAAGGGTTCTATATCGAGCTTTAGTGGAGGAGACCTGATCGGATCCGGTCGAGGAGCTTCTCGGTTTGTCGTTGGAGGAGGTCCGCTCACAATGCAATTGGGCGGCAGGTACTGGATTCCTCAACCGGAGTTTTCTTTCTCCTAGAGCGGTTGTCATACAATGGTTAAATATATCAATTTAACCTAACAGGTTTATCACTTTGGGTTACTCCACAGTCCAGAACTAGAGTCTCACCACCAGATGTGTCATATACTTGTGTGAGTGTGGGGGTTTACCCCTCTACAAGGGATACATTCAGCGTATTCTAATCCTCTCTGAATAAAGAGAGATAAAACCAATGAGTAAATTTAGAATATTTATGACGTTGAGTTTGCTGGTTGCCCCTTTGAGGTAGTTAGCCATTGTTATGGTGTGTACAGGTTCTGGTGAAATGGATTCTCCACAAGTAAGTATTATGACCAGTTATAAAGAAATGTGACCTGACCTTAGAAGCAGTAAGCAGCGAACTATGGTAGTAGTAAAGTTTGTCAGTGAAAGACGATATACCTTGTTCTCATTATCTCCTATCTCACGTGGTTATTGTTTGGTACTTTCTTGTTTGTTCAAATTGGCAGTTAGCGTTCATAAAGAGGATAGTTGGGTGAAGGACAACATAAAAGGTATACAAAAAAAATAGTGTTGGGAGAATATATAATATATATATATATATAATATATATATATGTTGTCGTTGTCGTTGTCCATGTATGCTTCTTTGTTGATATTCCAACCCCACTAGCCAATAGATGACAGGATTTTCAGCATTCCTATCTATAAAACCACCAACGACCACACTAGTCATCCAGTCTATGAATTCTTAAAAAAGAGGACTCACCCACTCACAATATCGAATGAAATAAAAGGAAACTTAACACATAACATCTAACGGAGTTTCTTGTTTATTTCACGCTTTACCCATGCTTCACAGCCTATATATATATATATATATATATATATATATATATATATATATATATATATATATATATATATATATATATATATATATATATATATATATATATATTAGCTAACAGTTGAATTTTAAGTTTTCATTATAATTGTAAACGTTTCTTTGTTGTATTTCTATAATAAAACTCTGGCGTAAAAAAGCACACAAGGAGTGAGATAATAATAAGTTAAAACTCGGTAGGTTTTAGATAATAATAATAAAACAACTGTTATACTTTTTATAAATCGAGGCCTAAGTATGATCAAGAACGGTACAGACAAACATATCAGCAAGTTTTTGGTAGTCTTTATTTACAATAGATTAAAACGTTTGTGGAACCACTGAACCACTCAAGAGAGAGAGAGAGAGAGAGAGAGAGAGAGAGAGAGAGAGAGAGAGAGAGAGAGAGGGGGGAGAGAGTTTAGAATGTAAACAAGATATAAACAATATACATGTTAAGTATCACTTAACATTAGAATTTGTGAAAACAGAATACATATATCTACAACACTTCGTCTCGAGTAATTACCCAGTATAGGATTGTACTTAACATAGAACTACAGAAAAAATAATAATAATAATAATAATAATAATAATAATAATAATGAAAGGAATAATAAAGGAAAATGAAAAAAATTGACAAATATCTGGACCTTGCCAGAGAACTGAAAAAGTTATGGAATATGAAAGTGAAAGTTATACCAATTGTAGTTGGTGCACTTGGAACAGTCCCAAAAGGATTAGAAAAGGGCTTGGAAAGTTTAGATATCAGAGGAAGGATTGAAACCATTCAGAACACTGCACTGCTGCCATCTGCCAGAATACTCAGAAGAGTCCTGGAGACCTGAGGAGACTTGCTGTCACTCAGACTCCAGTGAAAGACCATCAACTAACACTGATGTGAAAACTCAAAAGGAGTAAATAATAATAATAATAATAATAATAATAATAATAATAATAATAATAATAATAATAATAATAATAATTCCTTTTGTTTTCCTTTTAGAAGTCCGTCGCAGACGACGATGATATCATTCCAGTTATCAATAGTTGTTGGCCCTCTGGTGGCTAGTTAGTCCAATTCTGGACCAACTAGCAATTACGGTCACACACATTGCGAGGAAATTCCCATCTGCATTTTATTGTTCGTCACGACGAATACGTCGCCGCTCTGCAGCCCTGTTAATCTAGACATTCAGCCGCTCAGCAATGATGATTACTTTATACAGATCAACACAATTAAGGAAGTTAAAAATAGGTGTAAAATATTACAATGGCTTGGATTGGCATGGATCGACAATAGAAAGGTCTATTACATGGTCCCACGTGCCTGGATTATCGAATGTTTAAAAAAAGTACAAAATATCCAACAACATTGTAAATTTCATCTAAAAAGCCATGGAAAACCGGAGAGTCCAATCAGGAGGACAATCCTTGGCAGAAGTAAAAATCCAAAGAGGTATTTTCCAATGAGACTCGCTGTCACCACTACTATTCATTATAACAATGATGTCACTCAAATAGTTAGAAAATGTACAGGGGGTTATAAATTCACTGAAAAAAATAAAACACTTTATGTACATAGATGACATGAAAACGTTTTCACAAAATGAAAAAGAAGAAGAAACCCTGGTACAAATCATTAGAATATAAAGACAAGATATAGAAATGGAATTCGGAATTGAAAAATGTGCCATGCTAGTGATAAAAAAGGGGGAAATAAAATTAATGGACAGAATACAACTACCAAATCAAGACACTATAAAAACCCTTGGAGAAAAAGAAAGTTATAAACACTTAGGAATTTTATAAGCAGACACTATTAAGTAAACAGAGATGAAAGGAAAAGTTAAAAAGAATGTCTCAAGAAAACAAGAAAACAACTCCTAGAAACCAGGCTCAACAGCAGAAATCTTATCAAAAGAATGAATACATGGGCAGACCCCATTATAAGATACTGTGGGCTATTCTCAAAATGGACAAAGGAAGAACTTAGACAGATTGACTAAAGAACTAGACAATTAATCACAATGCACAAGGATTTACACCATGGAGACGATAGAACTACCGAATCGAGAAGAAATTAGAACACTTGGAGAAAAAGAGAATTAGAAATATCTGGGAATATTGGAAGCAGATACCATCAAACAAACAGAAATAAAAGAAAAGGTTAGGCGGTGTAAAAAATCTTAATAATAATAATAATAATAATAATAATAATAATAATAATAATATAATTTTATTATTATTATATTTTTCTGTGTAGCAGGTCCCTTTCTTCCCTTCCCTTCTTTATAATAAAACATAATGGTTTGTTATTTGCCTGAAGTGACGACACTCAAAAGAAATAAAAATTCAACGGTTAAGGAACACCAGATAATCAGGATAATAACGTTTGCATTTCATCATGGACGATTTGAACAGTTTCATTATTAACCAGAGGGTGTTGCAAGATGATAACGATCGTACTTTTAAGGAATACGAGTATTAATATGTAGTTTGTATTCTCCCATTGGGTAACTACTAAATGGTCTTACGAAGCTTGCTTTCTCTATATCAAATTTTTTATATATAAATATACTAGGACATACAAATAACATTGTTTTTACTTATTAATATTAATTGGTGTTCTTTGATTATT
>CM042141.1:16923478-16933478 GCA_023376005.1 Doryteuthis pealeii
AGAATGAATAGAACAAAACGTCTTCGGCATAAAATAACCCAACAAGGGTTGACATGCCATAATTTCCCAAAAAAAATAACTTTTTTGACCTGTCTCACTGGTTTGATTTAACAAACGCGGAATTTGAAAAAAATTTGAAAAAGTCAAATATAAAGAAAACGGGAAAATCACACCAGTAAAACCCGATGTGAGGTCTTCAAAAATAATAAAACAAAACAAAGTATCTATTCCTTCATTTATAATACTACGTATATGTAAAAGTATATACACAAATCTTTATATGTACATTTGAGTTCTCTATTTTGGTTGAATCCTATCAAAGAAACGCTTGATATCATCCACCTATATCCATCCTGGCGCAACACCATGAAGCCAAGAGGTCCAGAAGAAAGCGGCGACAACAAAGCATCGGCACATCAACATCTTCAGGAAAGCCTGCACATGTGACATCTGTGCTCGAGAATGCTTTTCGAAGATTGGATTTCACAGTCACAGGATATATATATATATATATATATATATATATATATATATATATATATAATGGACTCTCCCGTCGATTTTCGACGTATTAGGGTTCATACACACAATAAACCCCCACACAGGGATTTGTTTATAGTGGTGAAGGCTTGTGTTGGACGATCCACACTTTTTGGCACAGTCGATAGGAAAGAATTGGTGTATCAAGGGTTGCCACAAACCCAATCAACGACCGACCTCGGGGATTTTGAATTCAGAAATATCCCTCTCCTAGACTGGTTACCTACCCAAGGCTGAAGGGCCCAGTCTGCCGTACTATTTAACCCATAGCTGGAGGGGGAATATATGGATTCATACCTTTCCCAAGGTATTAACGCAATGTGGATATATATATATATATATATATATATATATATATGCACCCAACCCTCTGAATGTGTAGTAGTTAGGCAGACTTGATTCTAACTTTGGTTAGGCAACCAGTCTAGGAGTAGGAAATCTCTGATTTCAAACCTGGTAAACTCCGCTTAAAAATCGAGCTTGTGTTACATCCCACTCGGTTTGGTATATATATATATATATATATATATATATAATATATATATATATATATTAAAATGTTGTTCTGGTTCCAACGGAGAAAATTCAATATTTTATTAAAAAAGAAGGTCCGCAAAATGTATTTTGTTCTCAGAAAAATTTTTTAAAATTCTTTTTGTTTTACATATGCAACACGTGTTTCAGATCTTCTGGTATCTTCTTCAGGCTTTGATTGATAATATTATCAATCAAAGCCTGAAGAAGATACCAGAAGATCTGAAACACGTGTTGCATATGTAAAACAAAAAGAATTTTAAAAAAGTTTTTTCTGAGAACAAAATACATTTTGCGGACCTTCTTTATATATATATATATATATATATATATATATATATATATATATTATATATACAAAGTAAAGTGCAGCCACGCAACTAGAGTCTTTGGCTGGAGACGGGCATGTGGTGACCTAGATTACTAACCTACAATTATTAATAACTATTTTAGCATAGCAAATGAATTGTTAGTGATATCCAGTTATTAGCTTAATAGCAACTACATCGTTAACTAATTTATATATTAATACTCGTGTTCCTTAATTGTGCGACCGTTATCATCTTGTAATACTCTCTGGTTAAAAATGAAACCGTCCAAATGCAAAAATGTAAATCCCGATTATCTGGTGTTGCTTATCAGCCGAAAGTACAACTTACAACCAAGCATATCCTTCTAAATTGTAACAGACTTAAACATATCAGCGCCAATTACTACCAAGCAAGAAACCCGAGAGACATATTTAAGAATACAAACCCTGAAAACGTTTTAAATTTTATAAAAAATGCAACCTTTTCAACAAAATATAACAGAACGTAACCAATTATCTCCATAGAACCACTACTTTAAAGACTGAAATCCCAAATAACCTTTCTGGTATTAAATGACCCACAGAGGTTGATATGCCGTTAAACAAAACTCAAACTCTTATTTCTTATGAATGTCATTACCTCAGCTAAAAAAAATGAACCATTCCGATTTAATTATGAAGAAAGAAAGGGGAGGAAAAGGATATTCTACATAGAAAAAATATAAGAAAGAAAGAAATAGAGTAGAAGGAAAATAGAGAGAGGGGGTGAGCGTGCGTAAGCGATATCGCTAATCTGTTCCAATCGAACATACCGAAAAGATGAAAATAAGGAAAGAAAGAATAAAAGAGTGAGAGAGAGAGAGAGAGAGAGAGAGAGAGAGAGAGAGAGAGAGAGAGTTAAATCAAGATTATTATATTTTTTACATATTGAATTATTTAGCAATAGCTCTTAAGTAAACATATCAAACATTGTAATAATTAAAGTATCACACTGGGGTATATCCACAGGTCCTTTAGTTAATTATTATTATGTCTTAATATTGTTCAGTTGAAAGTTGATGTTAAATTATGTAACTTGCGTCTCGGATATAATTGATCGAAATATGGATATCTTTTGAATGAAAGGATATATCAAACATTTCATCACTTAGCCGGAAACTTGTATCCCTAAAGATATTAACGTATTTCTTTTTATGACAATGATTCTGTCATTGCAAATAAAACTGACAAATTGTAATTCCGGTTTATTTTCACTGTTTATGTATGATCAAATTTTAATCTCTTGTGCAATTCCCAATGGGTCACTTTTCCACCCATTTGTATCTACACTTGTATTCCCTTTGTGTCAGTTGAATTATTAATATTATTATTTCACTCCTTCTCAGTTTTTCACACCAGCGTTAGCTAATGGTCTTTCACTGGAGTCTGGGTGACAACAAGTCTACTCAGGTCTTTAGCACTCTTATGAGTATTCTAGCTATTTCAACAATGCTGTTGTCTGGATGGTCTCAATTCTTCCCCTGATTTCCAGTTCCTCCATTCTTTTTTCAAGCTTTTTAGGACCGTTCCAAGTGCACCAACAATACTAGGTCTGTTCTCCTGGCCGGGATTAGGTGATCCGTTGTACCTCGAAGTCCCAGAGAATTTTATGCGTCTCGTTCTCCAGGACAGGTTCAGGTTTGTGCATATACCATTTGGTTGTATGGTGAAAATTGAATTTCTTGCACAATTTCCAGTGGATTACCTTTTCCTCCGAGTCGTGCCTAGTTTTGTACTATCTTTGTGCTAGTTTGCTGCATTCGCTTATTATATTATTGACCGTTTCGTCTCTATCTCCACAAATTCTGCACTTGCTATTCTACTGCGTCTATATTTTTGCCTATATATAGTTAGTTGTTATGGCATTGTCTTGTGCAGTGATTATAAGCGATTCGGTTTCTCTCTTGAGGTTTCCTTTTCTTAGCCATGTCCATGTTTTCTGATGTTTTTCTTCCAATTTATGTTTTTTTAAGTTTTTGATGTATTTCTGTTTGTCAATATGTTGCAATTGCTTTTCCTGGCTGCTACAATTAATCGTTCCTTACTTTTATTAATGTATTCGTCAAGTGCCCGGATTGTCATATGTACACAATGTTGGCAAGGCCCATTTCTTGGGACATATAGTCTGTCTATATTGTCTCTTGAGTGTAATGCTTTATTATTATTATTATTATTATTATTATTATTATTATTATTATTATTATATGGGGATGTTTACTTGAAGCCATATAATAATAATAATAATAATAATAATAATAATATCTTTTCAGCTAGTATATTAGGTCTGAAACCTGTCAGCTGTTCCTTATAAATATTCATTTTAAATCCACAGAATATTTATAATCATTCCACAGATCATCCAACTTTGCCTTGAAGGAGTTTAGAGATGGGGCATTCACTACTGATGAAGGTAGTTTATTCCATGTATTCACCACTCTGTTACTAAAATAATTTTGTCTTGCGTTTGCTTTACAAGATTTTCTAAGGAGTTTTAATTTATGTCCCCTTGTATAGATATTTTGAGCAATGTTTAGTAGGTCAGAGTTCGTTGAATAAATACCGTATTTATTTTGGAGACACATTATCGATGTGCATATAATTGGAGACCATAATTGTTAAACTGATTTCAACATTGATTAACGCAACAAGGATTGAAATAACCCAGCAAGGGTTGACATGCCTTAAAATGAGTCAAACATCACTTAACATGAATAATAGAATTTTAATTTCAAGTCTTTATGAACAATCTTTGAGATGAAATTTATCTTCATCCAAATCATTCAACCAGATAACAGAAATTATCTTGTTTAAATGAACCAGAAGAGAATATTTTTAAAAAAGAAAAGATTCTAGTTGTTTACCTCATGAAAAATAATCATTATTATTATTATTATTATTATTATTATTATTATTATTATTATTATTATTAAGAACAATGAATTAATGTGTCAAGTATTTATTTGTATTGATATCCGGAAGCTCTTTCGATGAACAATGGAAGATCATTCAATCTGACATCAAAGTGAGCCCCCCCCCACCCGAATGAAATCGATCACATATGAATATATAGAGATGTTTATCCATTACTACTGAATAGCGAGTTCCATCCTCGCTGGTTTTCTTATACTAGAGACCTTGTGTCAAATCCTACCTGTGGCGAACGGGTTGGGTAATGAAGGGCGTCTCATCATGGTATTTTGCTTAACAAGCCAGTCTTACATATCGATTTCTACTAAAAAGCGAGGTCGATCCTTGCTGGATGCCCCCATACTTGCAATCACATCCTGCCCGTGGCAAATTGGTAAGGTAAATACCTATCAATCTTCGTGAATTATGTAATGCCAAAGCCATTCTTTTAGAAGAACAGTAGTGATACTATTTAACCCATAGTTGAAAGTTTACGGTCAAGTCACGTTGAAAGCACCGGTTCTCCGAAGTTAAGCAGCGATGAACCAGTTTAGTAGTTAAATGGGTGACCACGTAAAATCAACAGGTACTGTAAGCAACCACTGGTCTATGTATAAAATTGACTTCGTCATAAAAACGTGTTGGCTTGCTATAAAACTAACCAACCAATCAATCATGGTTGGGAGGGGCGAGGTTCATACCTTTCCCAAGGGTATTAGTCCGAAAGTGAATGTGGCAGCTAGACTGGAGTTCGAACTCGCTTACTACGATGTCACCGCCCAGCACTTTAGTTACACTCCACGCTACCAAAAAGGGAAAAGAAACAGTAGCTTCTAAAATCTTCACGAGTCCCCACAACTATCCATATATTAATACTCGTTTTCTTTAATTGTACGACCGTTATTATCTTGTAACACCCTCTGGTTAAAAATGAGACCGTCCAAATCGAGCAGGATGAAATGCAAGAATGTAAATCCTGATTATTTGGTATTTCTTATCCACCGAATTTTTATTTCTTATGAGTGTCATCACCTCAGCTAAATAATGGATCATTCAATTTTTATTATAAAGAAAGGGAAGAAAAAGGACAAGCTACACAGAAAAAATATAACAAGAAAGAAAGAAAGAGAATAGGGGGAGATAGAGAGAGGGTGAGCTTGCGGAAGCGATAACGCTAATCTGTTTCAATCGAACATAATGAAAAGATGAAAAGAAGGAAAGAAAGAAAAGAGAGAGAGAGAGAGAAAGAGAGAGAGAGAGAGAGTTAAATAAAGATTATTATACTTTTTTATATTGATCTATTTTCAATAACTCTTAAGTAATCATATCAAACGTTGTAATAATTAAAATATCATACTGTGGTAAATCTACAGGTCGTGCTAGTCAATATATTGATACTCGTGTTCCTTACCGTTATCATCCTTCAACATCCTCTGGTTTTAAAATGAGACCGTCCGAATCGTCCCAGATGAAATGCAAGAATACCAATCCTGATTATCTGGTGTCATTCCATTGTTATTATAAAGAAAGAAATAGGAGAAAAGGGACATGCTACACAGAACAAATATTATAAGAATAACAGAAAGAAAGAGACTAGAGGAAAAAGTAAAATCACGGAAGTGATAACGTTAATCTGTTTCAACCGAACATAATTAAAAGATGAAAAGAAAGAAAGAAAGAAAGAAGTGTGAGAGAGTTAAATCAAAATTATCAAACATTTTACATATAGAACTATTATGCAACTCCCTCTCCAATCACGACCGCAATACTCTCGTCAGTATGAGAACGACATCCTTCAATACAAGAACTCAGCCCGTGTCCTGAAAAAGGTCCGATCGACCGAAACGTTATAACGTCGACATCAATACCTATAATAAACATCCATCCAGTACAATATCCCGTGTTTGTCTACCTTTCTCCACAATATCTCTTAAGTAAACATATCAAACGTTGTAATTATTAAATTATCATACGGTGGTATATCCACAGGTCTTGTTAGTTTAGACTATATTCCACAATTATTAAAAACCCCAGCAACACACATATATATATATAAACTTCACCAGGACAATCAAGTATTGCCTGGTGACATGGACATATTCAATATTTGAAAAATTTTAAACGTCGACTAAATATTTCAATAATGAATAAATCGTCTTCACAACTTTTATCTTTCACATTTATTTATCATTTTTTTTTTCGCACACTGTCCGATTCATTTCCATTTCTTCCTAATATAGGGAATTATATAATTCATATCGATTTTGAGAAAGCTCTGACTAAAATTAGCATAAGAATGAGTTTTCCCAAAAGACGTAGAGATTACTTGGTGGTGAACTGGAATACAAAGATATTTCAAAAGATTAAAAGAATATTGAGACATTGTTGCTGACCAATTGTTTGTAGTAAAACATAAAGATTAGTCATGGATTTAGAATCGACAAGAACAATGGAATTAATGGTCGTCGCACTATGAAGCAACTGTTAGTAAACTAGTATTAAAGGACATTAAACGGGCGGGTATAGCTCAGTCGGTAGGGCGTCGGACTAGGAACCACAAATTTCAGGGTTCGATACCAGCCCCGCGTCAACTCAGCGTATGAGTAGCACAGGGGTCTGTGCGGTAAAGTGAGGAGCTGATGGTAGGTGTGGGTGATCCATCTCAGGCGCCAAAAAAATCTCCTTGATCTAGCGCTAGTGAAAAGGGGATAGACTACCTCGCTGTCTGGCTGATACCGACTATAGGCCACCCCGACGACTTTACTTACAATTGTAGCAAAGTTCATTTGATGCTCCTTGCTTAGAGCCCTGTACCATAGTGTTTATTGTTTGTTGTGTAATGGTTACCATCGTAGTAAATGTTGGTTGATTTGGTTTTACGGCATGTTTTTCAACCCCTGTTGGGTTATTCTATGCCGAAAATGTTTTGCTTTATTCATTCTTGATGTGTACTCATTTTTTTTAAACTCGTTTATTAAACACATTTTTCCTATCTAACCCATAGATGGAACGTAGCAGGTACCACAACTCCGGGTCAAAGTGGACCTGAGGGTAATGGGAATGAAAGGGTACTCCACGTTCCCTAGACCTCCAGAACTGGAACCTCACCATCAGATAGAGTTTAACGTCATACACACCACACACACAGAGAGAGAGAGAGAGAGAGAGAGAGAGAGAGAGAGAGAGAAAGTGTATGTATGTTACACACACGCAGAGAGAGAGAGAGAGAGAGAGAGAGAGAGAGAGAGGAGAAGAGAGAGGGGCGAAAGGAAAATAGAAATCAGAGAATAAACGAAAGGGAGGATGAAGACAAATGGGATATATATATATATATATATATATATATATATATATATATCCCATTTGTCTATATATATATATAATATAGAGAGAGAGAGAGAGAGAGAGGGGGGGAGAAAGAGAGAGAGAATTGGGGGTCTCATAATTTCATACTAACACCTCTCCTTTTGCGATCCTTGCTCTCTACAATTCCCCCTCCTCCATTTCGAATAGACATCTAATAATTTATACAACGGTAATTAAGAAACCAAATTGCAATCTTGATTTCAATGGATAATAAAACTTCCATTGCATTTGAAGCAGAATATCTACTCTGGCAAAAATACCTCCAATTAGATTACAAATTGCTCCCCCGGGAGCAACGTGTATTCCGTTCCAGAATCACTCATTACTATAATGCTCCTACTTCATTTTCTCTCTATTTATCTCTGCATCGTGCGATTCTAAATTTTGTAAATACGAAAACTACTGCATTCTTCAATGGTCGCTAGAGCATATGACTTCTATTGCCGTCAGCCTCTCCTTATCTGGAGGTCGCCATTTTTGTACATGGGTCAAGCAATGAAAAAGTCAATGATAGGTTGATTATTATCTACTGTATTTGAAACAGTTTGTAACATCCTACATCAGTATTCAGTTCTTCCTCATTTGAAACAACTCCGTTCTTTCCTTCGTGAAGGTTCTTAGCTCCCTGGATAGTGTCCCAGATTTTAGGGTTCCCAGTCCAGCATTTTGGAAGTCAACCCGCAGATTATCCACGATAAGATTGATACCTATTAATAATGGAGATTCGCTTCCGGTTTTTGTCTGTAACAAAAACTACGTCACTGCTTACGTCATATTAACTAAAATCGTCATAGCATATAATAAATACACTCAAAGTTTGAACATGCAACATTAAACAGTCCTCATTGGGTTTTTTTTTAAACAAGTTTTAATAAATACATCACTGGTATTATATATATATATATATATATATATATATATATATATATTATTTATATATTAGTTTTTATTTTAATACATATTTAAAGTTTACAAATTGTTTTATTTTTTAAATTCTTTAATGAATTTGATAATTTTACTTACTTAGGGTTCAAACTCGCTGACATTGAATTTTTTACTCCCACCCCTCAGGCAATATGTTTTAAAAATCTATTTTTACATCGCCCGGAGGGTGTTTTTTCATTTTGTACTAGTACCAATAAACAAAGAAACTAAACCACACCAAACCAATCCAATCAGGACTTTAGATATCAAGCAGGTCTCACGATAGTGAACAACATTTACCTGCTTGCATATTAGACAGGAATAGTTGAAAACATGTAATAAATACGTAGCCCCCACCCCGTGCAGGATTGTAGTAAGCTAATTCGAACTCCAGTCGCGCTATTATATTCACTTTTAGACATACCCTTGAGAAAGGCATGATCCCTTATTCCCCAGCAGTGAGTTGAATGGTGTAAAGTTTTTAAGTTCCATCCTTGGCCAGTTCAAAAGGGCTTAAAGAAAATCCTATGTTATGGAATCCTTTGGTGATCCTTTGGTAAGCGTATAATTCCTATCCTGCGTATTGGTAAAGGTCCAGTGATTTAATCCTATGTCCGTCGTCCATGAATGTTAGTAATTATGACCAGTAGGGTAGGGGTTAAGTATTGTATCAGCCTCAGAGTACTGCCAGTGATTGGCCAAGGGATAGATCACATGATCTCGCCTAGTCTATAAGTATGGGCGAGGATCTAGCACACGCCTTATATACAAAAAAAGTCAACAAATAGTATCTACCGTTCTTCTAGAAGGATGAATTTGACATTAAATAACCAAAGAAGTTTGATATGCCATTAAACAAAGAAACCTTATTGGAGACTAGGCTATTTGGTTATCGGTACCCTGTACTCATATTTTTGTTGTGGCAACATCAATCTTATCTTTAGAGCTGCCTAGCAGATGCAATTTTGCATCATATAACAATAGCATGTTGCATCATATATATATATATATATATATATATATATATATATATATAAGGCGTGTCATAACAGTTTCGATATTGAAACTGTATTTACCAAGATAGAAGTGAAAATGAATGGAACGTTTTTTTTTTTCAGAATACAATGTGTGTCAAAAAGTACAAAAAATCTCGATACTTTTTTGACACACCTTATATATATATATTTCCCAGTCCCTCCGCACGAGCAGGATGCGACACAATGTCAATTTCTAAAGCGGGGTTTAACAAGTTTGAATTCAGAGTTTTCCTTCTCCTTGACTGGTTACCTAGCCAAGGTTAAAGAACCCAGTCTGCCCTACTATTTTTATTAGGTGGAGAGTAGTTGGATGCATACCTTTTACAACGGTATTAGCGCTATA
>CM042141.1:16938478-16965978 GCA_023376005.1 Doryteuthis pealeii
ATAAACCCCTCTGTTTCAAATCATTTTATCTGCATTCTTATTTAGTTTCATTAGCCTTTCTAATTTAATATATTCTATTACATTAAAACTTAAAATACTTGCACCCGGAAGGTGCATATATTTGCTAGTATATATGAAAAAGGTGACTTGCCGGTGAAATTGGTCACAATGGTTAGTTGAAGCAAGTTTCACAATGATAAGACAGCGATATAACAAATATAAAGTGCTCAATACGTGAGTAGAGCAAATTTATTATTTATTATTATAATGTTTATTATTATAATTATTTATTATTATATTTATTATTTATTATTATAATATTTATCCTTTATTATTATAATATATATATGTGTGTGTGTGTGTGTGTGTGTGTGTGTGCGTGTGTGTGAGTGTGTTGCAACCTTTGCCTAGAAGAAAGAAAAGAAAATTTTTTTAAATAAATTTGCTTCTCCGTACACATAACACGTTCTTCTGTAAATTTCACATGATTTGCTAATCTTATTCACCAAACATTCATGACAGCCTGTAGTACTCTGTTTGATATTCCGCCATTTTGAATAGCCTCAAAAAAAACATTTGCGTACAAGTGAATTTCTGAGGCCTTAATTTTAGCTAGATGTTTGGAAGTCGTGCAATACACGAGAAACAAACCAGAAAAAGAATCTCTCTTTACTTTATATATATTATATATATAATATATATAATATATATATATATATATATATATATATATATATATATATATTTATATATGCAAATGCAAAACAAATCTAGCTATTTTCAGCCGACAGTGTATTTGGGAGAATATGTGCTTTTTTTCTTTTTTTTTTCTTTTAATTGTAGTCAGACCTAATTTTTTGAAAGTTAATTCATTTATGGTTAATTAGGCGGGATTTAACTACTTATATGTAACAAATCGAGAAAAGTCAATCTCTGAATATATATTTCACCCTAAAAAATATATATTTCGACCCAAAAAAAAAAGCACATATTCTCCCAAATATATATATATATTATATATATATATATATATATATATATATATATATATATATGCCCGTATGTGTGTGTGTACGTATATATATATTTCAGAAATAATGATGGAAAAAAATCTATCCTAAGCTATATATATAAAGAAAGAATAAAACGTTCTAATGAATCAACAGTATCAAATGTTTCATGATGATGATGATGATGATGAAGAAGATGATGATATAAATACAAATAATAACAATATGCTGAATAGGAAGCTGATGTTAATGATACGATTTAAGGATTTCACTAAATTATAACTTGTATTTTCATTTATCGGCTTTTGTATTGAAACTAATCCAGACAATGGTTACACGTCATAACAAAGAGAAATGTTATTGACAATACAAATGAGAAGCGAAGTGAACCTGATGGTCGCGGTCTTAAAATAGATCTATTTTGATAAATATTTTTTTTGTATTTACTGTTATTATTTCAAATGCCATTTTCATTTTTACTGTCGATCTGTGTTATCCAGTCGTTTATTTCTTAAGTGGTTTTAAGCATATCATATTCTAATATCGTGCTGATTATTACACTCAAATAATATATCTTACCATAATGGAGTTTCGGTATCTGTCTGTTTGTAACCGAAACAACGTCACTGCTTACGTCACAATGCCCTCAGGGATTGTGTAAGTTTGTTAATGAGTATTTAATTTATAGTCAAAACCATCAATACATAGAATAAATCTTATTTATTAACAATATCTCTTATGAAAAGCTGAGTTAGATTTGCCTCAAAACAGCTCATGTTATAACTTTGTTTAAAATTCTGCAATGTGTCTTATATATCATTAACAAATAAAGGTTTACATAATATATGGTGTGGTTAATTTGCATACTGGTTTTAACAAAACTGAGTTTAATAAATAATTACTCGGTGTTATTGATCTCTAATATTATTATTTTATCAACCAACGTATTAAAATCAATTCTGTGAATGATTTTATATGAAAACTAATTAAAATAAGAGTGGCCTTTTTTTATATACGTTCTTATTTAATTTTGTTAGCCTTTCTAATTTCATTACATTAAAACTTGTAGTAAAGTGTAGTAAAATACAAATAACAATATAGTAAATGGAAATATTACCATTAACCGCAATAGGAAGATTGACGGCAGTTCACCTTTCTCTGACCTAGACGCCGATTACTGGTTGACTGAAGGCGAGCGTGTGAAAGGGAACTGAGTTAGATTTTGGCCGTGAGTAAAAAGGCGCATACGCGTGGGTCTTTTGCTCCTAAGATGTCAGCTTCTCACCGCACGGTTGAAAACCATTTTGGGCTTCAGGTTTTTAATAAAGAATAAGACGACTTGCAAAAACAATAAGTGGAGAGCTGATGTCTTTTATGCGTCAGGACGTGTAAAAACAAAGCTGGACTTCTGAGCCACTTGCGTGCTCACAACCAAGCTTTGTAGAAATGAACTTCGTCTGTGAAGAAGTGGCAATCCCCCCACATATATATCTATATATATCTATATATATATATATATATATATATATATATATATATATTAGGCAAAGTGGCCTTTTGTCATTATCAGCCGGGAATCGAGGGGGCTACCCTATTTCACTGGCACTAGACCAGGGATACTGTTTTTGCGTCTGAGGTGGACCGCCACACCTACCATCAGCTCTCCACTTTACCGCACAGGCTCAAGTTGTACTACTTACTCACTGCCTTTGCGATGGTCTGTATTGAACCCAGAACCTTGTGGTTCCGAGGTGGGTGCGCTACCGACTGAGCTAAACCGGATTTACACAGGAAATGATTTATGCATTTATTTGATTTTAAATTTAAATCCTTTTAATGCCAGAAAATGTCCGACTCGGATAAACGAGGATTTCCAAGGATTAATTATAGATTTTCCGTTTTAGAAAATCCCCGAAAATATGTCTTTCTAGTCAGAAATAATTTATAGTTTCCTAGACTTTTGCAATTCAAGAGTATTATTTTTCGATTATTCATAGTTTCTTTCTATCCCACACTTTCTTTTTCTCTCACTCTTCCTTTCACTCCCGCTCTTGCACATACACACACACACTCTCTCTCTCTCTCTCTCTCTCTCTCTCTCTCTCATTCCCTTCTCTCTCTTTCTCTCTCTAATTCTCTCTCTTTCTCTCTCTCATCCACTCTCTCTCTCATTCCCTCTCTCTCTCTCATTTCCTCTCTCTCTCTCTTTCTCTCTCTCATCCACTCTCGCTTCTGTCTCTCTGTCTCACTCTTTCTTGTATGTATACATATACAAGTGTGACATAAAAGTATCGAAATTGAAGCTGTATTTACCAAGATAGAAATGAACAATGAATGGAACATTAATCTTTTCAAAATTCAAGGTGAGTCAAAAAGTACAAAGAAGCTCGATACTTTTTTTGACACACCTTGTGTATATATATATATATATATATATATATATATATATATATATATATATTGATATATATCTATTTATATCTATTTATAAATAATATATTTACTTTTGAATATAAGTAAATACAGCTCAATGTCATATTTTGTAGCCCGAGCAAACTTAATAGAAGAGAATACAAAACATGCACAGAGATACATAGAAGAGCTTAAAGATGTGTAAGAGAAATATCCTAATAGGAAAATAGTTTTTTGTAGGTAACGTTTTGAGGATGCTGGTAAAATAATAAAGTATAAACACTTAGAAGAAAAAGATAGAAGAATATAATGGCTTATGATCACACATTACACAATATAAACAATGTCACACAAAACAAAACCGCCCTGTCGGCTGGGCGTTAGAATGCACCGACTGCACCTCTGCATAGGGTAAGACTCCCAATGGCGCCACCTGTTGGCCGTGGGGTGGCGACCCGTGATGCTTAAGGATAAAGCCCAGGTGGATGAACAGTTCATGACATGCAATACTCTACTTGGTCCTATCTTGGGCTAGACGGGCGGTCGAAGAGGCCCCCTCCGATCAATCGGCTGGTCACGTCAAGCCTAGCACCTTTATGATTTTACCAATCCTATTGCCCTTGTGGCAAGCCCCAACCCCTTTTAATCATATGGGTGCTAGAAGGCGGTGGCTGCGGGTCTGCATGTCCTGGAATGACGTTAAACTCTATCTGATGGTGAGGTTCCAGTTTTGGAGGTTTGGGGAGTGTGGAGCACCCTTCATCACCATTGCTCCCTGGTCCACTCTGACCCGGAGTGGTAGTACCTGTTAGGGTCCCATCTATGGATTAAATAAAAAATGTCTTTATAAAAAAAGTGTTATATCCATTAAGAATTGATTTATTTCAAAACTTTATCGGCATTAAATGACCCACTGAGGTTGATATGCCGTAAAACAAAACAAACCAAACAAAACAAAACAAAAATGCAATGTTGGTTGTTGTCCTAATGTGTGGAGGATTATCACTAGTTAAGACTGAGCATATTTAGTAGTGACCACCTCAGTTGAGTTTTTTTTTTTTGACATAGTTTGAAAGTTGATTATAGTGATAGCATGTTATAAGTTTACTTATACGTATTAAGAATTTCTATCTTGATAATAATTTCAATTGGTGAGTAGACATTTTGGTGAAGTCAATGTTTTGAATTCTTTTTCTTAGTGTATTCCAATCGTTGATGCAGGATCCTGTGGTAGATTTATGATTTGTTCTATCCTATGATAGATTTAACATTATGAGGTTCCAGTTCTCAGTGCGGGTCTACCTTCATTGACATTACTCCCAGGTCCACTCTAATACTCTATAATGATAATCATGTAGTTCTCATGTATGATGGGTACTAGGTTAAAAAGAAAAAGTTCTGAAAAATAGTGCATCTTATACACAAATAATTACAGTAAACAAAACTGTACAATATATGCAATTTCCTAACTGTTAGGCATTCAATAACCCCAGATGAGTTGACATGTTAAATCAATTAATCGATCAGATTGCATTTATTTCAGTTTCATATTCAAATAGAAACATGGAACAAAATTGTGATATACATAATAGGGCAAAGTAATAGACCATTTAATATTATTGACTGTCCTGTTAATTCTGCCCCATCCTTATATATTGTTTGTTTTAGGGATACATATAATTTAGGTTTTAGTGTTTACAATTGGTTTGAAGAGTACACATGCAGTTAATCTCCTACATGCTTGAAAATGTTCTCGTGTGTTATGCGACACGGAAGGCTGGAGGGGTGGGGCTGAAAACTTGCTGTTCTTAGTCACATGTCGTCAATAAATCTATGATAGAATGTTTAACTATTCTCTGGTTATATTTGCAACTTTTATTTTTTTTTCGATACTCGCTAAAATTTTTTATCTCATTTGTCTGCGTGAAAGCCGAATTAAAGCAATACTATTTTTGCATATTCTTACTAAGATTTTATACAACACAAGCATATATATATTTTACAAATATACATGTGTGTAGACGATTAAAGCAATACTATGTTCGTATATTTTCCTATATTTTATACACACACACACAGAGTGCATATATATATATATATATATATATATATATATATATATATATATATATATATATATATGTGTGTGTGTGTGTGTGTGTGTGTGTGTGTGTGTGTGTGGCCGAATTAAGCAATAAAATTTTCGAATATTCTTCCGATAGCTTTTATACTCACATTCGTTACTTAGGATATATATATATATATATATATATATATATTATATATATATATATAATATATATATATCCTAAGTAACTTCTTCCTCATTACTTTCGGTGTACAATATCCTTGTAATAAGAACTAGTCAACAGCCTTGAAACTGAAAGCCATTTTATAAAGATAAACACGAAATACTTGCTATTTACGTGTGGTGTGTGTGTGGTGTGTGTGTGTTTGAGTGTGCGTGCGTGCGTGTGAGTGAGAGAGAGAGTGAGAAAGAGAGTGAAAGAGAGAGAGAGAGAGAGTGTGTGGTGTGTGTGTGTGTGTGTGTGAGAGAGAGAGAGAGAGAGAGAGAGAGAGAGAATGAAACATAGAGCGCGTGTGTGTATTCGCATAGCTAGATAGATAGAAAAAGTAGTCGATAGATAAATACATTGATAAGTACAGACTGATAGATATACAGAAACAGATTTACACATCTATATCTGGATGACCCAGACTTTTTGACACATCCCATCCTGAGAAAATGGGTTGGGCCAATATATATATATATATATATATATATATATATATATATATATATTATATATGAGTGTGGGTATGTGAGAGAGAGGAGAGAGATACATATTGAGATATAGATAGATATATTGATATATAAATATATAGATGAATACTGACAGAGGCAAGGATAATAACATACAGACAGTTAAGGATAGGGAGAAAGAGACAGATGGGTCAGTGATAGAGAACTGAAAGACCTTCAAAGTAGTAAAAGAAGAAATGAAGGAATAATTGGAAAGGAAAAGAGAGAAGGGAAATAATGTAAGATAGAATAAAAGAAATAGGAATTATGAAAAAATGGAAATTGGAAAAGGAGAAGTAAACGATTATGATAGATAGATGGATAGATAGATAGATTGATATTAACATACAGAGATAGATAGATATGAATATACTGAGATAGATAGATAGATAGATAGATATGAACATACTGAGATGGATAGATAGATAGATAGATAGATAGAGAGAGAGATAGATATAAATAGCCTGAGATAGATAGATAGATACGAACAGGCTTAGATAGATAGATATATAGATATATAGATAGATAGATATAGATTGATAGCGTGAGATAAATAGATAGATAGATAGATTGATTGATAGATAGATACGAACAGACTTAGATAGATAGATAGATAGATAGACAGATAGATACTGACAGACTGAGATAAACTGTAAACAACGTTGTCATCATGATGAAAAAACATTTTATACACAAAGTATTTACATTTCAATGTAATTTTCTTCCACTAAACAGAATTATCACAAAAAAACTAAAATTATTTCAGATCGAAGACAAGCAAATGACTATGTCAGGTAAAGAAATTATTGAGCTACTGTCCTGTGTGTATTTGTGTGTTGTGTGTGTGTGGTGTGTGTGTGTGTGTGTGTGTGTGTATTTGTGTGTGTGTGTGTGTGTGTGTTTGCTAGAGAGACAGATAGACAGACAGAAAGACAGATATTATTCAGCCACGCTCCACTCTCTGTGTGTGTGTGTGTGTGTTTGTGCTAGAGAGATAGACAGACAGAGAAAAAAACAGAGAGGGAACACAAACGTTTAATTCATTAGAGGGTTTTTTATTTTGCTTTGAAACATTTTTATTTTGCTTTGAAATATTGTGTTTATACACAATAAAGATGAGGACAACAGTCCGAAATATGAAAGTTGCTCATATCAAGCCCCATCTCATAAAGATGAGGACAACAGTCCGAAATATGAAAGTTGCTCATATCAAGCCTCATCTCATAAAGATGAGGACAACTGCGTTTTGTCTTATTTATTTTTTGATGTATTCATTTTTTTTAACTATATTTTTTAACTATATTTTTAAAACTCATTTTTAACCCATAGATGTCATAAATACATACAAGTATAAGTATCAAAGCTTAGTAGCGAAATTTTGACATAGTTCTATAAACGAACACATCGCGACTGAATCCAAAAATGACGCACGGTTTTTGATATGACATATCCATCAAAATATGAAACTCAAAACAAATTTCGTCAGCGACGATTTGTTGCAAAAGTATCTCATGAATTTTTCAGTCAAAAAATATATTTAAACAATGAATAATAATAATAATAATAATAATAATAATAATAATAATAATAATACCATCAGCTAACGCTTATGTGAAAAACTCAAAAGGAGTGAAAATAATGATAAACAATTATATGGGCACTTCAAACGACAAATCGGAGAGGTTGCACCTAAAAAGACTTGGCCATGGTGAAGAAGATAAAATCTCAAAAAAGAAACTGAATCACTAATAATTGCTGCACAAAATAATGCCCTACGAACAAATTATATCAAAGCAAAACTGGATAAGACGCAGCAAAACAGTAAATGTAGACTGTGCGGTGACAGAGATGAGACTGTAAACCATGTATTAAGTGAATGTAGCAAACTAGCACAACGGGAATACAAAGTTAGGCACGACTGGGTTGGGAAGGTGATCCACTGGGAATTATGCAAAATGTTAAATTTTGACCATACAACAAAACCAGAATCTGTTCTTGAGAACGAAACGCATACAATTCTTTGGGACTTTGAGATAAAGACGGATCACCATATCCCAGCCAGGAGACCAGACCTAGTGTTAATTAACAACAACAAAAAAAGAGAAAAAAAGAGAACGTGTCAACTGGTGGATTTTGCGGTTCCAGCAGATTACAGGGTGAAGCTGAAGGAAAATAAAAAGATGGATAAATACCTGGATCTTGCCAGAGAATTGAAAAAGCAGTGAAACATAAGAGTGAAAGTGATACCAATTGTAGTTGGTGCACTTGGAACGGTCCAAAAAAACTTGGAAAAATACTGGAGTATCTGGAAATCAGAGGAAGAATTGAGACCATCTAGACTTTTGCACTGCTGCAATCGGCTAGAATACTCAGAAGAGTCCTGGAGACATGAGGAGACTTGTTGTCACTCAGCCTCCAGTGAAATACCACCAGCTAACGTTGATGTGAAAAACTCAAAAGGGATAATAATAATAATAATAATAATAATAATAATAATAATAATAATAATAATAATAATAATAATAATAACGAAACGCATAAAATTCTCTGGGACTTTGAAATAAAAACGGATCACCTTATCCCAGCAAGAAGACCAGACCTAGTGTTGATAAACAAAAAAGAAAGAACTTGTCAACTGGTGGATTTTTCAGTGCCAGCAGATCACTGGGTGAAGCTGAAGGAAAATGAAAAAATGGACAAATATCTGGACCTTGCCAGAGAACTGAAAAAGTTATGGAATATGAAAGTGAAAGTGATACCAATTGTGGTGGGTGCACTTGGAACGGTCCGAAAAGGATTAGAAAAGGGTTTGAAAAGTTTGGGAATCAGAGGAAGAATTGAAACTATTCGGAACACTGCACTTCTGCAATCTGAAGAGTCCTGGAGACCCGAGGAGACTTACTGTCACTCAGACTCCAGTGAAAGACCATCAGCTAATGCTGATGTGAAAACTCAAAAGGAGTAAATAATAATAATAATAATAATAATAATTATAAAACTGTGAATTATAAATTGAATAACAATTTTTCAAAAATAGAAACTAAAATTTGACCTTACAACAAAATGGTATATGCATTAATCTGTTCTTGAGAATGAAACGCATAAAATTATCTGGGACTTTGAGATAAAGGTGGATCAGTTTATCCCATGTATATTTTCGTAGTTTACCTCGGACATACATACATACACACCAACTCTCGATTATACTAGAAGCGGCTACCCGGCGTTGCCTTGGTAGGGTGGATAATAAAAATGGTGGCAGATCCATTGATTTTTTTGGTTTTACATAATTGATTTATGTTTTAATCACGAATGCCACCAATGACTTTTCCATCTCTTACTATTCAAATCCTAATATTCAAATATCTTCCCAGATATAAATAAAATCTTCATTATTTTTGCTCAAAAATTTATTTTTGCCTTGGTGTTAGTGGATGTGTATATATATTTACTTTCTCATTAATTGTTTTATTTTCGTAGTTTCCTCCGGACATACATACACAGAAACTGCTCTTTATATATAGACTAGCAGCGGCTACCCGGCCTCGCCTGGGTAGAGGGGTATTTTTAAGTTAGTCCCGCAGATCCATTATTACTGAATCGTGAGTTGGATCCTCGAGGAATGCCCCATCTAAATTCCTATGTAAAGAAATAGACCTTGCATTGATCCAGCTACTCTGAAAAGAAATGTTAATGACTACTAGCTAAAATATTGAATTAAAAAACAAAAATTCCATGTTGTTATCAATTAAATCTTATTTTTTAATTATCTTCACAAATATAAATCAAATCTTTATTATTTTTGTTCAAAAACCAAGCCCTGGTGATATTTGGTGTGTATACATATTTACTTTGTCGTTAATTGTTTTATTTTCGAAGTTTCCTCCGGACATACATATACACACAACTGCCCTTTATATATGTATAGATAGATGATCTGTATATGATGAAAATAGATAACGATTTTACTTTTAAAATGCATTTTTGCTTTCATACGTATAATAAAATTGGACAATTTTAATCTGAAGATTTTATGACTGGAAAGTTCAATAATGAAGAGGAGAATAAAAATATTCTTTGTCAATTGATAGTGGCTTGGTTTGAATATTTGAATAATTGATAGTTTATTAATTACAGCCAAAGGGTTTAAGTTATCGGGGGGAGGGAACGTTGATGTTGGAATTGCAACTTGAGATTTACACAATAGAAACATTTCATTCATATCACAATGATACTTTGTAAATGAGTTCTCATTTTTTCTTTCATTTTCGTTTTTTATTTATCTTTTTATTTTTTCTCCATTGTTTCTTTCATTAAAACTGATAAGCGAAAACAAAACAAAAACAAAAATCTCCATCTTTTTCTAAGATGAGTCAATAGCTTATGTTACTGGATAATAACATAAGGGAATTTTTAAAAGATTTTTATCGATAAAAAATATGTATTTGTTGTGGTGTCCTAGAGGTTGCAGACTCAAAGACTGTCTTGGGCGGTATTACACTTTAGCTACGCCACTGTACCTACTGCATTTTGGCAAGTCCATTACTTCCAAAAACGCTAAAAATGACACCCGGAATCGTTGAGTCACACTTACAAAAAATACAAAAAAACTAATTATTTTTTTTATGGGCAACATATTTTACCTGTACAAAGACGACTTCTGTGAATACGGCCATTTTTTTATGTTCGATATAATAAAATCAAATAGAATCAGAACATTTCTGTGCTGCATTATTTTTGAGTCTTAATATGAAACATGTCGTGAAGTCAAGAGGATATCGTTGACGAATTTATCAAGATCACAGAAAATTCAAAGCGCCCCCTTTCCGAAAAAAATGATTAAGTGATTGTATGCTCTAAGCTAAAGGATTAGAGCAGTATATTTTTAATTTTTTTGTCGATGAAAAAAGTTATTCTAAATTTAAACTAAAATATTATCTTTTTGATTTCTTTATATCACCAGTTACAGTACTCAGTATACCCCGCCCCAATGAGGCCACCAGTTGAGCCTGGGTGGCGACCCTTCATGCTTAAGGACGGATGAGCAGTCCATGGCTGTGGCTGAGCAGTCCATGCTCTTCAGATAGCACTCACATATATTTAAATAGGTAATTAAAATATTTCAAAAATAAAACTAAAGTATTTAGTGTCACCCTAGTGACACAAAGAAAACAATGATAACCTAGTTTAAATATAAACAAATAATAACCTGTTTAGCACCCAATGGTTCAGAGAGGACTGAAATTACTAGAATGCGAATTATAACCTTTCAGATGTTTTTTGAATTCTTTCAAAGATGACAACATTAAAAAAATTGTTAGATGGATTGAAAAGAAAATAAATAAAAAATACAAAACAACACGGATATCTGTTATTTTACAGAATTTGTTTGAATATAATATATATATATATATAATATATATATAATATATATAATATATATATATATATATATATATTATATATATTATATATAATTATATTAAAGGTAATACGTGTGTAAGATCGGTAATTTACAAACATATTATATATATATATATATATATAGATATTATATATAGTATATATATATGTAGTATCTCAGAAGATTTGAAAAAACACAGGTTTATGAGTTGAGTATGCTTTATGAACGAGCGCTGCACAGTGTTTCGATCTATTACTTAGATCATCTTTCATCTACATTCTTGTTTGGTACTTCAACAATTGAATAATTAATATATATATATATATATAATATATATATATATATATAGTCCTCCACAGACACCGTGTTTCAACGTTTAGGTCCCATAAGTGTGGCTAGAATTAACAGCTACTGCTAGCCGGGCATGAACCCGACTGAATTTTCATCAGTCTGATCCGTACCTCTCGGCGGCCTGTAGCAGTCAAGTCGATGGGTGTTTCTTATTTAAAGAACCGACACAAAAGCAATAATAAAAACAATGAACTGTTTGATAGCTGATCGAAAGCTAAATTAATCACTCGCATTCGATCTGGAAACTTTTTCCTGAGTTTTTTTCAATTATTCGAGCAAAAAAATATCATTTTTGATAGATATTTTCTGAGAAGAGTGGAAGTTTACATTTAGTGTCAGATGGTTTGAACCACAAGTAAGAAAATCATCAAATTTATAATGAGAAAAAAAAATATATACAACTAATATGGAAACTTTGTCTAATAACTTTATATATATATATATATAATAAATATAATAATATATTATCATATATATATATATGGGACAGGCTCTAAAGCAGGTATCAGCGAAGGAGTGTATCCCCTTTTGGCACTAGTGCAGACCCAGGGAAATTGTTTTTGCGTCTGAGTGGGTCACAACCACCTACCATCAGATTCCCACTTTGGATATATTGCAAAGTCATTAATCTAGCGTTTGGTAACTCTCAGTTATATATTATATATATATATGTGTGTGTGTGTGTGTGTGTGTGTGTTGTATATATAAATATATTATATATTATATATTAATATATATATATATATACACACACACACACACACACATATATATATATATATTATACATATTATTAGGGACAATTGTTTTAGGAGCATGAAAAAGAAAGGAAATTCAGAAAAAATATGGATATAGTTGTCTTAATCGTATTTATTTACAAATAATTTAGAGGGTCATCCCTCTTTCTCAAAGGTTTAAGATAGATGACTGTTGCTTCTCTTGTTTAGTATGATAGGTTCAGCATAAAAGAAAACAAGCCAGAACAGGCCCAACATTATTTATTTGAATGACCCTCGGCTTAAGATAAAGAGAGTTAGGTGACAGATAAATCCTTATTTATTGTAATCACCCACAGTAGATAGTGATATTTCGCTTATTTATTAAATGACCTCTTAGATAGATAGATGAATAAAAGATTATTGATAAGATTAACCTTTATTTATTGAATGAACCTCGTAGATAGATGATAATAGATAATAGATATATATATACTCTTAATTCTATTTAATGGACTCCCTTAGGATAAAATAGATGGATAGAATGATATATAATAGATAGATAAATAGATCCCTTATTTTGAATATACCTCGTAAAATAGATAGAGAAGGGGGGCGACAGATAACTCTATATTTATTGATCACCTCTAGATAGATCGATAAATAAATTCCCTTTATTTATGAATAAACCTCACACACACACACACACACCATATATCATATATTATATATATATATATATATATACACACACAACACCACACCACATATATATTATATATATATATATTATTATATATATTTATATATATTATATAGTAGAGAGAGAGAGAGAAGAGAGAGATGTGATTTCCCTTATTTACTGAATGACCCTCGTAGATAATAGATAGAACGATAGATAGAGAGGGGGAGATCAGATAAATCCCTACTATTTTATTGAATCCCCTTCAATAGATAGATAGAATAGAAGAGAGATAGATAGAACATTGCCTTTATCTTTCTAATACCTTCGTAGATATATATATTAATATACTATATATATACTTAATATATATATATATATATACTAGATAGATAGATAGATAGATTAGATAACAATAAATTCCTTCTATTTTTGAACCCCCCTCATAGATAATCGATAGAAGAATAGATAGATAGATAGATAGATACATTCCTTTATTTATTGAATAACCTTCGTAAGATATATAGTAATAGAAAATCCTCGTTAGTTATTGAACGACCTTCATATAATTTGTATAATTATTGGTACCATTATTTAAAGTTTAAATTAACCTTCATGAGAAAGTTATTCTATTGCGCACTGGCATTTGATCTGATAGGGCATTAATTTGCTTTATCGATCTTCAATCCAAATACATCAACGGGCAGAACAAGAGAGCGGACGCTGTTCCTCAACATAATCATTTTTAATCACAAAAAATTTTAGCATATGATAGTCCTATAGGTATGACCATAATCCATAGATAAAACCATTTCCTTTAATTGAAATAAGAGCATTTGTATAGAAATCATTCTATTACTATATTCCGCCTTATTACTAAGGAAAAACTAAAATGACCAATTAATACCCTTTAAAATAGCACCACTATTCTCCCAGGCTGTATAATAGTGGAAAAACACGGCTCTCAGCCTTAGGTTAGGTCAACCGGTCTAGTAGAAGAAAACTTGCAATGACCTATATATATATATATATATATTAAGATTTTGTGATGTTGTTTTTATAGAAGATTGTTGAATAAATTATTATTTTACTATTTTTGCTTGAAGGCAATTATAAATGCATGTATCGCGATAAAAATTCGATAAATTATAGAAAATAATCTTGACATAGTAATCCGCAAAGGATGGCTTCGCTAGTCAGAAATACCGTACGACTGTTTCGACCTTTATTAAGTCTCTTCAGCGATGTATACTAACGACTCCCCTCGACAGGAATCGAAACCGGGCTTCACCAGAGCTTCCAAGACTCATATCCGTTGGCCCGGGTACATAGCGAACAATCCCTGCGAAATTCACCTTGTCAATGATGCATTTAATTGCTTTCACGCAAAAAATATACAATAATATAAAACTATAATATAGTATTATATATATATATATAATCTTATATAATGGAGATTGTTTGCTTTTCAGTATGAACGAACATATGCACTACCAGTCACAATTCCCTTCGTTATTTACAAATTCTCCCTATGATTTTATTTTTAATTTAAACCTCAATTTCTAAAAAAATGTTTTACATTATTAATACTGTTATTCTATTCTACAAATGATAAATATGCAATTGTATTTATATACACTAAAATAATGGAGTTACAGTGTGAACAGGAACGCTTACTTTGCATATTGAAATTAAAATTTATTTTAATAAATATGGCTTAGGTATTATTGATTTTAAATCGTATGGTTTATCTTAATGAATATGATGCAAAAATCTCTTCAATAAATCTTAAAAGAAATGATTAACGGAGAAATAATTCTGATTTTATTCTTACGTTCCTATCTTAACTAAGTTATTATAAATTAGGAAAATTGTAATGAACAGACGAGAGTGATAAGAAGTGTAAGTTTCAGTTGTTCTATTTTCGATTATAAACCCCTCCTGTTTCAAATCATTTACTCTGCATTCTATTTAGGTTTCATTAGCCTTTCCTAATTTAATTATTCTATTACATTAAAACTTAAAATAACTTGCACCCGGAAGGTGCTATATTGCAGTATAATTATGAAAAAGGTGACTTGCCGGTGGAAATTGGTCACAGATGGTTAGTTGATAGCAGTTCACAATATAAGACAGCGATATAACAAATATAAGTGCTCAATACGTGAGTAGAGCAAATTTTATTTATTATATAATTTATTTATATGCATGTTATATACTCGTATAATTTATTATATATTATTATTATTATATATATTTATCCCTTATTATTATAATATATATAGTTGGTGTGTGTGTGTGTGATGTGTGTGCCGTCGTGTGTGAGTGTGTTGTCAACTTTGCTGAGAAGAACAGAAAAAGGATTTTTTTTAAACATAAGATTGTTTCTCCGTACAAATGAACACGTATCTTCTGTAAATTTCACATGATATTCTAATCTTTTAGTTCACCAACATTCAATGACAACCTGTAGTACTCTGTTTAATATTCCGCCATTTGAATAGCCTAACAAAAACATTTGCAGTACGTGAATTTTCTGAAGGCCTTATTTTAGCGATGTTTGGAAGTCTGCAATACACCGAGAAACAAACCAGAAAACAGAATCTTCTTTACTTTATTATATTATATATAAATATATATAAATATATATAATTATATATATATATATATATTAGTATATTTATATATGCAAATGCAAAACAATTAGCTATTTCAGACCGACAGTGTATTGGGAAATATTGTGCTTTTTTTCTTTTTTTTTCTTTTTAATTGGTGTCAGACCTAATTTTTTGAAAGTTAATTCATTATGGTTTAATTAGGCGGGATTTAACTACTTATATTGTACAAATCGAGAAAAGTCAATCTCTGAATATACTATTTCACCTAAAAATAATATGTTGGACCCAAAAAAAAAAGACATTATTCTCCCAAATATTATTATATAATATATTATAATAATTATTATATATATATATATATATATATATAGCCCGTATGTGTGTGTGTACCGTATATATATATTCAACGAAAAATTGATGGAAAAAATCTATCCTAAAGCATATATATAAAGAAAGAATAAACGTTCAGATGAATCAACAGTAATCAATGTTTTCATGATGAATGATGATTGATGATGCAAAGAGAATGATGATATAAATACAAATAATACAATATGCTGAAGTAGGGAAGCTGATGTTAAGATACGATTAAGGATTTCATAAAGTAAACTTGTATTTCAGTTATCGGCTTTTGTATTGAAACTAATCCAGACGAATGGTTACACGTCATAACAAAGAGAAATGGTTATCACAATGAATAAATGAAAGCGAAGGAACCTGTGTCGGGTCTTAAAATTAGATCTTATTTTGAATAAAATATTTTTTCGATATTTATGTTATGTATCTTCAAATGCCATTCATTTTACTGTCGATCTGTTTATCGTCGTTTATTTCTTAAGTGGTTTTAAAGATATCATATTCTAATATCGTGTACCTGATTATTCACTCCAAATATATTCTACCAAATGGAGTTTCGGGTAATCTGTTCGTTGGTAACGAAACACGTCACTGCTTAGTCACAAATGCCCTCAGGGATTTGTAAGTTTGTTATAGTATTTAATTTAGCTCAAAACCATCAAATTACATAGAATAATCTTATTATTTAACAATATTCTATGAAAAGCTTGAGTTAGATTTTGCCTCAAAACAGCTTCATGTATAACTTTGTTTAAAATTCTGCAATGTGTCTTACTCATATCATTAACCAATAAAGTGTTACATAATCAATTATGGTTGTAAATTTGCGCAACTGGTTATTAACAACTGAGTTTAATAAATTTAATTACTCGGTGTTATTGATCTCTAATCTATTATTTTATCACCACGTATTAACAATCAATTCTGGAATGAATTTATATGAAAAACTAATTAAAATAGACGTGGCCTTTTTTATATACGTTCTTTTAATTTTGTTAGCCTTTCTAATTTTCATTACATTAAAGACTTGTAGTTAAAGTGTAGTGAAGTACAAACCAACAATATAGTAAATGGAAATATACCATTAACCGCAATAGGAAGAATTGAGGCATTCACCTTTCTCTGACCTAGACGCCGATTAATGGTGACTTGAAGGCGAGCGGTGTGAAAGGAACTGAGGTTAGATTTTGGCCGTGAGTAAAAAAGGCGCATCGCGTGGGTCTTTTTGCTCCTAAGATGTCAGCTTCTCACGCACGGTTTGAAAACCATGTTTGGGCTTTCAGGTTTATTAATAAAGATACAGGACGACTTGAAAAACAATATAGTGGAGAGCTGATGTTTTTATTGCGTCAGGACGTGTAAAAACAAGCTGGACTCTGAGCACTTGCGTGCTCACACCAAGCTTTGTAGAACTGAACTTCGCTGTGAAGAAGTGCCAATCCCCCCACATATATATCTCATATATAGCTTAATTATATATATATATATAGTATAATATATATATATTAGCAAGTGCCTTTGTATTATCAGCGGGAATCGGGGGGCACCCTATTCACTGCACTATGAACCAGGGGATAACTGTATTTTGCGCTGAGTGGACCGCCACACCTACCATCAGCTTCTCCACTTTACGCAACAGGCTCAGGTTGTACTTACTTACTCACGCCTTGCGACTGGTCGTAATTGCAACCCAAGACCTTGTGGTTCGAGGTGGTGTGCGCTACCGACTGAGCTAAACGGATTACACAGGAATGATTATAGTTATTTGATTTTAAATTAAAATCTTTTAATCCCAGAAAATTGTCGACTCGGATAAACAGGGATTTTCCAAGATTAATTATAGATTTTCCGTTTTAGAAAAAGTCCCCGAAAATGGTCTTCTATGTCAGAAATAATTTATAGTTTCCTACGACTTTGCAATTCAAGAGTATTATTTTTCGATTATTCTGTTTCTTCGTATCCCACACTTTCTTTTCTCTCACTCTTCCTTTCACTCCCGCTCTTGCACATACACACACACACTCTTCTTCTCTCTCTCTCTCTCTCTCTCCTCTCATTTCCCTTCTCTCCTTTCTCTCTCATAATTCTCTCTCTTTCTTCTCTCATCACTCTCTCTCTCATTCCCTCTCTCTCTCTCATTTCCTCTCTCTCTCTCTTTCTCTCTCTCATCCACTCTCGCTTCTTCCTCGTCTCACCTTTCTTGTATGTATACATATACAAGGTGTGCATCAAAAGTTTCGAATTGAAGCTGTAATTTACAAGATAGGAAATGAACAATGAATGTGAACATTAATCTTTTCAAAATTCAAGGTGAGTCAAAAAAGTACAAGGAAGCTCGATACTTTTTTTTGACACACTTGTGTAATCATATATATATATATAGTATTATTATTATCATAATATATATATATACTTGACTAATATATCTTATTTATCATCTATTATACAAACACTAATATTTTACTTTCTGAAATATAAGTAAAAACAGCTCAATGTCATACTTTTTGTAGCCCGAGCAAACTTATTAGAAGGAGAATAACAAAACATGCACAGAGTACTAAGAAAGACTTAAAGATGTGTAAGAGAAATATCCTAATGGAAAATAGTTTTTGTAGTAAGCGTCCTTTTTGACGGATCGCTGTTGAACTACACCTAAATAATATACGACTCTAGACAGAAAAAGATAGAAGAATATACATGGCCTATGATCACCACATTACACAATTAAAACAATTTCAACCTAAAACAAAACCGCCCTGTCGCGGGCGTAGAAGCACCGACTGGCAACCTCTGCATAGGGTAACGTAAGAGACCTCCCAATGCGCCACCTGTGGCCGTGGGGTGACCCGTGATGCTTAAGGATAGCCCAGGTGGATGAAGGTTATGACTGCAATTACTCTACATTGGTCCGTATCTTGGGCTAGACGGCGGTCGAAGAAGGCCCCCCTCCCGCATCAATCGGCTGGTCACGTCAAGCCCTAGCACCTTTAGTGATTTTAACCAATCTATTGCCCTTCGTGGCGAAGCCCCACCCCTTTTAATCATATGGGCCTCGCTCAGAAGGCGGGAGCTGCGGGTCGCATGTCCTGGAATGACGTTAACTTATCTTGATGGTGAGGTTCCAGTTTGGAGTTTGGGGAGTGTGGAGCACCCTTCATCACCATTGCCCTGTCCACTCTGACCGGAGTGTAGTACCTTTAGGGTCCCATCTATGGATTAAATTAAAAAATGTCTTTATAAAAAAAGTTGTATATCCATTAAAATTGATTTCATTTCAAAGCTTTATCGCACTTAAATGAACCACTGAGGTTATATGCCGTAAACAAAACTAAACCAACAAACAAACAAAAATGCAATGTTGCTTGTTGTCCTACATGTGTGGAGGATTATCACTAGTTAAACTGAGCATATTTTTAGTAGTGACCACCTCAGTTTGAGTTTCTTTTTTTCTTGACATAGTTTGAAAAGTTGATTATAGTGTAGCAATTTATAGTTTACTTATACGTATTAAGAATTTCTATCTTTGATAATGAATTTAAGTGGTGAAGTAGACATTTTGTGAAGTCAATGTTTGAATTCTTTTTCCTAGTGTATTCAATGCGTTATGAGGATACTGTTGGAGATTTATTGATTTGTTCTATCCCTATGATAGATTAACAGTTATGAGTGCCAGTTCCCCGTGCGGGTCTACTTGCATTGAACTTCTTCCCAGGTCCACTCTTATACCTTAATATATCTTAGTTCTCATGTATGATGGGTACTAGGTTATAAAAGAAAAATTCTGAAAATAGTGCATCTTATACACCAAATAATTACAGTAACAAAAACTGGACCCAATATAGGCAATTTCCTAATGTTTAGGCATTGAATAACCCCAGTGAGTTGACATGTTAAATCAAGTTAATCGATCAGATTGCATTATTTCAGTTTCATATTCAAATAGAAACATGAACAAAATTGGTGATATCATAATAGGCAAAGTAATAGACATTTCAATATATTTGACTGTCCTGTTAATTCTGCCCCATCTCTTATATATTGTTTGTTAGGGATACACCATATAATTTAGGTTTTAGTGTTTACAATTGGTTGGAAGAGACACATGCAGTTAATCCCTCATGCTTGAAAATTCTCGTGTGTTATGCGAACACGGAAGGCTGAGGGGTGGCTGAAAAACTTGCTTTTTCCTTAGTCACATGGTCGTCAATAAATCATGATAGATGGTTTAACTATTCTCTGGTATATTTGCAACTTTTGATTTTATTTCGAATACTCGCGTAAAATTTGCTTAATCTCATTTTCTGCGTGAAGCCGAATTAAAGCAATACTATTTTTGCATATTCTTACTTAAGATTTTATACAACACAAGCATATATATAATATTTACAAAATAGTACATGGTGTACGATCTTAAGCAAGTTTACTATCGTTCGTATATTTTCTAATATAGCTTATACACAACACAAGAGTGCATAATATTATATATATATATTATATATATTATAATATATTATATATATACTATATATATGTGTGTGTGCTGTGTGTGTGTGGTTGGGGTGTGTGTGTGGCCGAATTAAGCAAGTAAATTTTCCGATAATTCTTCCGATAGCTTTTATATCACATTCGTTACTTTAGGATATATATTATATATATATATATATATATTATATATATATATATAATATCTATACTATCCTAGAGTAACTCTTCCTCATTATTTCGTGTACAAAATCTTGTAATAGAACTAGTCAACGCCTTGAAACTGAAAGCCATATATACTCAAGATAAACACGAATACTGCTATTTACGGTGGTGTGTGTGTGGTTGGTGTGTGTTTGAGTGTGCGTGACGTGCGTGATGTGAGAGAGAGAGTGAGAAAGAGAGTGAAAGAGAGAGAGAGAGAGAGTGTTGTGGTGTGTTGTGTGTGTGTGGAGAGAGAGAGAGAGAGAGAGAGAGAGAGAGAATTGAAACATAGATGCGCGTGTGGTATTCGCATAGCTACGATAGATAGAAAAGTAGTCGATAGATAAATACATTGATAGTACAGCGTGATAGAGTATACAGAAACAGATTTCACATCTATATTGATGACCAGACTTTTTACATCTCCCATCCTGAGAAAATGGGTTGGGCCATATATATATAATAATATAATATTATATATAGAAATATATATTACTATATTGAGGTGGGTATGTTGAAGAGAGGCAGAAGTACATATTGAGAATAGATAGATATATTGATAGTTAAATATATAGTATGAATACTGACGAGGCAAGAGTAAAAAACATAACAGACAGTTGAAGGATAGGAGAAAGAGACAGATGGGGTCAGATGAGAGAATGAAAGACCTCAAAGTACGTAAAAGAGAAATAAGGAAATAATTGAGAAGGAAAAGAGAGAGAAATAATGAAGATAGAATAAAGAATAGGAATTATGGAAACAATGAGAATTGGAAAAGAGAAGTAAAACGATTATGATAGTAGATGGATAATAGATAGACTTGATATAACATACAGAAGATAGATAGATATGAATATACTGAGATAGATAGATGATAGATAGATATTGAACATACTGAATGGATAGATAAATAGATAGATAGATAGAGAGAGAGATAGCTATAAATAGGCCTGAGCTAGATAGATAAGATACGAACAGCTTAGATAGATAGATATATAGATATATAGATAGATATTAAGATACTGAAGCGTGAGATTAATAGGATAGATAAGATAGTTGATTGATAGATAGATACGAACAGACTTAAGATAGTAGTAATAGATAGACAGATAGATACTGACAGACTGAGGATAACTGGAAACAAGTTTCATATATGAAAACAAAACATTTTATACAACAAGATTTACATTTCAATGTTAATTTCTTCCACTAAACAGATATCACAAAAACTAAAATTATTTCCAGATCGAAGACAGCAACATGACTATGGTCAGGTAAAGAAATTATTGAGGCTACTGTCCTGTGTGTATTTGTTGTTGTGTGTGTGTGTGTGTGTGTGTGTTGTGTGTGTGGTATTGTGTTGTGTGTGTGTGTGTGTTGCTAGAGAGACGATGACAGACACGAAAGACAGATATATTCAGCCAGCTCCACTCCTGTGTGTGGTGGTGGTGTTCTGGGCTAGAGAGAAGACAGACAGAGAAAAAACAGAGCAGGAACAACAAACGTCTTAATTCATTAGAGGGTTTTTTATTTGCTTTGAAAAACATTTTTATTTGCTTTGAAATATTGTGTTATACACAATAAAGATGAGGACAACAGTTCCCGAAATATAAAGTTGCTCATATCAAGCCCCATCCATAAAGATGAGGACAACAGTCGAATATGAAGTCTGCTCATATCAAGCCTCATCTCCATAAAGAGAGGACAACTGGGTTTGTCTATTTATTTTTTTGATGTATTCATTTTAACTAATATTTTTAACCTATAGTTTTAAAACTCATTTTAACCCATAGATGTCATAATACATAAAGTATAAGTATCAAAGCTTAGTAGCGAAATTTGAATCATTCTAAAACGAACACATCGCGACTGAATCAGCAAAAATGACGCACGTTTTTTGATATGACCATATCCACTAAATATGACACACTAAAAACAAATTTCGTCAGCGACGATTTGTTTGCAAGTATCTCATGGAATTTTTCAGTCAAAAAAATATATTTTAAACATGAATAATAATATAATAATAATAATAATAATAATAATAATTAATACCATCACCTTTAACCTTATGTGAAAAAACTCAAAAGATGAAAATAATGATAACATTATATGGCGACTTCAAGACGACAAATCGGAGAGTGCACCAAAAAGACTTGCATGGTGAAGAAGATAAATTCTCAAAAAGAACTGATCACTATATATTGCTGCCACCCAAATAATGCCCTACGAACCAAATTATATCAAAGGCAAAACGGATAAGACGCAGAAAAAACAGTAATGTAGGACCTGTGCGGTGGACAGAGATGGGACTTGTAAACCATGTATAAGTGAATGTAGCAAACTAGCACAACGGGATACAAGTTTTAGGTGCACGACCTGGGTTGGGAAGGTGATCCACTGGAATTATGCCAAAATATGTTAAAATTGACCATACAACAACCAGAATCTGTTCTGAAACGAAACGCATACAATTCTTGGGACTTTGAGAATAAGACGCATCACCATATCCCAGCCAGGAGGACCATGCCTACTGTAATTACAACAACAAAAAAAGAGAAGAAAAAGAGAACGTGTCAACTGGTGGATTTTGCGGTTCCAGCAAGATTAGCAGGGTAAGCTGAAGAAAATAAAGATGGATAAATACCTGGATCTTCCAGGAGAATTGAAAAAAGCAGTGAAACATAAGAAGTGAAAGTGATTACAATGTAGTCGGTGCACTTTGGACGGGTCCAAAAAAACTGGAAAAATGAATACTGGAGTAACAATAGAGGAAGAATTTGAGACCATCTAGACTTTTGCACTGCTGCAACGGCTAAGAAAGCTCAGAAGATTCCTGAGACATGAGAGAAGCTTGTTGTCACTCAGCCCTCCAAGTGAATACACCACTAACGTTGATGTGAAAAACTCAAAAGGGATATAATAAAAATAGATAATAATGAAATAAATATAATCAATAAATTAATTAATAATAAATAATAAAACAAACGCATAAATTCTCTGGGACTTCTAAATAAAAACGGATCACCTATCCCGCAAAGAAGACGCAGACCTGTGGTAAAAAGAAGCCGATAGAGTCAAGAACACAGAATAGCAACTTTGTCAACTGGTGGATTTTCAGTGCCAGCAGATCACTGGTGAAGCTGAAGGAAATGAAAAAAATGACAATATCTTGGACCTGTGGCCAGGAAACTGAAAAGTTATGGAATATGAAAGTGAAATGATACAATTGTGGTGGGTGCAACTGAACGGCCGGAAAAGATTAGAAAAGGGTTTGCAATAAGTTTTGGAATTCACCAGGAACGAATTGAAACATATTCGGAACACGTGCACTTCTGCAATCTGAAGGGCCTGGAGACCCGAGGAGACTTACCGTCACTCAGACTCCAGTGAAAGACCATAGCTGTATGCTGATGTGAAAAACTCAAAAGGAGTAAATAATAATAATAATAATAATAATAATTATAAAACTGTGTGAATTATTAATTGAATAAAATTTTCAAAATAGAAATAAAATTTACCTTCAAAATGTTATAATGCATATGTTCATTGGAATGAAACGCATAAAATTCTGGGCTTTGAGATATAAGGTGGATTCAGTTATCCCATGTATTTTTCGTAGTTTACCTCGGACAGTACTACCTACACCACCAACTCTGATTATCTAGAAGCGGCTACCCGGCGTGCCTTGTAGGGTGGCTATAAATGGCAGATCATCTGATTTTTTTGGTTTAATTACATAAATTTGAAAATTTTTGTTTTAATCACGGAATGCCACCAATGACTTTTCCTCTCTTACTAGTTCAATCCTAATATTCAAATACTTCCCACGATATAAATAAAATCTTCATTATTATTTGCTCAAAAATTTAATTTTTGCCTTGTGACAATGATCTTCGGCCTAGTCTATAAGTATGGGCGAGGATTAGCACACACTTATATAACAAAAAAGTCACGCAAATAGTATCTCTACTGTCTTCTAGAAGGAATGAATTGACATTAAATACCAAGAGTTTGATATCCATTATAGAACCTTATTGGAGACTAGGCTATTTGGTTATACGGTACCAGTACTCATATATTTTGTGTGGCAACATCAATCTTATCTATGGCTAGCCTATTTAGAACTGCGGCAGCAGTTGCAATTTTGCATCATATAATATAAGCAATGTTTGCAGTCATTATATATATATATTAATAATATACTATATATATAATATATTATTATTATTATAAGCGTGGTCATAAACAGTATCGAGTATCTGAAGTGTATTTACAAGATAGAAGTGAACAAATGAATGGGAACGTTATTTTTTTTTTCAGAATACAATGTGTGTCAAAAAGTACAAAAAATCTCGATACTTTTTTGACCGCACCTGTTATAATATATATTGTACCAGTCCCTCCGCACGAGAGGATGCGACACAATGTCATTTCTAGCAGAGTTAACAAGTTTGAATCCAGAGTTTTCGCTTCTCCTTGACTGGGTTACCTAGCCAAGGTTAAAGAACCCAGTCTGCCCTACTATTTACTAGGTGGAGAGGTAGTTGAGAGTGCATAACCTTTTCAACGGTATTAGCGCTATAGTAAAAAACAGCTTCGTTTCAGGATTTGAACTTGGTGTCAACGAGGTCCATTTCCTACGACTCTACAACATCACGTGCGCTCTAGTTGCATCATATAGGCGCTATTTTTGCTAGAGGAATTTATAGATCCACGAATCTTCTAGAAATACCGGAAAGAAATGTTAGCCAGTACACAATGATGAGTTAACAAGAAAGAATAAATACAAGATAGTTTCTATAAGGAATAGTTGGTTGGTTGGTCGGTTGGTTGGTATTTTACGGCATATCAACCTTTGTGGGGTTATTTTATGCCGAAGAGACTTTATTCCATTTACTCTTGTTGGGTATTGAATTTTAAACTCATTATTTTCTATTTAACCCATTTTTACCATGTTTTAACCAGGGTGGACCTGGGAGTAATGACAATGAAGGTGTACTGCACATTTCCGATAGTTACAGAATTGAAACTTCACCATTAGATACAGTTTAACGTCATAACCAGAACACTAAGACCCTCAACTGCCACTTTCTCGCATATATATTATAAAAATTTGGGTCAATCATATAGGTGATAGGGCTTAACGTGACCAGTTGATTGATAGAAGAGGAGTCTCTCCGACTGCCCGTCTAGCTTAACTAAGGGCCAAGTGAGTGTTGCAAGTCATGGACTGTTCAGCTACCAGAATTCCGTCTTTAAGCATCACGGATCCCACCTACGACGAACAGGTGATCCATTGTGGAAAGGCACATCGGCGAAAAGTTGTGTAATAATCTTATTATAATGGAGATTGGTGTGTTTTTCTGTCTGTAACCGAAACTATATTACTACTCAAGTCACACATTCCTTAATTATTTTACGTCAAATTCCATGATTTCATTCTTTTAACCTTCAGTTATTAATAAAAAATTGTTTTACATTATTAATACTGTTGACCATATCTACGAACTATAACATGCAATTGTATTTATATATACAACAAAATAGCGGTTTACAGTTTGAAACGAGAAGGCTAATTTGCATATTGATATTTAAATTTTATTTTAAAAAATATGTGCTTGGTATTATTGATTTCTAATTGTTTGGTTTTATCTTAAGAAATAAAACAAAATCTCGTGGATAAATCTTAAAAGAAATTTATTTACAAGAAGAAATAACTGTAATATTATCCTTTACTTCCTATTTTAACTAAATAGTTAAATTAGGAAAATTTACCAAATGAAAGAGGGGAGTAATGGAAAATGATGGAATAGTTAGTTTCAAAGTTATTCTTATTTTCGATTATACCCCCTCTTTGCAGATCTTTTTTATCTGCATTCTTAGTCAGTTTCATTAGCCTTTTCTAATTTAATATGATATTTTATTTTATCAAAACTTAAATACTTGCACCCGGAGGGTGCATATATTTGCTAGTAACAATAAAGATGAGGACAACTGTCCCGAATAATACAAATTATACAAATTATCTTGACAAAAATTTCAAACAAATACGCTGTCAGATCCCGGTGGACATATGACCGCCGTTGGGAACATCAGCATCACACGATAACAAGAAATATGAAAATAACAGAAATATATTTTTTGGAGAAAATATTTCTTTAAAATCAACCTGGCAGTCATGTAACCAATGAATCTGCCATGAGGCTTTCGGGGAACTTTCATATAAGAGTTAATTTAGTCAGTATTATCCTTGAAGCAAACTTTTAAGTTCAACAATAAGTCAATCTTTGTGTCACTTTTAATAAAAATAAATGTCCAATGTAAGTCACGATTCAAGTACATTAGTATTTGGGTTCAGTAAAACTTTAGTCGATGGGTGTTTTCTTATTTAAAGAAACCGAACAAAGCAATAAATAAAACAATGAATACTGTTTGATAGCTGATCGAAATAAATTAAT
>CM042141.1:16968478-16973478 GCA_023376005.1 Doryteuthis pealeii
CATATCCGTTCGGCCGCCGGTACATAGCGAACAATCCCTGCGAAATTAACCTTGTCAATGATGCATTTATAATTGCCTTCAAGCAAAAATATAAATAATATATATATATATATATATATATAATATATCTTATTATAATGGAGATTGTTTGCTTTTCAGTATGTAACCGAAACTATATCACTACTCAAGTCACAATTCCCTTTGTTATTTACATCACATTCTCCATGATTTTATTTTTATTTAAACCTCAATTTCTAATAAAATTGTTTTACATTATTAATACTGTTAATCATATCTACAAATTAATAATATGCAATTGTATTTATATATACACTAAAATAGCAGTTTACAGTGTGAACAGGAACGCTTATTTGCATATTGAAATTAAAAATTTGATTTTAATAAATATGTGCTTAGTATTATTGATTTTTAATCGTATGGTTTTATCTTAATGAATATGATCAAAAATCTCTTCAATAAATCTTAAAAGAAATCGATTAACGAGAAGAAATAATTCTGATTTTATTCTTTACTTCCTATCTTAACTAAGTTATTAAATTAGGAAAATTTAGTAATGAAAGACGAGAGTGATAGAAGTGTAAGTTTCAGTTGTTCTATTTTTCGATTATAAACCCCTCTGTTTCAAATCATTAGCCTTTCTAATTTAATATATTCTATTACATTAAAACTTAAATACTTGCACCCGGAGGGTGCATATATTTGCTAGTATATATGAAAAAGGTGACTTACCGGTGAAATTGGTCACAATGGTTAGTTGAAGCAAGTTTCACAATGATAAGACAGCGATATAACAAATATAAAGTGCTCAATACGTGAGTAGAGCAAATTTATTATTTATTATTATAATATTTATTATTATAATTATTTATTATTATATTTATTATCTATTATTATAATATTTATCCTTTATTATTATATATAATATATGTGTGTGTGTGTGTGTGTGTGTGTGTGTGTGTGTGTGTGTGTGTGTGTGTGTGTGTGTGTGAGTGTGTTTGCAACCTTTGCCTAGAAGAAAGAAAAGTAAACATTTTTAACTAAATTTGCTTCTCCGTACACATAACACATTCTTCTGTAAATTTCACATGATTTGCTAATCTTATTCACCAAACATTTCATGACAGCCTGTAGTACTCTGTTTGATATTCCGCCATTTTGAATAGCCTCAAAAGAAACATTTGCGTATAAGTGAATTTCTGAGGCCTTAATTTTAGCTAGATGTTTGGAAGTCGTGCAATACACGAGAAACAAACCAGAAAAAGAATCTCTCTTTGCTTTATAATATAATATATATATATATATATATATATATATATATATATATATTATTATATATTATATATATGCAATGCAAAAACAAATCTAGCTATTTTCAGCCGACAGTGTATTTGGAGAATATATGCTTTTTTTTTTTTTTTTTTTTTTTTTTTAATTGTAGTCAGACCTAATTCATTTATGGTTAATTATGCGGGATTTAACTACTTATATGTAAGGCTAAACAAATCGAGAAAAGTCAATCTCTGAATATATATTTCACCCTAAAAAATATATATTTCGACCAAAAAAAAAAAATAAAATAAAAGCACATATTCTCCCAAATATATATATATATATATTATATATATATATATATATATATATATATATATATATATTATGCCCGTATGTGTGTGTATACGTAATATATATATATTTCAGAATAATGATGGAAGAAAAATCTATCCTAAGCTATATATATAAAGAAAGAATAAAACGTTCTAATGAATCAACAGCATCAAATGTTTCATGATGATGATGATGATGATGAAGATGAAGATGATGATATGAATACAAATAATAACAATATGCTGAATAGGAAGCTGATGTTAATGATACGATTTAAGGATTTCACTAAATTATAACTTGTATTTTCATTTATCGGCTTTTGTATTGAAACTAATCCAGACAATGGTTACACGTCATAACAAAGAGAAATGTTATTGACAATACAAATGAGAAGCGAAGTGAACCTGATGGTCGCGGTCTTAAAATAGATCTATTTTGATAAATATTTTTTTTGTTGTATTTACTGTTATTATTTCAAATGCCATTTTCATTTTTACTGTCGATCTGTGCTGTCCAGTCGTTTATTTCTTAAGTGGTTTTAAGCATATCATATTCTAATATCGTGCTGATTATTACACTCAAATAATATATCTTACCATAATGGAGTTTCGGTATCTGTCTGTTTGTAACCGAAACAACGTCACTGCTTACGTCACAATGCCCTCAGGGATTGTGTAAGTTTGTTAATGAGTATTTAATTTATAGTCAAAACCATCAATACATAGAATAAATCTTATTTATTAACAATATCTCTTATGAAAATCTGAGTTAGATTTGCCTCAAAACAGCTCATGTTATAACTTTGTTTAAAATTCTGCAATGTGTCTTATATATCACTAACAAATAAAGGTTTACATAATATATGGTGTGGTTAATTTGCATACTGGTTTTAACAAAACTGAGTTTAATAAATAATTACTCGGTGTTATTGATCTCTAATATTATTATTTTATCATCCAACGTATGAAAATCAATTCTGTGAATGATTTTATATGAAAACTAATTAAAATAAGAGTGGCCTTTTTTATATACGTTCTTATTTAATTTTGTTAGCCTTTCTAATTTCATTACATTAAAACTTGTAGTAAAGTGTAGTAAAATACAAATAACAATATAGTAAATGGAAATATTACCATTAACCGTAATAGGAAGATTGACGGCATTTCACCTTTCTCTGACCTAGACGCCGATTACTGGTTGACTGAAGGCGAGCGTGTGAAAGGGAACTCAGTTAGATTTTGGCCGTGAGTAAAAAGGCGCAGACGTGTGGGTCCTTTGATCCTAAGATGTCAGCTTCTCACCGCACGGTTGAAAACCATTTTGGGCTTCAGGTTTTTTAATAAAGAATAAGACGACTTGCAAAAACAATAAGTGGAGAGCTGATGTCTTTTATGCGTCAGGACGTGTAAAAACAAAGCTGCACTTCTGAGCCACTTGCGTGCTCACAACCAAGCTTTGTAGAAATGAACTTCTTCTGTGAAGAAGTGGCAGCCCCCCCCCCATATATATATATTATATATATATATATATATATATATTTAGGCAAAGTGGCCTATTGTCATTATCAGCCGGGAATCGAGGGGGCTACCCTATTTCACTGGCACTAGACCAGGGATACTGTTTTTGCGTCTGAGGTGGACCGCCACACCTACCATCAGCTCTCCACTTTACCGCACAGGCTCAAGTTGTACTACTTACGCACTTCCTTTGCGATGGTCTGTATTGAACCCGGAACGGATTTACACAGGAAATGATTTATGCATTTATTTGATTTTAAATTTAAATCCTTTTAATGCCAGAAAATGTCCGACTCGGATAAACGAGGATTTCCAAGGATTAATTATAGATTTTCCGTTTTAGAAAATCCCCGAAAATATGTCTTTCTAGTCAGAAATAATTTATAGTTTCCTAGACTTTTGCAATTCAAGAGTATTATTTTTCCATTATTCATAGTTTCTTTCTATCCCATACTTTCTTTTTCTCTCACTCTTCCTTTCGCTCCCACTCTTACAAATACACACACACACACTCTCTCTCTCTCTCTCTCTCTCTCTCTCTCCTCTCTCTCTCTCTCTCTCTCTCTCATTCCCTTCTCTCTCTTTCTCTCTCTAATTCTCTCTCTTTCTCTCTCTCATCCACTCTCTCTCTCATTCCCTCTCTCTCTCTCATTTCCTCTCTCTCTCTTTCTCTCTCTCATCCACTCTCGCTCTCTGTCTCTCTGTCTCACTCTTTCTTGTATGTATACATATACAAGGTGTGACATAAAAGTATCGAAATTGAAGCTGTATTTACCAAGATAGAAATGAACAATGAATGGAACATTAATCTTTTCAAAATTCAAGGTGAGTCAAAAAGTACAAAGAAGCTCGATACTTTTTTTGACACACCTTGTGTATATATATATATATATATATATATATATATATATATATATATATAATATATAATATTGATAATATATCTATTTATATCTATTTATAAATAATATATTTACTTTTGAATATAAGTAAATACAGCTCAATGTCATATTTTGTAGCCCGAGCAAACTTAATAGAAGAGAATACAAAACATGCACAGAGATACATAGAAGAGCTTAAAGATGTGTAAGAGAAATATCCTAATAGGAAAATAGTTTTTTGTAGGTAACGTTTTGAGGATGCTGGTAAAATAATAAAGTATAAACACTTAGAAGAAAAAGATAGAAGAATATAATGGCTTATGATCACACATTACACAATATAAACAATGTCACACAAAACAAAACCGCCCTGTCGGCTGGGCGTTAGAATGCACCGACTGCACCTCTGCATAGGGGTAAGACTCCCCCAATGGCGCCACCTGTTGGCCGTGGGTGGCGACCCGTGATGCTTAAGGATAAAGCCCAGGTGGATGAACAGTTCATGACATGCAATACTCTACTTTGGTCCTATCTTGGGCTAGACGGGCGGTCGAAGAGGCCCCCTCCGATCAATCGGCTGGTCACGTCAAGCCCTAGCACCTATATGATTTTACCAATCCTATTGCCCTTGTGGCAAGCCCCAACCCCTTTTAATCATATGGGTGCTAGAAGGCGGTGGCTGCGGGTCTACATGTCCTGGGAATGACGTTAAATTCTATCTGATGGTGAGGTTCCAGTTTTGGAGGTTTGGGGAGTGTGGAGCACCCCTTCATCACCATTGCTCCCTGGTCCACTCTGACCCGGAGTGGTAGTACCTGTTAGGGTCCCATCTATGGATTAAATAAAAAATGTCTTTATAAAAAAAGTGTATTATCCATTAAGAATTGATTTATTTCAAAACTTTATCGGCATTAAATGACCCACTGAGGTTGATATGCCGTAAAACAAAACAAACCAAACAAAACAAAACAAAAAT
>CM042141.1:16978478-17000978 GCA_023376005.1 Doryteuthis pealeii
AAGAGAACGTGTCAACTGGTGGACTTTGCGGTTCCAGCAGATTACAGGGTGAAGCTGAAGGAAAATAAAAAGATGGATAAATACCTGGATCTTGCCAGAGAATTGAAAAGGCAGTGAAACATGAGAGTGAAAGTGATACCAATTGTAGTTGGTGCACTTGGAACGGTCCCAAAAAACTTTGAAAAATACTGGAGTATCTGGAAATCAGAGGAAGAATTGAGACCATCTAGACTTTTGCACTTCTGCAATCGGCTAGAATACTCAGAAGAGTCCTGGAGACATGAGGAGATTTGTTGTCACTCAGCCTCCAGTGAAATACCACCAGCTAACGTTGATGTGAAAAACTCAAAAGAGATAATAATAATAATAATAATAATAATAATAATAATAATAATAATAATAACGAAACGCATAAAATTCTCTGGGACTTTGAAATAAAAACGGATCACCTTATCCCAGCAAGAAGACCAGACCTAGTGTTGATAAACAAAAAAGAAAGAACTTGTCAACTGGTGGATTTTGCAGTGCCAGCAGATCATTGGGTGAAGCTGAAGGAAAATGAAAAAATGGACAAATATCTGGACCTTGCCAGAGAACTGAAAAAGTTATGGAATATGAAAGTGAAAGCGATACCAATTGTGGTTGGTGCACTTGGAACAGTCCCAAAGGGATTGGAAAAGGGTTTGGAAAGTTTGGGAATCAGAGGAAGAATTGAAACTATTCAGGACACTGCACTGCTGCAATCTGCTAGAATACTCTGAAGAGTCCTGGAGACCTGAGGAGACTTACTGTCACTCAGACTCCAGTGAAAGACCATCAGCTAATGCTGATGTGAAAACTCAAAAGGAGTAAATAATAATGATAATAATAATAATAATTATAAAACTGTGAATTATAAATTGAATCACAATTTTTCAAAAATAGAAACTAAAATTTGACCTTACAACAAAATGGTATATGCATTAATCTGTTCTTGAGAATGAAACGCATAAAATTATCTGGGACTTTGAGATAAAGTTGGATCAGTTTATCCCATGTATATTTTCGTAGTTTACCTCGGACATACATACACACCAACTCTCGATTATACTAGAAGCGGCTACCCGGCGTTGCCTTGGTAGGGTGGATAATAATAATGGTGGCAGATCCATTGATTGTTTTGGTCTTACATAATTGATTTATGTTTTACTCACGAATGCCACCAATGACTTTTCCATCTCTTACTATTCAAATCCTAATATTCAAATATCTTCCCAGATATAAATAAAATCTTCATTTTTTTTGCTCAAAAATTTATTTTTGCCTTGGTGTTAGTGGATGTGTATATATATTTACTTTCTCATTAATTGTTTTATTTTCGTAGTTTCCTCCGGACATACATACACAGAAACTGCTCTTTATATATAGACTAGCAGCGGCTACCCGGCGTCGCCTGGGTAGAGGGGTCTTTTTAAGTTAGTCCCGCAGATCCATTATTACTGAATCGTGAGTTGATTCCTCGTGGAATGCCCCATTTAAATCCCTATGCAAAGAAATAGACCTTGCATTGATCCAGCTACTCTGAAAAGAAATGTTAATGACGACTAGCTAAAATATTGAATTAAAAAACAAAAATTCCATGTTGTTATCAATTAAATTTTATTTTTAATTATCTTCACAAATATAAATCAAATCTTTATTATTTTTGTTCAAAAACCAAGCCCTGGTGATATTTGGTGTGTATACATATTTACTTTGTCGTTAATTGTTTTATTTTCGAAGTTTCCTCCGGACATACACATACACACAACTGCCCTTTATATATGTATAGATAGATGATCTTTATATGATGAAAATAGATAACGATTTTACTTTTAAAATGCATTTTTGTTTTCATACGTATAATAAAATTGGACAATTTTAATCTGAAGATTTTATGACTGGAAAGTTCAATAATGAAGAGGAGAATAAAAATATTCTTTGTCAATTGATAATGGCTTGGTTTGAATATTTGAATAATTGATAGTTTATTAATTACAGCCAAAGGGTTCAAGTTATGGGGGGAGGGAACATTACTCTTGGAATTGCAACTTGAGATTTACACAATAGAAACATTTCATTCATATCACAATGATACTTTGTAAATGAGTTCTCTTTTTTTCTTTCATTTTCGTTTTTTATTTATCTTTTTATTTTTATTTTTTCCATTGTTTCTTTCATTAAAACTGATAAGCGAAAACACATTCACCATCTTTTTTCTAAGATGAGTCGATAGCTTATGTCACTGGATAATAACATAGGGGAATTTTAAAAGATTTTCATCGATAAAAAATATGTATTTGTTGTGGGGTCCTAGAGGCTGCAGACTCAAAGACTGTCTTGGGCAGTATTACACTTTAGCTATGCCACTGTACCTATTGCATTTTGGCAAGTCCATACTTCCAAAAACGCTAAAAATGACACCCGGAATCGTTGAGTCACACTTACAAAAAATACAAAAAGAAACTAATTATTTTTTTTATGAGCAACATATTTTTACCTGTACAAAGACGACTTCTGTGAATACGGCCATTTTTTTTAATGTTCGATTATAATAAAATCAAATAGAATCAGAACATTCTGTGCTGCATTATTTTGAGTCTTAATATAGAAACATGTCGTGAAGTCAAGAGGATATCGTTGACGAATTTACCAAGATCCACAGAAAATTCAAAAGCGCCCCCTTCCGAAAAAAAAATGATATAAGTGATTGTATGCTCTAAGCTAAAGGATTAGAGCAGTATATTTTTATATATTTTTTTGTCGATGAAAAATTTATTCTAAATTTAAACTAAAATAATATCTCTTTTGATTTCTTTATATCACCAGTTACAGTACTCAGTAATACCCCGCCCCCAATGAGGCCACCAGTTGAGGGTGGGTGGCGACCCTTCATGCTTAAGGACGGAATGAGCAGTCCATGGCTGGTGGCTGAGCAGTCCATGGCTCTTCAGATAGCATCTCAAATATATTTAAATATGGTAATTAAAATATTTCAAAATAAAGCGCTAACGTTATTTAATGTCACCCTAGTGACACAAAGAAAACAATGATAACCTAGTTTAAATATAAACAAATTATAACCTGTTTTAGCACCCAATGGTTCAGAAGAGGACTGAAATTACTCGGAATGCGAATTATAACCTTTCGGGTGTTTTTTGAATTCTTTTCAAGATGACAACATTAAGAAAATTATTAGATGGATTGAAAGGAAAAATAAATAAAAAATACAAAACAACTCGGATTCTGTTATTTTCAACAGAATTTGTTTGAATATATATATATATATATATATATATATATATATATATATTATATTATATTATATTATATTATATTGTACAATACATTTAAGGTGCAATTGTTACCATTGATTTCCAAGCAGCATGTTTACCACTTTTATTCCAGACAACGCGCCTGTTATAAGGAATTGACATTCACTGCATTTCTTAACAGTAATGTATTGAAGAAAAGTCGTGAACATGCTGCTTGGAAACCAATGGTAACAATTGCACCATAAATGTATTATACACTATAATAAATAAATACAGATCTTACACACGTAATCGATCACTTTATTTTCAATTCTAAAAAAGATTGCTTATATATATATATACATATATATATATATATTATATATATATATATATATATATATATAAGCCGTAGATTCGTTACCTGCTAAGTTGGTATATGATGATTTTAAGTTGGACCTTTCTTCGAACAGTGGAATGTTAGAGTTGTTCAGGTCCAAGCTGACAGCTCTATGTTAATATTATTGAACAGCCATATAATTGGTAAAGAAAAGAGGCTTAAAATCGGTCATTTTTCGGTTATAAATCTATTTTTACCCACAGGTATCTGTGTATACCTATAAGGTTTATCAGACCGCAAACTATATTGAAAATAGTAAACACAAAATTCATGGGGCTTTATTTACAATTTTTCTCGGAAATCTTGAAAAGGTTTCGATTGCAGTTTTTCCTATATATATATATATATATATATATATATATATATATATATATATATATATATATACTCCGATATCGTGGTAAGCGTGTTCGAACTCGAATCGCGATATTACATTCACTTACAGATTAATAGTCATGGGAAAGAGGTGAACTCTCCATACGCTCAGCTATGGGTTAAATAGTACCACGACTGTTCTACAAAATAGCTTTGGCATTAAATAACCCACGTAGGTTGATATGCCATTAAATAAAAAAACAACCAAACAACCAACCAACTAATAAACATTTTACTCTTAATATAGCTCAAATATCGATATTTAAATAGCAAAAAGATTGCAAGGGATGGTTATATATATATATATATATATATATATATTATAATATATATATATATATATATATATATAGAGAGAGAGAGAGAGAGAGAGAGACGTGATATGTCGAAACACGGTGTCTGTGGATGACAATATATGCTCCCTATCCCCCAGGGGCTTGAGCACTATGGAGATTTCGCAGATGAACGCCAACTAATGCGTAAACGCAACTCCTATAAAAGGGATAGTGCACTCTATGGCTGCATTTACATACATACAGATGAGTGTATTAAAACAGTTAAAATCCCCTTCCCATCCTGTAGGTGACGAAAGCCGAGTGGTTAAGCTGTCCGACTGGTGCTGAATTGATCGGGTTTCTACCCCGGCTGTAGATAGCTTACAAAATGTCTAGCCACTCTGAAGAGACATGATACGTCGAAACAAGGTGTTTGTGGATGACTATATATATATATATATATATATATATATATATATATATATATATATATATATATCCACAACCTGATTAATTGATATTTTAATATATATATATAATTTGTAACGGTTTCGCCCATGCTTAAATTGTTATAAAAAAGATTTAAAAATTATAAAAATACTGATTTTCTCGGAAGTTTTCTGTTACAGATCTTCCCGTGGAGGTGTTCATGACTAGGGAATTAATTAACCCGGTTTTGGTTATATATATATATATATGTATATATATATATATATATATATATATATATATATATATATATATATACATATATATATATATAATTTGTAAAGGTTTCGCCCATGCTTACATTGTTATAAAAAGATTAAAAATTATAAAATACATTTTTTTCAAGCATGAATAAATGTGAGTGTATGTATTCAAAATAGATGACTATCTAAGAAATACATATGACTTACCAGTTAAGTTCGATATTGTAAATGATACTGAACTTAGGAGATATCTATACTAATTTTTAATTTTTTGTTTAAGGCAGTAGGATCACCAGATGTAATTGGTTTTTGGAAGTTAATGGATTTTTATTGGAAGATGCTTTCTGTGTTGGAAAATGTTTAGAAAATTATTTACTAAGTAGGATTACTAAGGGTTTTCGTAATATTTTTATAGCATATATACATATTTTTATAACATATATATATATAAACGCGACGCTCTTCTATATAAGGAATGGAGCACTTTGTGACGGCCTTTACACACAAAGCGATGATGTGTATATTAAAACAGTTAAAACCCCCTTCCCATTCTGTAAGTGAAGACAGCCTAATGGTTAAGGTGCCGGACTGACACTGATCGGATTTCAATTTCGGCTGTAGGTAGCTTACAAAATGTTTAGCCACACTGTATCTGTGGATGACCCTCTCTCTCTCTCTCTCTCTCTCTCTCTATATATATATATATATATATATATATATATAGTCGTTGAAAACAGTTTTTCTCTCTACCACTGCTTCGGTGTTCAAGGTACACCTTCATCAGAAGAACTAAAAATTTTAGTTAGCTACATTTTATATATACTTGTCTGGTTTGTAGGTATTTTTATTACCCTATCTCTCTTTTAATTAGTTTGTATGACTTTTAATTTCTTAGTCTAGATTTTTTCCTTTGAAATCATATATATATATATATATATATATATATATATATATATATATATATATATATATATATAGATATCTATGAGTCAGACGCACCTACTATTAGTTTCGCATAAAACTCTTCAGGGCTAAAATCTGAAATTTTGCGAAACTACTTGTAGGTTCGTCTGACTCATTAGATTATCTTTATTACTTGGCTCTACTTAGGCATCGAGCACTTTTTACATATTAGTTTCTCCTAGCGGTTATATGAATATATATATATATATCTTATATACATATATATACATATAAATTGTTTTTTCTTTTGGCCAAATACTGTACCAATAGATTATTTTTTGTTGGTACGAATATCTTGGTCCTTTCTTTTTTCAAAATTTTTTTCTTCCTGGTTGATGTTTGGTAGTATATTTTTACAATCAACTCTCTGCTGGGTTTTTTCTCTCCGCAAGGATCTACAACACGCTTGGTATATTATTATATATATATATTATATATATATATATATATATATATATATATATATATATATATGTGTGTGTGTGTGTGTGTGTGTGTGTGTGTGTGTGTGTGTGTGTGTGTTCAAAATTCGTTAAATATATTACGATGACAATTGTAATAATTTAATAGAAATATAAATCAAGGATTCATATATTTACAAACAGGCACACTCACACACTTTCTTTTTCTCTCACTTTCTCTCTCACATACATACTCACACACATATATACATATATACACATATATTCATATACCCCTCCTACAAACACACATACACACACACACACACACACATATATATATATATATATATATATATATATATATATACTGTGTGTGTGTGTGCACACGCGTGTGTAAACGAAAAAAAACTGGACACATAAACGTTGGTAAACAGATTTTATAAAATTGACTCAGCCTAAGGTTATCTGAAGTTGTTTATTTCCAGAATGTTCCCATTTCTGGATTAATCGACTGGAATACAAATGCCAAGGGATTCGACTTCGTCTATGAAAATGAGTGGATCTGAATATTTCAATCAATAATCAGATGATTGGTTGTTCTAAAATATCTTTAAATTTGAATATAAATTAATCGCTATTATTTTTGTTTTTTGTTTTAAATTCCACAAATCAATAACACTATATTCATATATATATATCTATATGTATATATATATAAAGATAAATCTAATGAGTCAGACGAACCTACTATTAGTTTCGCTTAATGCTCTTCAGGGCTAAGATCTTAGTCAGATCTTAGCCCGAAGAGCATTACGCGAAACTAATAGTAGGTTCGTCTGACTCATTAGATTTATCTTTATTATTTGCTCTACTTAGGTATTGAGCACTTTTTACTTATTAGCTTATTCTCCAAGCAGTTATATGAATATATATATATATCTTATATACATATATATACATATAAATTGTCTTTTCTTTTGGTCAAATACTGTACCAATAGATTATTTTTTGTTGGTACGACTATCTTGGTCTTTTCTTTTTTTCAAAAAAATTTTTCTCCCCGGTTGATGTTTGGTAGTATATTTTTACAATCAAACTATTTGCTGGGTTTTTTTTTCTCACCGCGAGGATTTACCAACACGCTTGGTATATTAAATTATATATATATATATATATATATATATATATATATGTGTGTGTGTGTGTGTGTGTTTATATATATATATATATATATTATATATATATATATGAGTATATATATATATATATATATATATTATATATATATATATATATATATATATTGGTTTAGCTCAGTCGGTAGAGCGTCCGCCTGGGAACCACAATGTAAACTGCCTGGCCCCTCATTTGAATCCGGGTTGCCGTGTCAATTCCCTACGAGGATAACTATTACACCACGCGTCTCCACATATATAATATTATACATGGAATATATAAATATTTTGTAATTATCTGTAAAGTATATATATATATATATATATATTATATATATATATATATAATATATATATAATTAACATTGTCACACAAACGAAACCAACAAACTGTCTCCATTAGCCTTCCACAAGACAAACACCCTCATTAATCACTAAATGCTCCCCTTACCCTAATTTCTTTGATCATTCTATGCCCCGCACATTTAATATACAATACAGTTAAGGCAGCACCTCCTACCCTCTCTATTTCCTTCCTCTGCCTCATCTTTTTACCTTTAAATCGTATTCTCTTGCAATAATAAAGGCTCTGATGAAGCTTCTAAAACCAATAGAGACGAAATATTGATTGAATGAAATTGTTTGTGTTTTGTTATTCACCTTTTCTTTATCTTTTTCACACACACACACACACACCATATGGATATTTTTAAGATTGGACTACAATTAGGCGATAAATTCCGAGCTGAACGGCTTAAGACTGCGAAATTTATTCATTAAAATGGAATTCACTGCTGATATTCGCTGATCATCGCTTTAACAAAAAGTCAGGCAGAGGACAATATCTTATCATCAGCAGAAGTTGGTATACGGACAGTTTCACAAATTGGGAGATTTTGGCTTAATTAATTAATTATATCCCTTAATCAGTAAAAATCAATAACCAAATTTGGCGTGTTTCTTAGTTAGAAGGATGTTAATATGTATGAGATATTTCGAATCAGAGTAACCTCCCGTTTTAAACTTATGCGTCGACACGTACATACCATATATATATATATATATATATATATATATATATATATATATATATATATATATATATATATAGTCTCTGGTTCTACGCACCGTGTGAATATAAAACTATTTCACCGGGTGTGATTGAAAGAACTTTGAAACAAGCTTAGAAATAACGAAAAGTAAAAAGAATTCAAAAGACAGACACTATATTGATTGATTTTTAAAGGACTAAGGATGAAAAATCATAGTGAAAGAAAAAACACTCGAAAAATATAAACTCTTCATTATTAGTCGTATAAAAATGAACTCTTGAGACATTAATAGATATGAACCTTTTAGGAATTGCTCTCTCTCTCTCTCTCTCTCTCTCTCTCTCTCTCTCTCTCTCTCTCTCTCTCTTCTCTCTCTCTCTCTCTCTCTCTCTCTCTATATATATATATATATATATATATATATATAATATATATATATATATATCAAAATAACAAAACTGAACTAAATTATCATGGAAGATTCCAAGAGATGATATATAAAATTGTATATATAATATATATATATATATATATATATATATATATATATATATATATATATATAACCATCCCTTGCAATCTTTTATGCTATTTTAAATATCGATATTTGAGCTATATCAAGAGTAAAATGTTTATTAGTTGTTTGGTTGGTTTTTTATTTAATGGCATATCAACCTATGTGGGTTATTTAATGCCAAAGCTATTTTGTAGAACAGTCGTGGTACTATTTAACCCATAGCTGAGCGGATGGGAGAGTTCATCTCTTTCCCATGAGTATTAATCTGTAAATGAATGTAATATCGCGATTCGGGTTCGAACACGCTTACCACGATATCGGAGTCCAACACTTTAGCCATTACGCCACAGGGACTCCTCGTTAAGATTTGGAATGTTGACAAAAGGCAAATGAAGGGCTCAGAAAACTATCTTGTAAGGCAGAGTGACCGGAGGAAAGACGAACAGACAGATAGACGATGGGAGTGGGAAGATTGCATTCGGAAATGCCGAGTGCAACTCATAAAAACAGCGAGTGGTTGTCAAAGTCATTAGTGACGCTTCTACAACCACACCACCTGGAGTTACGGGACTGACTACGGCAAATTGCAAAGAAGCATTCACTTTGATTAATAATTGACTCATTAAAACTCTGAAGTCAAACCTGTTAAACTCCGCTAAAGAAATTGACCTTGTGTCACATCCTGTTCGTGCGGAGAGGATATATATATATATATATATATATATATATATATATATATATATAAAGAAAATTTGAAAAAACAAGTGTTCCGAAAATAGGATGAATTTAATTATCGATGTTTAAAACATTTCGGTTACATTGAACCTTCATCAGGATGTCTCTTGGGGTGAAGAAAATGATGGATGTTTTTATATGTGACAGGAGATGAAAATAACTAAAAAGATTTTCATCTCCTGTCACATATAAAAACATCCATCATTTTCTTCACCCCAAGAGACATCCTGATGAAGGTTCAATGTAACCGAAATGTTTTAAACATCGATAATTAAATTCATTCTATTTTCGGAACACTTGTTTTTTCAAATTTTCTTTATATTGTCGGATTTAATTTCCATATTTACTCCCATATATATATATATAATTTCTTCCTATATTCTGGTTTAGCTCAGTCGGTAGAGCATTCGCCTGGGAGCCCAAAATTTCGGGCTCGACACCGGCCCTCGCCAACTCAGCTCATGAGTGAATATGTGTGGAGCTGATGGTATATATAGCGCTCTACCTCAGACACAAAAACGATTATTGACATATTTAAATTTAATCTCTACATATAAAACAAAGATTCTGTATGACTGTCTGTCTGTATGTTTGTTTGTATAACGACGTCCTTATAGCGTATGTCCTTTGATAAAAGGAAAATTGATGGAGACAAGAAAATGCCAAAGCTCAATAAAATCCACATCATATTCTTGTTGAAAAAAACTTTAAAACCCCTCATTTTTTTATAAGAAAGAATAATAACAGTACAAATCAATTATATAGTAAAGATTAAAGCAGAGAATATAGAATGACTCCAAGCAGTCAAATTTCTTATCACCATTTTGCATGTCATCTAACTGCATATGAGAAATAAAAGTACTTTAAATAGAGTTCAAGTATTACTTTAGAAATTAAAATGCCCTATGGAAATGTGAGTTGTATCTCTTGAAGAAAAGCATTTAAACTGGTGGAAAATGTCTTCAAATACAATTTAATCTTCTGCCTTTGTATAATCTATTGCATTAATTATATTGTTGATGAAAACAAATAAAAGTTGTTTTTTTTTCTGGGCTTATAATTTTATTTCATAATCTTCTCAGAAAGAGAATTTTCCTCAAAACGTTTTTTCCCTTCAAAGGAAAAAAGAAAAATGTCCCATTAAATTTTTTTAAAATGATTAAAATGTTAAAACAAGTTGATAAATAATAAAACATTGAAAAACAAACAAATAAAAGACAAATAAAAGGAAAAATACAAACCAGAATAAATAAAAAATAATTTAAAAAAAAGAATATATGAATTCAAGTAAGTGGTTTGTCCTATAGTCGGTGTCAGTCGAACAGCAAGGGAGTCTATCCACTTTCACTAGCGTTAGATAAGGGAGATCGTTTTTGTGTCTGAGGTAAAGCGCTATACATACCATCAGCTCCACACATATTCAAGCTGTGCTACTCATGAGCTGAGTTAGCGAGGGCCGGTATCGAGCCCGAAATTTTGTGCTCCGAGGCGAATACTCTACCGACTGAGCTAAACCAGAATATAGGAAAAATTGTAATAATATATATATATATATATATATATATATATATATATATATATATATATATATATATATATATATATATATATATATATATATATATATATATATAGTGTGGATGGTCCAATACAAGCCTTCACCACTATAAACAAATCCTGTGTAGGAGTTCATTGTGTGTATGAACCCTCATACATCGAAAATCGACGGGAGAGTCCATTATATATATATATATATATATATATATATATATCTCCGCACGAACAGGATGTGATACAAGGTCAATTTCTTAAGCGGAGTTTAACAGGTTTGAATTCAGAGTTTTCCTTCTCTTATACTGGTTACCTAGCCAAGGTTAAAGAGCTTAATTTGCCCTACTGTTTACCCATAGCTTGAGGGAGAGTAGTTGGATGCATACCTTTCCCATGGGTCTAAGCGCAATGTGAAATGCAGCCTCGTCCAGTATTTGAGGTGGGGTAGCTCTGCTAGTTTATAATAGTTATTATCATCGAAAGAACCCTGTGAGGTTTACCCTTTTATTTAAAGTTGCACATTCAAATTATATCAACATGAAGCTGTATGATAACCATATAACATTAGGGGGAAAAAAAGAGATCAATTCGTGTAAAAAAGACAGATGTGCAGCGATGGTAAAAAACAAACCTTTATACTTCAAAAGAATTATTACGGTTTGGTTCTTTGATGTGGAAGGAAATTCGAGAAAATTTACCATGAATAAACAAGGAAAACAGTCTTAAAATTTGATATCGTTTTATAAAAAGGACAATATACTATTCCTTCATAATTAAGATACTATTTTAGCTAAAAGTGTATATATATACAAAGTCGAATAAGAATATATATATATATATATATATATATATATATATATATATATGGTGTTCGGGAGAAATTTGACAGTTTCATAAGGAAAAAGAAAAAAGTGCTTGATAACTACATAATTCAATGGAATGTAAATAAATTCAATAGGCATGGAAATAACCGCCATTAGCGTCGATCACAGCCTCAATCCTGCCCCGGAACCTGGAGCAAGTTGATGTTACAGTTTCCCTGGGAAGGGCCTCAAAAACTACCTTAATTCTGTCATTTTACTGTGCTTTTGTACTATTGGCACGGTGATTGGTGTCTTTCCCAACAGCACCACATACATGATAATCCATGGGGTTAAGATCTGGGAAGTTCGGAGGCCAAACATTGGGACTGGTGTAGTCGTAAAAATTCGCCGATAAATATTTTTTTAACTTTTCCCAGAGGTGTGGCAGGGGACTGAATCCTGCTGCCATACATATGGCCTACCATTGGCTACCCTTGTTTTCCGGGGCTTGACTACAGTGTTCAGCAACTCCACGTAGGCATCTGAATTCAACCTGAAACCCTTTCTGCAGATTTTCGAGGGTTCTGTTACACGATCGCAATCAGATAGTATGTTATGTTGCTTACTTCTAGCTACAGCCCGTAGTCTCAAGTTTATGCCTGATTGTTTTTACAGTATTCAGGGAGTATTGGGCAGCAACCATAATTTCCTTATTTTTGTGGCCGGCGTAGATTATCATGATACAAGTTATTCTCTTCCATGATTCAGGTGGGTTCCAGTCAAGTTTATTTGAATAACGAAGTTTCCCTCTATTTTTTTTCTGTTTGGTTGATTTTTATGTGCATTAAGAGATTTAGTGGATACAGTCATTTATTTAAGCAAAGGGATCTGGAATCTCCTTTCTAATCTACTGGTGGAGGCGGCAGACTTAACTGCCAGCCCTTGCATGCAGCATGGAATTTACCGAAGCACACATCTATTTTATCTACTTAGGTAGACCGTATATATATATATATATATATATATATATATATATATATATAGGAAAAACGGATAAAGCTTCCTTCAATTGATATTTCACCTCGGTGTGTACACGAAGCTTCGTCAGAAGATTTGTGAAATATCAATTGAATGAAGCTGTTTTGTGCTTTATCCGTTTTCCTCAATTTTTAATCACACACACACACACACACACACACACACACACACACACATACACATACACACATACACACATATATGTGTGTGTGTGTTTGTTATAATATACTATACAATTAATTGGTGATAGTTACCATTGGTTTAAAAGCAGTGTATTTGCCACGTATCCTCAGAACAATGCACCCGTGATAAACAAGTTTTGGCATCAAATAGCCCAAAAGAGTTGATATTTTCTCTTTGATATTCTTGTGTGTGTGCTTTTATTTATTTGCTGGAATCAATATTTCAAAGAATATTTGGTTGCTTCACCAAATCTTTTCTCTCTCTCTCTCTCTCTCTGATTTCCTTTTGTCAAAAAATGACAATTGAATTCTATAGCAAAAAATTATTCACTAATCTAATGAGATTGGTAGATTTTATAGATATTCAAAAAGAAACTTCGACGTCCGGCGATGACTTCAAAGTAGAAAATATGAAGTATTTAGTAGAATTTGTCACTTTATTGGTATAAGTGGGCTTAGGTCAGACTTGAGAAAAGCAACAATAGTCATCCACTTGAGTCCTTTTATGAGTCAAACAATTCTTCAATCTTGAGTGCAGTTAGACTTAACGAAATTATTTTTTCGAAGACGGTGAAATATAAAAAAACGAACTTGCAGCTGAGAAATCTCATTTAATCAATTTAAACAGGAATAATTATTTTATTATAATAATTACGTGAGCATAAATCAAGGGTTGACCAATACACGGGATCAACTTATACACAAGTGTGTAAGACACTCAAATATAATGGGAAAGACTAGGAGCAAACCTTAGCTTCATAAACGAATGATATCGTGACTGAAGATCAAGGGTCGACTAATACACAAGTGTGTACAGTATTCAAATATAATGGGAAGGAATAGAAGCAACCCTTCACTTCATAGATGAATGATTTTTTTACCATAAATCAAGGGTCGACCAATACACGAAGATCGACTTATACACAAGTGTGTACAGTATTCAAACATAATGGGAAGGAATAGAAGCAACCCTTCACTTCATAGATGACTGATTTTGTTAGCATAAATCAAGGGTCGACCAATACACGAGATCGACTTATACACAAGTGTGTACAGTATTCAAACATAATGGGAAGGAATAGAAGCAACCCTTCACTTCATAGATGAATGATTTTGTTACATAAATCAAGGGTCGACCAATACACGAGATCGACTTATACACAAGTGTGTACAGTATTCAAACATAATGGGAAGGAATAGAAGCAACCCTTCACTTCATAGATGAATGATTTTTTTTACCATAAATCAAGGGTCGACCAATACACGAGATCGACTTATACACAAGTGTGTACAGTATTCAAACATAATGGGAAGGAATAGAAGCAACCCTTCACTTCATAGATGAATGATTTTGTTAGCATAAATCAAGGGTCGACCAATACACGAGATCGACTTATACACAAGTGTGTACAGTATTCAAACATAATGGAAAGGAATAGAAGCAACCCTTGACTTCATAGATGAATGATTTTGTTAGCATAAATCAAGGGTCGACCAATACACGAGATCGACTTATACACAAGTGTGTACAGTATTCAAACATAATGGAAGGAATAGAAGCAACCCTTCACTTCATAGATGAATGATTTTGTTACCATAAATCAAGGGTCGACCAATACACGAGATCGACTTATACACAAGTGTGTACAGTATTCAAACATAATGGGAAGGAATAGAAGCAACCCTTCACTTCATAGATGAATGATTTTTTTTACCATAAATCAAGGGTCGACCAATACACGAGATCGACTTATACACAAGTGTGTACAGTATTCAAACATAATGGGAAGGAATAGAAGCAACCCTTCACTTCATAGATGAATGATTTTGTTACATAAATCAAGGGTCGACCAATACACGAGATCGACTTATACACAAGTGTGTACAGTATTCAAACATAATGGAAAGGAATAGAAGCAACCCTTGACTTCATAGATGAATGATTTTGTTACATAAATCAAGGGTCGACCAATACACGAGATCGACTTATACACAAGTGTGTACAGTATTCAAACATAATGGAAAGGAATAGAAGCAACCCTTCACTTCATAGATGAATGATTTTGTTACCATAAATCAAGGGTCGACCAATACACGAGATCGACTTATACACAAGTGTGTACAGTATTCAAACATAATGGGAAGGAATAGAAGCAACCCTTCACTTCATAGATGAATGATTTTTTTTACCATAAATCAAGGGTCGACCAATACACGAGATCGACTTATACACAAGTGTGTACAGTATTCAAACATAATGGGAAGGAATAGAAGCAACCCTTCACTTCATAGATGAATGATTTTGTTACCATAAATCAAGGGTCGACCAATACACGAGATCGACTTATACACAAGTGTGTACAGTATTCAAACATAATGGAAGGAATAGAAGCAACCCTTGACTTCATAGATGAATGATTTTGTTACATAAATCAAGGGTCGACCAATACACGAGATCGACTTATACACAAGTGTGTACAGTATTCAAACATAATGGAAGGAATAGAAGCAACCCTTCACTTCATAGATGAATGATTTGTGACATAAATCAAGGGTCGACCAATACACGAGATCGACTTATACAAAAGTGTGTACAGTATTCAAACATAATGGGAAGGAATAGAAGAAACCCTTGACTTCATAGATGAATGATTTTGTTAGCATAAATCAAGGGTCGACCAATACACGAGATCGACTTACACACAAGTGTGTACAGTATTCAAACATATTTGGAAGGATTTGGAGCAACTATTGGCTTTATAAATTAATGATTTTGTGACCCTAAATCAAGGGTCGACAAATACACGAAATCGGCTTATACACAAGTGTGTACAGTATTCAAACATAATGGGAAGAACTTGGAACATCCCTTAGCTTCCTAAATTAATGATTTCGTGAACATAAATCAAGGGTCGACCAATATGCGGGATCAATTCATACACGAATGTTTACAGAATTCAAACATAATGGAAAGGACTTGTAGCAACCTGTTGCTTCATTTTTGTGACCAAAAATCAATGGTTGACCAATACACGAGATCGTAAAAATTTCAGAAGATTCATCTGAGAATCCAATTTTGATAAAACTGGGGATTTTGGGGAGGTTTGATAAATAAAGGGCAATATCAAATAATTAGGAAATAGTTTTACGAATTTTGGAGATACTGAAAACATAGCAACACATACAGTGGTACCTTGACTTATGAGTTAAATTCATTCCATTTGTAACTCACTTTTCTCGTATATCAAATCAATTTTCCCAATTAAAATGAACTGAAATGCCTTTAATCCGTTTTAATTCCTTCCAAAAAAGCACCCACTTTTTTGTTACGATTCTTTAAATAAGAATAATAACATTGTATTGTATAAAAACATAATAAGATAGAATGTAATAAATTATGTGCTATAATATGTTTTAATGTTTATTTCTTATGAATAATATTTTTCTTTGGCGTAATAGATTTCAAAACTTAAATGTTTTAGTGAATTAATTAACATAAAGCTCCCTATTTAAAGCTCCCTCGTACCTCAAATTGCTATTGATAGAACACTGGTGGCTGAGTATTTCATGATATGCAACACTCCACCTTGGCCATTATTTAGGTTATACGTGCGGTTGGAGAGGCCCCATCCGATCAACCGCCTGGTCACGTCGAGCCCTGGCACCTACAAGATTGTCCAAACCCTATATCCCTTATGGCAAGACCCAACCATTTCTAGAAGGCGGTACTAGAAGGCGGTAGCTGAGGTTCATAGTGTCCTGGGTATGACGTCTAACTCTATCTGATGGTGAGGTTCAAGTTATGGAGCTCTGGGGAAAGTAGAGTACCCCTTCATCCTCATTGCTCCCAGGTCCAATCTGACCCGGAGTGATAGTACCTGTTAGCGTCCCATCTATGGGTTAAATAGATGAAAAAAAATCTGTTTAAAAATGTGATTAAAAAATTAAGTTTTTCAAAAAATCGAGTACCCATGAAGAATGAATAAACAAAACGTTTCCGTCATGAAATAACCCAACAAGGTTTGATATGCCGTAAAATCTAACCAACCAACCAAAGGGATCGTGTTGCTCAAACGCCCTTATTTTTTCATTCCTTCGTTCTCTTTCGCTCAGACAGATTATTTTTCATCATCTATCATACTAGTTTTAAATCACAGAGTGTTGATCTATTTACTAATACGCTTGTTCCTTAATCTTTCGACCATTATCATTCTGCAACACCTCCTAGTTGAAAATGAGTCCATCTAAATCGTCCAAGATGAAATGCAAAAATGTAATTCCTTATTATCTGGTGTCGTTTTTCTGCCGAATTCTTATTTTTATGAGTGTCGTCACCTCAGCTAAATAATGGGCCATTCCATTTTTATTATAAAGAAAGAAAGGGAAAAAAAGGACATGATACACAAAAAAATATAATAAGAAAGAAAGAAAGAGAGTAGGTGGAAGATAGAGAGACGAAATGAGCGTACGGAAGCGATAATGCTAATCTGTTTCAATCGAACACAATGAAAAGATGAAAAGAAGGAAAGAAAAAAGAGTGAGTGGGAGAGGGTTAAATCATGATTATTATACTTTTTACATATTGAACTATTTCGCAATTGCTCTTAAGTAAACAAATCAAACGTTGTAATAATTAAATTATCATACTGTGGTATATCCACAGGTTCTACTAGGTTTTTAATACTTCCTTTTACGCTTGTAAAACAGACCATCGCCTAAATGTCGTGATCAGAAGGTGCAAAATATATTAAGAACTTTTTCAGTAAAAGGTTTACTACTACTAATAAAAAAAAATCTTTCTTCCGAAATCGTTCAGAAATAATTTATTAGTCTTGTTAAAGGAATGTTGGAAGAGGCACGAAAGGAAGTGAAATTAAAGATGATGCGGAAAGAAGGTTGATTTGGTTCATGCAGAATTTGATTAATTTTGTAAAAAAATGATTTTCCCAATAAAAGGACAATTTCACACTCAGGCATTAGTAATACCTCTCTTTTTGAATCATTTTTAGAAAGAATATTTTACATGCTAATATCAATATATCCCCCCTCTCTCTCTCTCTCTCTCTCTCTCTCTCTCTCTATATATATATATATATATATATATATATAATATATATATATATATCTTATAGATGGGATTTATCCCGAAATATTAAGAATTGAGAATAAATCCTAGGTTAACAAACAACACCACGGTTACCTTCTTTTTTCTTTACTCCTGCATTGTGATAGCCTTCAAAACCAACCAGCAAACCACACATATATATATATATATATATATATATATATATATATATATAAGGTGTGACATAAAAATATCGAGATTGAAGCTGTATTAACCAAGATAGAAATGAACGATGAGTGGAACGTTAATTTTTTTCAAAATACAAGGTGTGTCATAAAAGTGTCGAATTTGAAGCTGTATTTACCAAGATAGAAATGAACAATGAATGGAACGTTAATTTTTTCAGAATACAAGGTGTGTCAAAAAGTATCGAGATATTGGGAAAATCATTTTTTTACAAGTATCGAGAACAATGAATGGAACGTTAATTTTTTCAGAATACAAGGTGTTTCAAAAAGTACAAAAAATCTCGATACTTTTTTTACACACCTTATATATATATATATATATATATATATATATATATATATATATATATATATATATAAGATAATTCATGCATCAGTCATGTCATTATTTCTTCAGGGTCGGTCTAGATCTCTCTCTCTCTCTCTCTCTCTCTCTCTCTCTCTATATATATATATATATATATATATATATATATATATATATATATATATATAATATATATCAGTCTGTTCATATCTAGATAGATAGATTTATGTATACTTTATCTTAATTCATAAATCAGATATGTCTTATATCAAGATCTATCTATCTATATATCTATCTATTTATCAATGTGTATAGTTGGCACTAATACACTTGAAGAGGTAGAAGTGAGCCAATGTACAATATTATTAGGAGTGTGCTCAACATCTATGATAGAGCGTTGATAAATAAACAGATATATTTATCAGTATATATTTATTTGCATGGAATCAAGTCTGCTACCATTAGTTTCTTTGCTATGCAAGCTTAATTGTTTAAGCGGAGCAATCGTCGGGCAGCGAAAGATTTTTGAAAATGATAAAATTATTGTAAAATATATTGTGCATTTGATTAGCTATATCTGCGTATCACTTGTTTGTTTACGTGTTTGCGTGTGTTATGTATAAGGTTGGATGCGTCTATTCTGTTCGTACGTGTGCGTATGCTGGCATGCACGCACACATAAACGCGACGTCGTGATCACATACGCACACGTACGAAGAGAACAGTTTCATTGCCATTTATGCAGTATATTATGTTTAAATTGTTCAAATTGATTTTTTAAAAAAAGCTCGAATTTTGCCTTTTTAATTAAATTAATTAATTAATACAAGTGATGTTATTTCACCAAAAAATTATTCTCTATACCCCCCTCTCTCTCTCTCTCTCTCTCTCTCTATATATATATATATATATATATATATATATATATATATATATATATATATATGCGTTAATGTATGAGTAGTGGCTTACCTGTGGGTGCGAGTACGATCGTTGGAAGCGCACAGTATCCAGGGGGTAAGACCGAGAAAAAACAAATACAAAGTGCTCAATACAATGTAGAGCAAACTTTATTTATAAAATGGATAAAAGTAACCTACTCGAGTTTCATCGTCTGAAACGTCAGGGTTGCATCCGCTGAATTAATCGAGTTTTCGATTAATGTCAGTTGGTACCATGTATGAACGTTGAAATGGGTCTTATTTTTTATAGCGTTCATCTATAAAAAAAATAAGACCCATTTCAACGGTCATACATGGTACCAATTGACATTAATCGAAAACTCGATTAATTCAGCGGATGTAACCCTGACGATTCAGACGATGAAACTCGAGTAGGTTACTTTTATCCATTTTATATATATATATATATATATATATATATTATTCATCGTATTATTACTCCCCTTTCTCCTCTCTCACTGAAACGTTGTCTTTCCTCCTCTATCATAAACATGTTCCCAGGTATTCGATCATGGGTGTAAAGTTTCATCATGATCGGATCACTGGTGTAGTCGCCAACTGTATCAACTCTGACAGACAGAAATTGCCATTCATGAAGTAGATTAAGATTAGAATTTAAAGATATAAGTGTGTTTAAATAGTAAAATATAGTGCTCTATGCACAAGAACGCAGATAAATATCACAATATTTTCAAGAATAAAATGAAATTAATGTCTTCTGGGTGGCCTAAGGTCGATATCAGCCAGACAGTGAGGGAGTCTATCCCCTTTTCACTGGTGCTAGACCAAGAAGATTGTTTTTGGCATCTGAGGCAGAGCGCCACACCTTCCATCAGCTTCTCACTTTACCACACATATCCCTGTGCTATTCATACGCTGAGTTGGTGAAGACAAGTATCGAACCCGGAATCTTGTGGTTCCTAGTCAGAAAAATCATAATAAAAGCTCAAAGTTTTTGTCCTGTTTTAAGGTGTGGTTTTATATTTCTTTATAATGTTTTTTTATCATTTTATATTTTTTTATCAACCAATTTTGATACCCATCAAAATTTTGCGCACTTGTTAATCGCCTTTCAGGTCCCGCCCATGCTACGCCCTTACTTATGATTATCGTAATGGAACCACGTTTTTTTTAATACCGTATAATCATATTACATAAATGAATAATTTTCGTGATCTCAAAACTGCGCAATGATTTTCAGTTAAGTCTTCATCCTTCGAATAGCCCAAACTTTAACATTTCCTAGGCATGACATTAAACTGCATCTAGTGGTGAGGTTCCACTTCTGAAGCTCTGGGTAGTGTGGAATATCCATTTATTACCATTATCCCTAGGTCAACTCTTACCCGAGGTGTTAGTACCCAGAATGAGACTTGGAAGACTGAATGTCTGCAGGTGATCGTTAAACATAACGGGGTGGGGTAATGGTGTGGAGTGCTGTCTGGTTTGGTGGGAAATCTGAGCTGATTCTTGTTGACGGGCGGTTGAATGTTCCAGAATATTAGTATTATTAGTGTTGTTCGGACTATTGTCCCCATCTTCATTGTTATTTGTACAACGTTTCGGCCGATATAGCCTCCGGCCTTCTCCAGGTATTTCTTGTCGGACTCGGGAACCTTCTCGGACTCGGGAACCTTCTTTTCAAACTCGGGAACTTTCTTGTCGTATTCGGGAGCCATCACGGAACTTTGAACCTAACCCTTTATTTATTCCACGGGGGTATCCTGTTCTCATTCCGCTAACCATAGCTGGGGTTGGAGTTGTGCTAATTAATTATTTTTCAATAGTCCGAAGAACACTAATAATACTAATCTTCAAGCCTCATCTCAAACATTCAGAGAAATTCCAGAATATTGTCAAATATTAGAGAAAGGACTAATCCCACCATTTGAAACCAATCAGATAGACAAGAATGTCTACCTTTTTCAAGAAGATGGAGTGCCATGTCATACGAGCAAAGTAGCAAAGGCTTGGAAGGAATTTCAAGAAATCAAGTCACTGCCATAGGTAACCCAAAGTCCTGACATGAATCCAATAGAGCACGTTTGGGAGCACCTTGACCGAAAACTCCGTGAACGTGCATAAAATGTATGCAAATCAGTATACTATCAAAACCAGTCACATTCTTTCTTAGTCAAATATTGATCCCTTTCGTCTGAATTTCTTTGTTTAATGGTATATCAACCGTAATGGGTTATTTAATGACAAAGCTTGAAGAAAGACAGTATTATTAGTATTTAACCCATAGCTAGAGGGTGTAGAGGTTCATACATTTCCCAATGGTATTAGTCCAAAAGTGAACCCAATGGAGCGAATGGAGTTCGAACTCGGTTACTACAATGTCACAGTCGAGCATGTTAAGCACTACAACATGAAGACTCACCATTTCTCAGATGAGGAATTATTATCATTGTAATAATGCAAGATCATTGTCTTATATGACATATTGGATACCATGAGATAAGTCCAGATATTCTCCGTGAC
>CM042141.1:17008478-17018478 GCA_023376005.1 Doryteuthis pealeii
AGTAGTATCATTGACAAGGTTAATTTCGCAGGGATTGTTCGCTATGTACCGGCGACCGAACGGATATGGTCTCTGACTATGCCTGTGAAGTCCCGGTTTCGATTCCTGTCGGAGGGGAGTCGTTAGTATACATCGCTGAAGAGACTTAATAAAGTCGAAACAGTCTGTACGGTGTTCTGCATAGCGAGCCATCCTTTGCCGGGATTCACTTGTCAAGATTATTTTCTATAATTATCGAATTTTATGCGATACATGCATTATAATTGCCTTCAAGCAAAATATAAATAATAATAATAATAATATATATATATATATATATATATATATATATATATATATATGGACAAAAAGTGATAAGACAAACAGGAATAATTCTTTTATGTTGTTTATTTTTCTCAACTAGTTTCGACCTCGTCAGGAAAACATTTCTTGGTAAAGAAATTGTTTTAGAGAGTTTTTAAAAATTAGAATAATTTTTATTAGAACTTCACCATTAGATGTATAGGAAATAGGAAGTACTATTAGACCCCTCCACATTAGAATCAAAGAACATATCCACACACCTGCATCCTCATTCCATAAACATTTAATCAAATGCAAAAATAAGGACAATAGTTTTTTTTTTCGTTAAGATAGAGACAATAATACGCAACATTGGTAATCTCAGAATTAGAGAAAGTTTGTTAATAGCTAAATTAGGTCCCAGTATAAACAATAGATTAGAATTAAACACTGAATTAATTTAATTACACGTTCCATATATAGCTTATAGTTTATTTAGTATATATGTTTTACACATATATATATAATTTACCCTATAACAAATCTAAACCTATTAACAATTAACTATTTGCATATTTTTACTTTGTTCCCTCAAGAAATAAGTCCAAGGTGAACACTTGAGATAATGGATTTAAATTATGTAATACATCTATAATAAATATCTATTAGTACATACAATTTATTCTTAGTATTTCATGCAAATTTAAGATATCACAAACAAACCCCTTCACTAGTTAACTAAGTTCATATTTTTACTTTGTTTCTAAGAGGAATAAGTTCAAGGTGAACACTTTTATGGTAACAAGTTTAAATATTATAATATACCTACAATAATTGTATTTATCTTTATATGATGTTAATTCTTTAAACTGTAATACCCTCTTAAGATTACGGTCAGTTTAGAACTGTTAATATAGAAACAAAAAACACTATGCCTTTTGTAATTTAAATATTTAATTTACAATATTTAATCTATTAGAATTTTTTTTTAAATACTCATATAATATAGTTTTCTAAAATTATTCATCAATCCTTCTAATATATAATTAAAGATAATCTTTTTATTCATTTATTTACTGATTTATCTAATTAAATTAATAGATTTTATTTATTTTACAACTGAAAAAAAAGCTAAGTAAATAAATTCTTCTATTTGACCGTTTTTATTTTGAATTCAAGATAGTAACCATGTAGCAATATTTACCGGAAGTTAACCGGACAAGATTAGATATATATACATACAAAAAATTCAAACCCATTCTCAACAGGTATTTCAAAAGTAAGAGACTTCATTCATTCATTTTCATCCATTCATTCATTTTGCCATTGATTTCAAACACATATATATACATATAACAAATAAATAAAATCAAATAAATATAATAATACATAAATATATGAATTAATGAAAATAATATAAGAGAAAAAGAAGGAAGGAGGAAGAGGAAAAAAGAATTAAAATTGAAATTGAATGAGCAACGGCTATTACCAATAATACCACGACCTTCCGCGTGGCTTTAAAAAAAAAAAGAACGCCACGAGACGCGTGTTTATAACATAAAGAAAAAATAAAAAAAAAAAAGGAAAAAAGAGAAGAAGAGGAGAAAAAAGAAAGAAAAAATATAACGACACAAAAAAAAAATGCGTTCATTTCTGAAAACAGTCTCTGTAGATAAAGTTTACTTCGAAATCGATAAGACAAAAAACATCTTTTTGTTTTTTTATTTTATATGCATTGTAATTGCCTTCCAATCATTATTATATAATATTTTTTTAAGTGTTTGACAGGCCACTATAATTCGGGCAGAGAAGTATATTAAAAGTAGTGAGTCCATATATTCCATGAAAAAAACCTCTTTGAATTATATATATATATATATATATAAGAATCATCCCTTACTTATATATATATATATATATATATATATATATATATATATATCTTATTATAATGGAGATTGTGTGTTTTTCTGTCTGTAACCGAAACTATATTACTACTCAAGTCACAATTCCCTTCGTAATTTACATCACATTCTCCATGATTTTATTTATATTTAAACCTCAATTATTAATAAAATTGCTTCACCTTTTTATTAGTGTTGTCCATATCTACATACAAATAACATGCAATTGTATTTATATATACAAAAAATAGCGGTTTACAGTATGAATGGGAAGGCTAATTTGCATATTGATATTAAAAATGTGATTTTATTAAATATGTGCTTAGTATTATTGATTTCTAATTGTTTGGTTTTATTTTAATGAATATAAGCAAAAATCTCTTCAATGAATCTTAAATGAAATCCATTAACAAGAAAAAATAACTGTCATTTTATTCTTTATTTCCTAATTTAACTAAATAGTTAAATAAGTAAAATTCAGCAATGAAAGACGGGAGTGATGGAAGTGTAAGTTTCATTTCTATTTTTCTATTATACCCCCACTCTGTTACATATCTTTTTATCTGCCTTCTTATTAGACTTTCTAATTTAATACGATATTTCATTACATTAAAAATTAAATACTTGCACCCGGAGGGTGCATATATTTGCTAGTATATATAATCATCCCTTACTACCAAGTTTTGGATAAATCTCTTATATATATATATATATATATATATATATATATATATATATATATATATATATATTGTCAATCGTCAATTCATAGTGGTATTTTTGACAAAGATACATACCATTTACTTTGTACAAGTCTACATCTGTATTTGGTCATCATATTTGTAAGTGCTGAAAAGCCATACTAATCCAAAATTCTTTGCATCGTTGTTATTTAAACTGATTTTTTCATACGTGTGTATTTGTAATTAGAAATACGAATTTACGATTCTGTCACTAATCTGATTATATAAATTTTCAAGAAACCCTTGCAGCGTTTGCGGACACCTGCTGTTGACGTCGCGAAACCCCCTTGGTTTTCGAACGACAGTTTGAAAATCTCTGCTCTAAAACGTCTCCAATCAGACGTGTCGAATGGTTGGTTAGATTTTCCGGCATGTCAACCCTTGTTGGGTCATTTTATACCGAAAATATTTAATTTTATGCATTCTTGATGGGTATTCAATTTTTTTAAATTTAAACTCAATTTTTGTTTAAACAATTTTTTAATACTCATTTTTCTATTCAGCTCATAGATGGGACCATAACAGGTACTGGGAGTGATCGCGATGAAGGGGTACTCCACACTCCCCAGAGCTCCAGAATTAGAACCTCACCATTAGATGTAGTTTGACCACATACCCAGGGCACTAAAACCCTTAGCCACCGCCTTCTAGCACCTATATGATAAAAAGGGTTGAGGTTTGCCATGAGGGTAATAGGATTGGGACAATAATATAGGTGCTGGGGATTGACATGGCCAGCAGATTGATCGGAGAGGGCCTCTCCGACCGACCGTCTAACAGCCGATTTCACGTGTGTGATCATTGCAATGACCATAGACACGTGAAATCGACTGCTATTAATCGGTGTCTCGATTAATTCAGTGGATTTAACCCTGAAGATCCTTATGGTGAAACTCGAGTAGGTTATCTCTTGTACCCATTTTATAATATATATATATATATATATATATATATATATATATGGGTATAGATACAACACATAATCTGTTCCCCATGTGTACTTGCGAATAATTCTAAATTAGTCACCGCAACCAGTGTCACAAAGACGTCAGAGTAATCTGATCCTTTCCTTTCGTACAACGGGGAGGTGCTGCTCAGGGTTAGGAATCCCCAGTATAAGACTTTTCTTTTTTTGCGTCCTCCTACCCAATACTAGAACGAGAAAACGGTCGAGGAGGACAGATACTAATTTAAAGATGCCAGCCCGTAGGCCAAATAGTATTGCCTTTGTTTCCTGTCTATAAAAGATGCAGTACTCTCTTAATAAACAACAGATAGTAAACGGGAACAACATATTATTAAAAGTACGGCATGAGCCTAAAAAGAATTTTAAACATTTTTTGAAAACCATATCAGGCAGACAAAAAAATTCTGAAAAGATATATTTCACAGAAATATGTGCGGTAATATGAGTGGCATAACAGTTACATTATTGTACATTTTATTTAATCTCTCTCTCTCTCTCTCTCTCTCTCTCTCTCTCTCTCTCTCTCTCTCTCTCTCTCTCTCTCTCTCTCTTAAATGATCTCACCCTCACTTGATCGAGCTCGCTCATTTTCTCTAGTTTTAACACTCTCTTGAAAGCTCTCTCTCTCTCTCTCTATATATTATATATATATGTATATATATATATATATATATATATATATATATATTATATCTTCTTGAATGCTTTCTCTTTCCTCCTCTCTCACTCTCTCTCCCTTTCTTGAAAGGTCTCTTTCTCTCATGTTTGCGTTCGCTCTCCTTCTTCGTTTTAACACTTTTTAAAAAGCTCTATCTCTCTCTCTCTCCCTCCCTCCCTCCCTCTCCCTCTCTCTCTCTCTCTCTTGCTCGCTTTCTCCCGTATTAGCACAGATGCGTACGTACAGTTTCTCCCGGTTTTGTAACGATTACAGGTTTTTTAATATTATTCTTTCTAATTCCTTAAGATATTGATAATTGCTTTGTCTTTCTTATGTAACTGACCACATTCATTTAATCTGTCTGTCTGTCTGTCTGTCTGTCTGTGTCTCTGTCTGTCTGTCTGTCTGTCTGTCTCTCTCTCGTTTTAACACAGATGCGTACGCACACATTCTCTGGTTTCTGCAATGGTTCTTTCTGCACATGAATCTTCTATTATTCTTCTTAATTCTTTAAGATATTCAGCATCGTTATAATCATGTTGCACTGACAGCAAGGATATCCATGACAACCTTTTGTCAGCAGTCTCCATCGGTCATTGCCTTTCTCATGGCGAACGAGTCGGGTAATTACCTACATTGTGTAAAATGTGTTAAATTGTGTCTTTATTTCGCACAATTCAGATTAGTGTTACTTTAAATAGGTAAAAGAAAATCCCCAAAGAGGATTTTTACTTTCACTTTTCTCTTTAGAACTGGACAGTTCAATAAAAAAAAATAATCATTTACAGAATCAAAAATCAAAGAAAAAAATCAATTAATTGAACTAAAACTGAATTCCCTAAGTGAAAAATTCTAACGGAAGGAGAAAAACAAGATATGAATCCAAAATGCCAAAAATATTTTTAAAAATCCAAAATAATGAAAAATTAATTATGGGATTATATTATTATTAAATAATACTGTCAGGAAATATTATTAGATAATATAATCATGTAATAATATCATCATGACATATTATCAAATAATATTATCAGGAAATAAAATTATCATGAAATATTATGAAATGATATGATTATGAAATAATATTATCATGAAATATTATTGAATAACATTATCCGGAAATAATATGATTATGAAATATGATCATAAAATAATATTATTATGGAATAATATTATTGTGAAGTTATATTATCCTGAAATTATATTAAATGATATTATTATGAAATAATATTATCATAAAATATTATTGAATAATATTATTATAAAATAATGTTATTCCTATGATATTTTATTCATTAGGAAAGAATATTCTTATGGAATAATGTCATTATGAAATAAAATTATCATGAGATATTATCATTAAATAAAAAAATGTTAATAAAAATATCATTAAACAAAATAGATAATGTACTATATTAATTGCATTATTATTGTGATATTAAGTAAAAATTAATACTAAAATGTTATTATTAGAAAAATGATATTACTATGAAATATTATTATGAAATAATAGTATCATGACATACTAAAAAAAATAGTCAAAAATAACAAAAGATTCTGATGGAAGGAGAAAACAACCTTTTAGGATGACATCTATGGGCTAAATAGATTTTTAAAATACTTTTTAAAATGTATTTAAAAATGTTAATAGCAAATAAGAATGAATAAAACAAAAATGCCTTCGACATAAAATAACCCAACAAGGGTTGACATACCATAAAATCCAACCAACCAACCAACCAACCAAAGTTATACTTGTAGAAGAACTGCAGTGGCAATATTTAACCCTTGGCGGTTTTTTTATAACTATTATAACGATACTAATGATGCTGAAATGGAAGAGAAAGATGAATATGATTTTAACCAATAAAGTAATGGTGGTGATTATAATATTGCTATTGGTGATGGTTATGATTAGAATGATGTTGAATTTTGATTATAGTTAAACTGATGAGCAACAGGAGGCAACAATAATGAGATTAGGTGATTGCAATCATGATAACTTTCATAGACATTTTTATTTGTAGTCATTACTGGACTTTTTATTCCAATGTTGTAAAACTGATTACATAGATAGAAAGACTTTTAAACTCGTGATATAATGCTGTAGAATTAGTAAAAACATTATACGAAGTATGACAGAAATACATCCTACATTTTAAACTGTCAGCTGTGTGCTTGCAAGGGAACTTAGGCAAGCGGTAATGGTAGCTCCATGTAGAAGATGACTTACCATTTTCCAGATACATGCTTTTAGATTTAAAACGTATTTTTAAGACTGATAAATACGTAATTGCTACAAATAGAGCTTTTTTGTGATCATTTCATGTTACGTTGGATTGATGCTGTTCTGGATAGAAAATCGATAGTCTTACGAGTTGAATCAACTATATCATTAAGAATTTGATTGAAATCGTGATTCCTTTGTTGTTCTCTCGCCACAAGAATTCATAAACATGAATATAGCATATCTGCTTGGATGCTATACTTGTTACGTACTGGCATCAAATTCTATATGTTATATAGCAGCTTCAAATTCACGGCCCTACTTCGTGTATCTGCATACGTAGCGGGTATCGTCAATAACCCTAGATGATATATGTAGTAGTCGCTTAATGAAATCTACAACACATGGGTATAGTAGGAGTTTTGTCTTAATTTCTTTTCCTCGGCTGGTGGATGGGCGGCGAGAGTTGACAATGATTACTACTACTGCTGCTGGGATGGTGAGGTAAAGGGGTGGCTGGTGGGTCCCACAGCCGTTGGCTGCAATGGACCGTGAGCGTCTGTCGCTCACTTGTTCTCCGTCCGCTGCCTCCTCTCTGACTCTCTAACTGACCTGGGATCCCTGACTTCCTTTCATATATATCAAACGCCTACGCGTTTTCTTTTGTTATCTTTATCAGCGGACAACTGTATTTCCGAACTTATTGTTACCCATCCTTCTTTGTTCGTTTTACCCGGAAAAAGTCCTTTGTCACTCTTTTCGTCTTCTCCCTGCCTCGATCCAACCGGAAGACCCTATTTCCGTCTTCCCCTTCTTTTAAATATCTTCAGTATACAACATACTGCTTTTCATTTTGTCTTGTCTCGCAGCATATCCCTTTGAAAAACCCTCTGTTGTTTAGTCAATCTCCCCCTTTCTCCTTACAAAAAGAGATATCATAAATCTTTAGTCATACCAGTCCCACCAATTACAACACTTTTCTTTTTCTTTAAAAAAAGTGTCAGCATTGCTTAACTTGGGTGATCTAGCGGTAAGCAAATGGAAAGGATTAGCCTCCTGTCAAAATCAGGATTTTGCAATTCAAATCAAGATCCAAACATCAAGACTCGTGTAGCATTACATAATCATTTCAGGTAGGATCACCTCGCATAGCGTAATGGTTAACGAGCGAGATTGCTATATATCACATCATTGTTGTGATTTAAATCTCAATGAGTTACCACCCTTTTATCTATTGCTGTAGAATACGCAGACTGCACTTCCGCAGGGGGTAAGACCCCGCCAATAGGGCCACCTGTTGGCCGTGGTTGGTGAACCGTAATTTCCGAGTACAGGATTGTGGTGGGTGAGAGGTCTGTGACCCGGGTACTATGTGGTCCCGTGATATGAAACATTCATCATCGGATACGAAATGGTCCAGAAAAGATTTCTGTGTGATAAAGCCGGTTAATATCAATGGAAATAAATTTATAACTGTTACTATGAACGGTATTTAAGCCTTTTTTTTGCCAAATGTATTGTTCTGTATATGATTCTCTTAATAAGTTTTTCCAGTGTACGGTGGAGAGTTCTGAAATTTTCCAACTTACGTTGGCAAAACAGAAAGGTTCTCAATGACATAATTGACTCACTATAAAGCATTTTTCAAACTTACTAGCAAAAATATACGCCCTACGGACACAAGCATTTAAGTTTTAATATGATATAATATTGAATTAGAAAGACTAATGGAATTTAATACGAACACAAAAAAGATTAAACTTATTCTTATTTTATTCTAATTGATTTCAATGTATATATTTACCAACCCCTCCACACGAGCAGGATGCGGCACAAGGTCAATTTCTTAAGCAGAGTTCAACAGGCTTGAATTCAGAGTTTTCCCTCGCCTAGACCGGTTGCTTAACCAAGGTTAAAGAGCCCAGTCTGCCCTACTATTTAGAGGGGAGAGTAGGATTCATACCTTTCTCAAGGGTATTAGCGCCGTAATGCAATTACCGTCCAGGCGATTTAATATAGAATTATGCACTGGATTTCTTTTAATACGTTTGAGAATAAAACAATAATATTTGAAATAATAACACCAGGTAATCATTTATGAAACACATTTTTGTTAAAATCGGTATGCAAATTATTCACACCATATACTATGTAAACATTTATTTCTAAATAACACACATTGCAGGATTTAAAACAGATTAATAATATGGGCAGTTTTGGGGCAAATCTATCTCAGCTTGACCTTTATACAGATAGTGTTAATAAATAATATGCTAATGCTAATTAAGAATAAATAATAATTATTTGATAACCATTGAGAATATAACGTAAATAACTGTGGGAATTGTGACGTTAGTGTTGACATAGTTCCGTTTACAAACAGACACATAATCTCTATTATAATAAGATTTATCGCTTAATGGTCTCTCTTTTTTTTTAAGGTATAACATTTTACAGAATTTTTAGTTTTTTTTGTTTTTTTTTCTTTTCTTTTTTTCCTCTGGTTTTTTTTTATCCAGTTTAAACAAAAATTGGAAAAGGAATTTTGAATCCAAAGCTTTTCGAGTCATGTTCTTAAAACAAATAGAATTATTCTAGTTACCCAACAGGAATGTCACTATTAAAGAGGAAAAAAGAAAAAGAAAAAGAAAGAAATGAATAAATAAAAACAACTTCATACGAAGTAGTTCAAGTTTCCAGGTTTAAAGCCAGACTGTAAAATAATCTAGGGTGAAATTATTCCCCAAATAATTAAAACTCCGAAACAAATATCAAAATAATAGAGTCCTCCAATAAAACTGTTTATAATAAGATTTTACTTGGGGGACTAACGGACAGACATGTAGCTGGATGAAGAGAAAAATGCCATAATAAAATGTCTCTGGTTCGATACCGTCCCTCTCCAATTCAACGCATGAGTAGCACAGTTTGGATCTGTGCGGTAACGTGGAGAACTGAAAATAACCTCGGATGCAAAAGCAATCTCCCGGCTGTACTACGAAGTGGAGGGAAAGTAGTTCGATGCATACCTTTTTGAAGGGTATAGCGCTATGTGAAAAGCAAACAGCCTCGTCCAGGATTTAAACTCGGGTCGACAAGTCCATTTCCTACGATTCTAACCATTACTTCAATTTCATCTTATAAGTTCATTTCATAGTACAATTTTGTCAACGTAAATAAAAAGTAAAGTCAACGGGGTGGCCTAAAGTCGGTATCAAC
>CM042141.1:17030978-17043478 GCA_023376005.1 Doryteuthis pealeii
TCACATATTTTAGTATGAAAAGGCATCTTTATAGATTGATTTAGTCAGTACATGATCAGAAAGAATGAAGACAAATCACTATTAATGTGTGCAAATATAAATAAGTAATTTGTGAGCAGTGAAAACCAACAACCGGTTTCGGTCTGAATATTATACTTAAAGATAATAGCAAATGAAGGCTTTGGTGCTGTTGACTTCTGTATTCTGAGTAATCTGATAAAGGATTAGTTACATATCATACAATTGATAAGACACGTTTCACTGCTAATGCACTAATTACTAAATGAACACAATTAGGACAATCGATTAATTCCTTTTTCATTCTGATTGGTTTTAATGTATCTATTTGTTCATCAATCGATTTATGTTCGATCTTCACTAAGTAGAAATGTTACATTGGCGAGAAAGGATTAAAAATGGAAAAACAACCATTTAAAAAAATCATTTTGTGTCATATTCTGAGGGGTTGGGTAAATACATATATTGATGGGGAAATACTATTTGCTCCCCTGAGGATCTTAACAACGGGAAACCCGAAATAAGGAGAGAAAGGTCGGTGTCTTTTATTATATTATATTTGCGCGACGTGATGATGAGGATGATGATATTATATTATGTTAGATAGATACATAGATAAATAGAAACATAGATAGATATGTGAGTATCAATAGGTCAGTTGGATATATATATTTCCCAACCCGTCTGCACGAGCAGGAAGTGACACATGGTCATTATCACGTTGTGATATTGCATTGCTCTGCATTTTCGTGCATTGAGCACTATGGATATTTACGTACTAAAACGTTTTTAACCTTAGATTTTAATCATAATGATAATTATATATATATATATATATATATATATATATATATATATATGTATGTGTGTGTGTGTGTATAAAGTAAGTAAAGTCATCAGGGCGGCCTAATGTCGGTATGAGACATACAGCGAGGGAGTCTATCCCCTTTTCAATAGCGCTAGACCAAGGAAATTATTTTAGCGTCTGAGGTGGAGCACCACACCTACCATCAGCTCCTTACTTTACCGCACAGATCCCTGTGCTACTCATACTCTGAGTTGACGAGGGCCGGTATCGAACTAGGAACCTTGTGGTTTCTAGCCGAACGCTCTACCGACTGAGCTAACCCGGCCCCTTCAATGAAATTGTTTAAAGATCGGTAATTTTAGTGGTAATAGATCTATTTCTAACCCTAGATATCTATATATACCTATGATTTTCGTCAAACCGTCAACTTTGTTGCAATGGTAAACAGAATTTATGGAAGTTTATATATACATTTTTTCCCGGGGATCTCTGTATCATTTTTGGTATCAGTTCATATCATTGCTTTGGCGGACGACGTTTATGTCCAGGTATCAATTAAGCTGGTGGTGATTGTCTTTATGGGTGGTGTTGATCATCTCAATAAATTCTCATTAAGAGGAATTGGCCAGCTTGTCCCTGTCTTTTGAATTTTTCATCCAGCAATAATTTTCAGTAAACCGTTTCTTTTCTGGTGTTCTTCCCCAAAACAACCTCATAAATCCCAATATTTTTAACATTTTCCAAATCTCACATTATTACAATACAATAGAAGATAGGTTTAACACAAACAAAGAATCAAATTAAATAAAACATACATGTAATTCTAACAATCGTTTATAATAATATATATATATATATATATTATATATATATATATATATATATATATATAGAGAGAGAGAGAGAGAGAGAGAGAGAGAGAGAGAGAGAAGCAAGAGAAAGAAAGATATACGGGAGAAAGGGAATGATATATAAATAATTAGATAGATATGAAGGAGAGTCTTATTAACTATTGAATAAGAATATTGACTATACACACAAACACACAAACACACACGCATATATAATATAATATATATATATATATATATATAATATATATATATATATATATATATATATATATAGGACATATATATATATATATATTATATATATATATATATATATATATATATAAGGACAAATAGATATATTTATCTATCAGTATTATCAGATAAAGAGATAAAATATTACGATCAATACACAGACCTGACGTGAATAAGATCTTTTTTTTTATTATTCAGCCGACGTATGCATGATGGCGGAAGTAGTGTGAAGCAAACACGTCTTGCAGACCGTTACTTCCGGGGTGTGTTTGATCCTCCCTAATTTGGGACCATTCTGCCATGCTAATCGAAACTTGTATATATCTCCAAAGAAAGTTGAAAGCATTTCGGTTGAGCAAGCTAGTCTCACAGACAATTCTATCTAGTGAGTCATCACTGTGTACGCGATATTTTTGCTAAACTAGGAAAAGTTCAATATATATATATATATATATATATATATACATGCATACATACATACATACATACATAAACGCACGCAAACACACACACACACACACACATATATATACATATATATATATATATATATATATATATATATATATATATATATATATATATAGTAAGTGTGGCCTATCGTATACCCTCTTTTCACTTGTGCTAGATCAAAGAGATTTTTTGCGTCTGATGTGGAACACCACATCTACCATCATTTCCTTAATTTACCACATAGATCAAAGCTGTGCTACTTTGAGTTGTCGAGGGCCGGTATCGAATCCGAAACCTTTATATATATATATATATATATATATATATATATATATATATATATATATATTATATTATATTATATTATTATATTTTTCTATTAAGTTATATTCAGTTGTCAAAAAATACCATGACAAAGGGTGAATGTCACCTGAAATATTGGAAAAATAAAGCGAACCAAGGACAAACCAACGGTTATATATTAGGACTGTTTTTGTTCTTTTTTCTTTTTTGTCGGGGGGTCACTTTTTATATATTTCATATGCTTCCTGATATCACAAAAAAACGTGCACAAGAATAAAATTGATACACAACTAAATTCATTTATAAAGAAGCATACGTGGAATCAACATCAACCAATAACATCATGAATCATATATACATATATATATATATATATATATATATATATATATATATATATATGAAAGGGTTTTGTAATTTGCTTGGAGCATTGTGTTTATATTGGTTTGTTGTTGGTTTTGAAGGCTATCACAATGCAAGTGTGAAGAAAAAAGAAGGTAACTATGATGTTGTTTGTAACCTGTCATTTTATTCTTAATATTTCGGGATAAAAAAAAATCCCATCATCAGAATACAGTGACCTGATGAGAATAAGATCTTTTTTTTTATTATTCAGCCGACGTAAGCATGATGGCGGAAGAAGTGTGAAGCAAACACGTCTTGTAGACCGTTACTTCCGGGGGTTGTTTGATCCTCCCTTATTTGGAATATCTATCTATCTATATATATATATATATATATATATATATATATATATATATATATATATATATATGACCGACGGTTAATTACCTTCTCAAGTGGTCTACACAGAGGAACACAGGATAATGAAAAAATCTGTTTTCAACTGACTTAAGAACAATTTAAAAAATCATCATTTTGCATCTGATGATGGGAGATACTAGACAATGTCTCTAGGTTCCCTGAAATAAGCTATAATGATAAAAATCTAAATCTCCTGTTGTTTTTTACTGATATAATTTTGCTCTGTCACTCTAACAATAAGTGTACACATTGAGCTCTGCAAACTTCGACATTTAAAAAAACTACTACCTTGTAAGGAAGATTTCTTCACCTGATCTTTGGATCATGTATATATATATATATATATATATATATATATATATATATATATATATATATATATATATATATAATATATATATAGTGATACTTATATATGCATAGGAAAGGCATAGACAATGGAAAGATTGTCGATCATATAGAAATCTTATTTCTTTGATTAGATAAAACGAAAATACTTCTAAGTTGTAGCTGTGTCAGTGCTACTGTATGGCTGTACCACTTGGACTCTAACGAAACGCTGAAAAAAAAAGCTAGATAGGAACTGTACAAGAAATCTTGGGAGTATTGGTCAACCAGCAAAAAACTACATCGATTAGATCTGCACGGATACTGGATGCTGAGCAGAGGACCTTCCAGGAACTATCGCTGATAGAGACGGATGGCTAGGAAGAGACAGGGAGATCCATATTGTCAGAACGACTTGAGGGTTATCCCAAAGGTAAGGTGTCCAAAATATTAGAAATCACAGAAACGTTTATCTTTTATTGTCGATGATTTTTACATCATTTTAAAGTTTCAACATGTATCTATTTTTCTACATAATCGCCATTTCGATTGAAGCAATTTTGTAGGCGCTGTGGTAGTTTTTCTGTGTTTATACCAGCTCGTCGCCACGTCATTGAGGAAGCGTTGAATCGCATCATCATTGCAAACTCTCTATACCATGTGTGGATGTTTTTGGCATCCATGCACGACCTGCCATACACTTTCGTTAATTGGCGATGAATTTCAATCGGTTTAATGTCCTTTGCGTCCAAAAACAGAATAACTGCGCCAATTTCACACTTGCAATTTCACACAATAGCGTCAATAGGGAGCTCCATCAGAAACAACTGCCTAGCCAAGACTGATCGTGGCAACAGAAGCAGATGCATGCACAAAAAAATACGATAGTGTTTGCCTAGCCGAACAAACAATTTCCTTGCATTCTCAGCGGTTTGGTGACCTTACTTTTGTGTTATGAATAAGATATTATTAATGAAATATTAATTTTAAATCGACAATATATTTATTTTGTTAAATATCTATACATCTAAATATGTTAAATATCTATATATCTAAATATATATATATATATATATATATATATATATATATATATATAGAGAGAGAGAGAGAGAGAGAGAGAGAGAGTCATCCACACACACGTGTTTCGACTTATCAAGTCTCTTCAGTGTGGCTAGATATTTATAAGCTACCTACAGCCGGAATTGAAATCCGATCAGTTGGATGTTAGTCTGACACCTTAACCGATCTTCACTCACACAATGCGAAGGGGATTTCAACTGTTTTAATACACACAACGCTTTGTATGTAAAGGCCGTCATAGAGTGCTCCATCCCTTATATATAGGAGAGCGTCGCGTATACGCTTGAGTTGGCGGCCCGCAGCGAAAATCTCCCCCAGTGTGCTCAACCTTAGGGGGATGGGGAGCATATATATATATATATATATATATATATATATATATATATATATATATAATATATTAATAATTTGAAGGCCAATACAATGCGTATGAAAAATAAAACAAAAAGATGTTATTTTTGTCTTATCGATTTCGAAGCATAAACTTCATCATCAGAGTTTCGTATCAGAAATACATATCTGATAAGAAACTCTGATGAATAAGTTTATGCTTCGAAATCGATAAGACAAAAATAACATCTTTTTGTTTTTATTATTCATACGCATTGTATTGGCCTTCAAATTATTAATATATTATAACATACTTAACAATGTTTCAAGCAACTTACCAATAACTTTTATATCTATATATATTTTTATTTGTTAAATATCTATATATATATATTTATTTATTTCAAATATCTATATATATATATCTATTTTAAATATCTATATATATATATTTATTTTATTAAATATCTATCTGTATATTTATTTTGTTTATTTTAAATATCTCTATATATATTTATTTTGTTAAATAGTGTGAAAACATTAAATTGTAATAAATATTGGTCATACTCTAATTATTTGGTGATTCAGAAAAGAAGATTTATACATTGCTGGTGTTAATTTGATATAATTCACTAGAAACGCCGGTTTTCCTTGCTAGTCTATAATAAAGTTAAAAATAAGACTTGACCGTAATACACCCGTGGATTTCCCCGTTAGTATATAATAAAGTTATAAGTTAGATATTATAATAATCGATCTGATTTCTAGAGCCAATCGTTGCTTTAGTCATCGACATTCGCGTATGTGTGTGTGGTGTTTAGAGGTTTCAGCTAAAAGCTTTCCCGCCAAATAGTTCAATAAAGTGAGTGAATCGAAGTTAAAAGCTGAAAGAGAAAAGAGAAACGTTTTTAATGTTGGTCCAATTCTCTTGGGTTTCAATCCTTGAAAAACGCCGTCGTCATTCCCTTCTTAAGCGGCGGAAAATGAAGTTATCGGTTTATCGTTTTCGCAATCGACATTCGGACAATTGGTCACAAAAGATTGGCTGTCTTCCATTTTATCTACTTCTCTATTCTATCTACGTCAATGACGAATAACCTGAAGATCTATTTTATCTTGTTATCCGTCTTATCACTTACTCCTGGCATTACTCTATGCATTATTTCCCTTCCCACACACACTTTATCATCTCTCTCTCTCTCTCTCTCTCTCTCTCTCTCTCTCTCTCTCTCTCTCTCTCTCTCTCTCTCTCTCACACACACACACATACACAACACACTTTACTGCTTGTAGATTTGTGTACTATCTCCCTTCCCCTACCCTCTCTACCCCTCTCTCTCTCTCTTTCTCCCCCTCTCTCTCTCTCCCTTTCTACCTCTCTCTCCCTCATATAAACACACACTTACTCCTGGCAGATTTGTGCAATATCTCCCTTCACCTACACGCTTTATCCTCTCTCTCTCTCTCTCTCTCTCTCTCTCTCTCTCTCTCTCTCTCTCTCTCTCTCTCACCCTTTCTACCTCTCTCTCTCACACAATCTCTCTCTCTATCTATCTATCTCGCACACACACATACACACACACACACACACACGCACGCACGCCAAACACACGCAAAACTGAGAAGCAGAAAAAGCGGTTGAAAACACAGTATACCTGAATAAATTAATAGCCCTCCAAAGTTACTGCTCGGTTACAAGTACGTTCTGCGCATGCGTATTCATGAAACAATCAAGAATTTAAAAACAATTGAAATCAGCAGACGATTATTTAGGCGGTAAAATGTAACCAAAAGATAATGATGTGATTCTACTTGGAACTGGAACTTTTTCGCTGTTTGTTTACAATTACACGATAGAAGAATTTATCAAAACCGAAACCGGTTGATTCTGCTTGCTCACCGGAAAATCTTTGTTCAATTTTTGAACCATTAAATAATCGAATGGTGTATTGAACCTACCGATATTTAGAAGATAAATCATCTTGAAAAGTTTACATCTGTCTTTTTTTGTTTTTTGTTTTTTGTCTGTTTTTGTTTTTTGTTTTTGTTTTTGTTTTTTTTTGTGAATGTGTTTGCGTTTTTATAGGAAAAATACTGGCCGATTTTAAATCGAGAACTGAAATTAAATCGCTATTTTCCATACTAATATATTTTCTCGTTGCCAGTTGTTACGGTGTCATCATTTCTGATCGTTTATTGTTTCTGTTTTTCTTTCGTTTCTTTCTTTATAATAAAAACGGAATGGTCCATTATTTAGCTGAAGTGACGACACTCATAAGAAATAAGAATTCGTCGGAAAAGCAACACTAGATAATCAGGATTTATATTTTTCATTTTGATCTTGGACGATTTGGACGGCCTCATTTTTAACCAGAGGGTCTTGCAAGATGATAACGATGGCACTTTTCAGGAACACGAGTATTAACATATAGATAATCGTCTCGGTCATCGGATTGTTAGCCTGTTTAGAAAATGTTTCGTAATGAGCCCCAACCAACATTCTCGGCGTCCGGCTATGGTCGACGTGATTAACACAGACAGGTTATAAGTTTAAGCACCCCTGAGGCAGGCTTGAGTAATGTAGGGAACAAATAGGCGATTTTTTATTATCTGTAGGCCACCACATGCGATTTTAAGAGATTCGGTAAGATTTTTTTTAAATAATTCTCGCAGTTCCAGACAGGCTAAGAGAAAGTGTAATTTGGGGCTTAAGCGAAACCACTATTGCGAGGGGTGGGGCAACGATTTATAAATAAAATTGTTACTGCACACTCAGATCTTCTCATTTCATGTTCTTGGTCAGATTAAGGGGGTTAGGTAAGTGATAACTTCTTTACGATATTTTGAAATTTCACTTCTTAGAATGAGTAACTTCTATTTAATTTTTCTATATCTAATCACAATTTTGTCAATAAGTCTGGTGGCATTTATGCTGCTTGGAGCGCCGTTCGAGTGATAGTAACGATTAAGCTCCGAAACTGAGTTTGAATTCATGGCAATCGTCAGAAGATTACTTATTTTAAGGTAGTTAAAATGATAAATAATTAAAAAAAACACCTAAAACAGAGCCCGAAGGTACAGTGGCCTGAACGTTGTGTATATACGCAATAAAGATAAGAACAACTGCCCGAATTATAATTATTTATTTTCCCCAGTTTTGTTGAATTGTATTTCATGAAGGGGCTTTTCTTTACATTAATACATTTTAATGTATTAATGTAAAGAAAAGCGCACACGCGCATTCTGTTTGTCTGTTTGTCTGTCTGTATCGCTCTCTCTCTCTCTCTCTCTCTCTCTCTCTCTCTCTCTCTCTCTCTCTCTCTCTCACACACACACACACACACACACACACACACACACAACACACCACACTCTCTCTCTCTTTATATATATATATATATATATATATGAAAAGTGGGTGAGTTAACGGAGAATATAAATTATCGAGTTAAGTGAAACTCGAGTAGGTTATCTGACAATATCATTTTACTATATATATATATATATATATATATATTCATCAAATGTTGCTGCAATGTTTTCATAGTAGTTACTCCAAAAATGCTCAATATATTTCATAAAATATAGAGCATTTATAGTTGTGTAAAAAAAGTTTTTCTCTCTGCCATGGTTTCGGTGTTCAAGGTACACCTTCTTCAGAAGAACTGAAGATGTACCTTGAACACCGAAACCAAGGTAGAGAGAAAAACTATTTTCCTATATATATATATATATATATATATATATATATATATATATATATATACGTGTGTTTTTGTTCACATTTTAGATTTGCTTGAGAGACTTTGAGAAAGTAAACTCTTCATATTCCACTGTTATTTTGTTTCGCTTCAGTAAGAACTGAATCTGACCAATTCGAGGTTTTCCACAAGTCAACCAAAAAGACTAATCATGGGGACATATTTGTCTGTGACCATACACATACGCATGGCTGCACACGCCGATACTCATGCGCATTTATGAATTTATATGAAAATACGTAGAGATACGTAAACAAAGAATCCTGCGGAACTGGCCCAATGCTTAAAAGCAGGGACAAATGTAGTCGAGAAACCTAAGACCTGAACTCGCCTATTCCATTATTCTCAGATTAGAGATCACTCCCCAAAAATTGTTGGTGGAGTGGCTTATTGTCGGTATTGATCAGTCAGCTCAGTCGGTAGAGCGTTCGGCTAGAAACCACAAGGTTCCTAGTTCGATTCCGGCCCTCGCCACCTCAGCGTTATGAGTAGCACAGGGATCTGTGCGGTAAAGTAAGGAACTGGTGGTAGGTGTGGCGCTCCACCTCAGATGCAAAAACAATCTCCTTGGTCTAGCGCTAGTGAAAAGGGATAGACTCCCTCGTGATTGGCTGATACCGACTTTAGGCCGCCCCGACGACTTTACTTACTTACTTATAATTTATATATTTTGTTAGATTAAAACTTAAATACTTATGCGGAGGGCGCATATTCTTGCTAGTTTTTACAATGAGACATCAAGTCGTGAACCCGGAAAACGACTCCAACCCGAAAGTAAGTTTATTTGTTTATTTATTTTAGTTGGCGATGGAAGCCGCCCCCACACTCCGCCGCCACGCCCAGTTTACGGTGGTTCCACCAACTGATAATTCTACATTTAACATTTCAGTTTTCAGTTTCTCGGAAAATAACATGAACTTTGGATTCCAACAATTATTTCTAAGATGACTCATCTCGGATTTTTACCTGCGTCACTCAAAGACTTATCCCTCCTAAAATGGCAGAATCTACGCAGCATCTATTATTATACTAAAAACTGAGTAAATCAATAATTGTTTGCTAAAGACTTTTTTCCCATTTAGTTTAATAACACAAAATACATCCCAAAATATTCCTTAGTTTTAAGATTAAGTTATGTTTGAAAAAATTCCATTTTATTTGCTTCTAATTAGTCGTAATTTGCAAATTTCAATTTCACCCGCCTCTCACTCACATTCTGCCTATCACTTTTCCCCTCTCTCTATATATATATCTTGATTAACTACTCTTTAAATATGTTAGTTTTCTCTGTGGATTTAAAGAGAGAGATTGAAGTGTGTGAGGAGTAGATGATCTAATTCGTATGTTAATTTTCAGCAGCTAACGGCTGGCTTATATATAATTGTCGGTTTTTTACTTAAGCGCAAATTTATTTCTTATTTACTTTTTAAATTTAATTCGCTTTGCAAATTAGCTTTCTTCCTGATATTAAATATCTACCAGAGCTCAATAGGTTATATCGGATCTTTTAAATTTCATATATATATATATTCAACAATGCTTCTATAAAACAAACATCCAAAAATCTTATTCACTTCGCCGAAGAGCTTACGGCCGGGTTTGTTTACTAAATAAACGTCCACTTACCTACTATGGCAGGGCGTGTAATAGTATCACTGACAAGGTTAATTTCGCAAGGATTGTTCGCTATGTACCGGCGGCCGAACGGATATGGTCTCTGACTATGCCTGTGAAGTTCCGGTTTCGATTCCTGTCGGAGGGGAGTCGTTAGTATACATCGCTGAAGAGACTTAATAAAGTCGAAACAGTCTGTACGGTGTTCTGCATAGCGAGCCATCCTTTGCGGGATTTACTTGTCAAGATTATTTTCTATAACTATCGAATTTTATGCGATACATGCATTTATAATTGCCTTCAAGCAAAAATATAAATATATATATATATATATATATATATATCATGAATCTAAGAGATCTATAAGAAAGCAACGGCAACAAAGCATCGGAACATCATCATCTACAGGGACAACCAACAAATGCAAAATCTCTGGTCGAGAATGTTTCTCAAACATCGGACTTCATAGTCACAGGAGGCGCTGCAACTTCAGGGGCACAGAAAAACTTTTATCATAGTCTTTCGAGACTGAATTGCCAATGATATATATATATATATATATATATATATATATATATATATATATATATATATATATATATATATATATATATATATATATATATATATAATATTAATCCTAAAGTGTCAGGTACTACCAACTAACAGTTTCGCTTATTAGCTCATCAGGACAAGAATCTAAGAATCTACATGCATGTGTGTGTATGTGTGTATTTATATGTTTGCTAGCCTGTGAGTGTGTGTGGACGTATGAGTTTGTTTATTCGTTTAGTTAAACATTATTTAGCGTTGAATTAGAAAAGCTTCCATTCTTACCAATTATCTTTTCACCGTTTCAATTTTCAAATTTCAGAATTGGGAAATTTTAATTATTGGAAGGGAAATATAAGCAGTGAAGTTTTACGTCCAACAATACAGCATTGTTAATTAATGACTGTAGATTATAATATATAAGCCAATATAAATATATTAAGATTTATTGATTCCTTCGTTTATTGATTTCAACAGAATGAGATAGAATTGATAGAGTGATAAATACGTAAGTACATGTAATGACTAAAACATTTATATACACAATATTTATTTGCTAACATAATTTTCTTTCAACTCAGTGTATTATATTATGCAGCGCATATTAGTCACATAGTACATTATACAATGAGCATTTCTTTTAGACTGATAGATATGAATAGATTTAGATAGATGAATATGAACTGAATGATATATATATATATATATATATATATATATATATATATATATATATATGTGTGTGTGTGTGTGTGTGTGTGTGTGTGTGTGTGTGTAAAATATAAACTTGAAGGCAATTTACAATGCAATGTAATAGGTGTTAAATAATGTTTATTTACCTAAATATTTTCGAGAAAATTTCTCATCATCAGAGGCGGAAGTACTCGTGTTTTTCAACTTAATAACAACAAAAGATTACGCCGGTGCCGTGGGATGAGTGCTTAAAAAAACACGGGTACTTCTGCCTCTGATGATGAGAAATTTTCTCGAAAATATTTAGGTAAATAAACATCATTTAACACCTATTACATTGCATTGTAAATTGCCTTCAAATCTATATTTTACACATACATACAATGCTTCTAAAAATCTATAAAAAAACACACATATATATATATATATATATATATGTGTGTGTGTGTGTGTGTGTGTGTGTGTGTGTGTTTGGCAGCAAGTTATTGTTTAAGCAGGTATTATTGAAGATCACGGAATTTTTTTTATGATCTTTATCTGTATTCTTTCTAGTCTTTTAGTGGTTTTGTAAATTGATGACGACCGGCGAAATGGTCGAAAGCGCTTGGTTAAAATGTATCGTACAGTTCCTCGACCAACTGGATCCCAGTTTACGAAAAACCATTAGAAGACTAGAAAGAATACAGATAAAGATAAAAAAAGAAG
>CM042141.1:17048478-17065978 GCA_023376005.1 Doryteuthis pealeii
TATACCTTTATATATATATATATATATATTATATATATATATATACCAGCTTTACTAATCATAGCTGATTATCTTAAAATAAGATTTGGACCTACAAAATTCCGACTTCTGAATGCCGCTTAAAAATAAATCGTAATCTACATACTGGTTCCGACGACTTTGATATCGAGGGTCTTACCGAAAGGTCACGGGTTCAATGCGTGGGTCAGAGGAGAATATTTCGAAGGAGTCACGGTCAGAGGCACCAGATGTAACATGAATTGGAATGTAAAAGGCATGACTCCTTAGAAGGAGGTTCGACATTCCAACACGCAATAAAATATCGAGGAAGACCGGGGAGTTTAGCTGCAGAGATGTTGTGATAAAAAAAAAATTTAAAAAAAAAAAACAAAGTAGAGGTAATGAGTACAAATCAATTCATGGAAAAGCTGATGGTAGATGTGGCACCCTACCTCAGACGCCAAAAACAATCTCCTTGGTCTAGCGCTATTGAAAAGGGGATAGACCCCCTCGCTGTCTGGCTGATACCGACTTTAGGCCGCCCCATCAACTTTACTTCACTTACTTCAATATATCCATGAGAAATGAGATGTGATATATATATATATATATATATATATATATATATATATATATATATATATATATATATATATATATATATATATATATATATAGTGTTTGTTTTTTTAAGATAAAGGAAAAATTGAAATCGATGTCTCAAAAAATGAGGAACTACTTAAGAAGAATTTAAGGTTTGTCAATAGGTTTGTCAATTTGTTTGTTTGCTTGGCAATTTAATAATAATAATAATGAAATTCATCGTGTACAGTGCTCAGGTGCACCACAACTCATCAAAGTCTCATGTCTAGTACATAGAATAATGTATTAGTGTCAGGAACATGAATAGCGTACAGTAATAAGAGGGGAATTGAACTGAGTTATTAAAGGACACACGAAACTGACATTTAATTCGAGAAAAAATCTTCATTTAAACAAACTAGCAAAAAAATGCGCCCTCTGGGCACAAGTATTTAAGTTTTAATATAATCAAATATTATATTGAACTAGCTGAACCTGTGGATATACCACAGTATGATAATTTAATTATTACAATGTTTGATATATTTACTTAAGGGCTATTGCTAAATTGCTCAATATCTAAAATGTATAATAATAATAATCTTGATTTAACTCTCTCTCTCTCTCTCTCTCTCTCTCTCTCTCTCTCTCTCTCTCTCTCTCTCTCTTTCTCTCTCTCTCTCTCTCTGTAGTGGCATATCGTCTGTATCGACCGAACAACGAGGGAGTATATCCCCTTTTCACTAGCGATAAACCAGGGAGATTGTTTTGTTGAGGTGGAGCGCAACACTTACCATCAACTCCCAGGACATTATCACACTGATCAGATGAACCCAAGCTGTGCCTACTCAGGCGCTGAGCAGGCGGGGGATCGTATCGAACCCGGAACCTAGCGATTACCTAGGCTTAGCTTTGTTTTTCGCAAGGTATGAAAGGGGAATTGAACTGAGTCACTAAATGGCATGCGAAACCGGTTATTTAAGAGAGAAAAAAGTCAACCAAATTATAACCAACCAAATTATATCAATTTTTCTGAAAACCCCTGAACATAATTATGAGTTTGTAGTGTGTTGATATTCGTGGTGGGTGGGAGAAGCACTTAAAAGTCCAGAGATACTCAACAACTTTCGTTGATGAGTCTGCTGAAGATGTTTATTCTTTTATACGTTGAAAATAAGAGTACTTTCGGTGAGTATAAGATACGAACGGGGCGAGGGGTGAATAGATGTGGACAAAAACGTTGTGAAACGAAGATGGCCTTTTTTCTTTAAAAATAAAATCGCCAACACATAAGAAAGAAACGTGTCACAACTTTCAGTTTATTCTCTTATTTCTTTATTTCCTTATTTCAAAACGCAAAATAAATAAATAAATAAATAAATAAAAAGACTCGCGCTGGATGCTACTTCAAGCTGCGATCATTTCTTGTTTTAAGTGGGTAATTATTCAGTTACCATGATGTCTTTCTCTCTCTCACTCTCTCTCTCTCTCTCTCTCTCTATCTATATATATATATATATATATATATATATATATATTATATATATATATATAGGGATGTGCAAAACACGAACTTTGTAAATGCGCGCATAATTGTTAAAAATATTTTAAAACGTCAATGAAAAATGGAAAATTAACTTTTAATGTTTTATTTTACGTTTAATATAAAGAACAATTCCAAGTTTTTGTTGTAAAAAAGAAAAACAAATTTCTCTTACATAAAACCTAAATTTTGGCATTTAAAAGTAGATTCCCGTAAATTCCCGCAAATTCTTAATCTTTGTTGACATAGTTATCGCATCTTGACGTGTGCACTATTTCTTTGTATGGAGGATCGTACGTATAATTTCTTTTCTGAAGCAAAAACAAATTACTAATTGAGCATTTCCTTTATGTCTCACGATTTAACTTATATACCTCAACGACCCAACAACAACAACAATAACAACAACAACAAGAGTTTTCCTCAAAAACCAAAGCGGATATTATTTCCGTTAGATCCATCCATTAATAAGAATGACGACAATTTGTAATTTAAACATTATTTTCAAAATTTTTTAAAATAAAAACCGAAATATGTCATTATTTTTAGCTAGATATTTTTTATACAATATTTTCTTTGATTAATGAATACGATTTTGATATCCGCTAAACAAATGTATTTATTTTACATTTTATAAATTTTTAAAAATCCCAGAAAAAAATAAACAAGTACACAATAGGAACTTTTAATATAAAATTCTTTAGAAAATAATTTAACAATTTAGAAAAAAAAAAGATACATATTTTTTCTTATTTACGAGATTTAAGTTTCAATGTTTAAGATGCCCTATTACCAAAACCGAATTAGGTGCGATTTATTTTTTTTTACATATGTTCCGTCGTTAGATAATCTTTCCAAAAATGAAAAATTATTTATATCCCCAAAAAAAAAAGGTCTTTGTACAGGAGATCAATGCGCGAAACAAAAACTAACGAAAAAAATTATTAGCCTTTTCAATTTAGTAAACATTTATTTACAATAAAAGTTCCTCTTTTATTACTTATATACCGAAAGTTTTATAAAATCGGACAGTTAGTTTATTTATATATTTTTATGATTTTAGAATTTCCTGTGATCACCCTTTTTTAGATCCAGCGATAAAATGCACATGCTATATATATATATATATATATATATATATATATATATATGGAGAAAGGTAGACAAACACGGGATGTTGTAGAAAATGGATGTTTATTTTAGGTAGTGTATATATATATATATATATATATATATAGTTATGCTCAACCTCTCCGCCACGAGCATTAAGCGACAGAAGTTCATTTGTTTAAGCTGGTTTGATCTCTCTCTCTCTCTCTCTCTCTCTCTCTCTCTCTCTCTCTCTCTCTCTCTCTCTCTCTCTCTCTCTCTCTTTCTTCTTTCTTCAAAGTCCCAGTTCATTTTATAAGAAAAGTCTGATTTTTGCCAACTTTTATTACTGAATAAACAACTTATGTGTCATATGTATTTAAAAAAAGAAACTGTTGCTACTTCAAATCTCACCTTAGGTCATTCTATAATGAGGACAAAAAAAAATGAAAAACTGCAAAGTCGATTTTGAAGAAATATTTTTTAAGAAATAGTTAGTTATTATATAATTATTAAATAAATGAAAAGAATAACAGAAGTATAAAAATGTATAAAACAAGTAAAAAAAAAAATAAAAAAAGAGTTACTTGGGTGAGTCAAAAGTTTTGCAATACGGTGATGCCTTGACATATGATTTTAATGAGTTTCGCTCGTAAACTCATATATCAAATCATTTTTCCCCATTGAAATAAATTGAAATGTCATTAATCCGTTCCAGTCCCTGAAAGTTTTTGGGAAGCAAAGTGGTACCTTGACTTACGAGTTTATTTCGTTCCGCTCGTAAATCAATTTCCTCGTATATCAAATAAATTTTCCCCAATGAAATAAACTGAAATGTCGTTAATGCATCCCAGCCCTACCAGAAAACATCATATTTTTGTTACCTTTTTTAAAGAAGAAAAATAGCATGTACTGTATCTATATATTAGTACTCGTGTTCTTTAAAAGTACAAGCGTTATCAGTTTGCAACCCCCTCTGGTTAAAAATGAAACCGTCCAAATCTTCCAATATGGAATGCAAAAATGTAAATCCTGATTATCTGCTGTTGTTTATCCGCCGAATTCTTATTTCTAATGAGTGTCATCACCCCAGCTAAATAATGGACAATTCTGTTATTATTATAAAGAAATGTAAGAAAAAAGACATGCTACACAGAAAAAATATAAAAAGGAAAGAAAGAAAGAAAGAAAGAGTAGGGAAAGATAGAGTGGGGGGGTGAGCGCGCGAAAGCGATAACAAATAGCTGATCTGTTTCAATCGACCATAATAAAAAGATGAAAAGAAGGAATGAAAGAAAAAAAATAATTTTACATTAAAACTTGTTACCAAGAGGCGCATATTTTTGCTAGTCAAAATGATACATATCGAAACAAATATTAAACAGATCCCAAGTCATATAGGAGTGAGGGGGGAATGAAAGAGCAGACTCCGCAGCTAAATCAGCTCTAGATTTGATCCCCGACAATTTCAAGATACCATATACTGATTTGAAACCTAAAATTAATAGATTCCTTCATACAAAATTGCAACAACACTGGAATAACAACATCCACAATAAACTCTTCCTAATCAAACCCACTTTGGGAGGCTGGAGACCAACTTTAAGGAAGTCTAGAAAGGAACAAGTCATTGTGTCCGATTACGCATTGGTCATACAAGACTAACGCTCTCCAATATACTCAAACAAGAACAACAACCACAATGTAAAACATGTCAAACACCTTTGACAGTTAAACCTTATTCATGGAATGCAGGTTTCTTGCTCACATCAAAAACCGTTATTTTAAAGCAAACAATATGAAAGATCTGTTTGAAAATGTCAACATGTAGGATATTCTCTCTTTTTTTTTTTTTTTTGAGAAATAAAATTATACTATAGAATATAGACATGAAACAAATTAGTACCATACAACATAATCCCCAATAATGCTAACACATTTTTAAAACTAATTACTAAAAAGTATAAATATAAATACACGATATGTATAACTTCCTAACCATTAGGCATGACATAACCCCAGACGGTTGATATGCCGTTAAAATCAATAAACAAACAACCAGATACTTTCATTAAAAGAGTTTTATAATTTGCTTGAAGCATTGTGTTTATATTGGTTTGGTGGTTGGTTTTGAAGGCTATCACAATGCATGTGTAAAGAAAAAAATGAGGTAACTATGGTGTTGTTTGTTAACCTGTGATTTATTCTTAATATTTCCAGATAAAGATATCTTCGTCAGAAGACTTCTGAATGTCTGGAGCTGTTCGCTTGCTGCTAGGAACTATCTATTCTGTTGCATGACCGGTGATGTCTTCATTCAAATTCTCTGCGTGCGTGTATGAATAAGTCTGTGTATTTGTGTTTATGTGTGCGTGTCTGTCCAACAATATCTTATTATCATTCCAGGTTTGGCCTACCCCTTTTTTTACTTTCATTTCTGATTAAATATACATTATACTGCAATATGGTATAAGGTCATAAAATGCTTCCAAAAAATCTATTTGATAACTGAATGGTGATGTTATGAAATGATTTGAATAAAAAGATGTTCCCAATAAATGCTGGAAACACTGAACTAATATTTTTCTCAAGACACTTGAACAAGAGCAAGTCAGCAATCCATTGACACTAAAACATATGTCAAGTTCCTAATGAATTCAGCTCAATAGTGAGACACTTAATTTATATATATATATATATATATATATATATATATATATATATATATATATATATAGTGGACTTTGGTGCACACGTATAGTTGTCTCTGTCTGTGAACAGAATCCCGTATATATGTAAGCATGTTTACGTTGATTGGCTGGCTGGCTGGTTGGTTGGCTGGCTGCCTGCGAATTGGCTGGCTAGTTGGCTAGTTAGATTTTACGGCATGTCAACTCTTGGATTATTTTATACCGAAGACGTTTTTGTTTTATTCATCCTTATTGGATATTCACATTTTTAAACTCATTTTTAACAAAGTTTTAAAAACTCATTTTTTTTATCTATTTAACACATAGATGGGACCCTAACAGGTACTACTACTTCGGGTCAGACCTGGGACTAATGACAATGAAGGGGTACTCCATATCCCACAGAGGTCCAGAAATGAAACCTCACAACTATTGCAGTTTACCATCATAATTGGAACCACAGCACTAGATGCAGTTTAGCGTCATACCCAGGACACTAAGTCCCTCAACCAACGACGGTAAAATCATATGAGTTAGAACTTGAAGTGACCAGTCGATTGTTATGTAGGGGCCCTCTCCGACCGCCCGTCTAGAGCAAGTAAGGGCCAAAGAAGAGCGTTGCAAGTCCTGGACTGCTCAGCCACTGGAATTCCGTCCTTAAGAATCATGGGTTGCTATCCAGGTGGCCGACTGGGAGTGGGATCTTATCTCACTCAGTTTATAATACAGCCACAGACGACAGGCAGATGCATTTTTTATATGTACATGGTAGATCTATTAATGAGCAAGAATATGCACCCTCCAGTCGTAAATATCTAAGTTTTAATGTAATGAAATATATCAAATTAGAAAGACTCATATAAAAAGGAAATAATTATTCTAATTATATTTTAATTGGTTTCTATATAAAATCATTCAGAGGATTAATTTTAATGTGTTGGAGTATAAAACAATAATATTAGAGATCAATATCACCAAGTAATTATTTATTAAACATGGTTTTATAAATATGTATTATGTTAACCTTTATTTCTTAGTGATATACAAGACACATTGTAGGATTTTAAACGTACTAATAACATGGGATGTTTTTAAAGCAAATCTAATTCAGATTTTCATAGAGACATCGTTAATGAATAAGATTTATTATATTCTATGTATTAATGATTTTGACCATGAATTAAATACTCATTGATAAACATATGGAATTACTGAGGGTATTATGCTGTACGCAGTAACGTAGTTTCGGTTATAGACAGACACCGAATCTCCATTATAATAAGATGGTATGACATTTTTTTCGTGTTGTTGGTTATTACGTAACAGCAAAGAGAAGCACTACATGTCCGTTTCAGCAGTTTTATTTATTGTAACAATTTAAACGTTGCAATGACATTTACTTTCTTTTACCCCAAAAGGAAATGTAGAGTTGGTGTTAGTTTTTGAAAACCTAACAGAATAAAGAAAGAAAAAAATCATATGGCGTGATTTTTTCTCTTCTAAAGCAATCAGATACTCATTATCATAATATTATCTTGATTTTTAGACGAAACATTGTCAGCCAATATTAGCGATCGAAAGGAAATAAATATTGAGATTAAGGTTTGATCTTCTGCCAAAGTTACGTGGTCATATACCCTGTTTGGTATATACACAATAGCTATTATGTTCGAGAGAGAGAGAGAGAGAGAGAGAGAGAGAGAGAGAGAGAGAGTATATTTGTCTCATACCCCACTTGTATGGACGCGGCGCAAGGCCTCGTTTTAACGTGGGCCCACCTATAAGCCGAAGCTCATGGGCTGGAAAGAGCAAAAATTGCGTCGATCCCTTGGGCATTCCCCACAAGGGGGGCGCCTCAGGAATCGACGCTATTATTAGAGAGAGAGTGTGTGTGTAGCATCAGAGAGATATAGACAGATACCTTACTTGGTTGTTACTTCATCTATTGGCCATGTTGAATATTCATTTGTTCTTTCTACTTCGCCGAGTCACCATGTTGGATTCTACTTTGTCTAGTCTTCTCTTGTTGCATCTTCATTTTCTTGTCTGGCCAGTCTTCTTACTAAGGGCATGCGTTTAAGTCATGCAACAACCGATCAACAAGACTTATGGCTTTTTAAAGTTTTATTTGCCTTTTGTAACTCATCGCGCGGAGTGAGTCACTACCCACCGTACGACACGTCTGTACTGCGTACATCTCGGCTGGAACTGACGAACTAACTAAATCTCACGTGATTTTGCGATATTCGCGCCTCTTGGGTCAGTTGGGGCCAGTAACCGTCACTGGTATTTTCCATTCCCTCAGAGCTCTCGCTACAGGGCTTATCAAAAGCCCTACGACACCATACAATAATGTAACACCAACAGTAAAGTTTTTGCTGCAAAGAAAGGAATGAACCATCTATCCCCCAGCTATGGGTTAAATAATACCACAACTGTGGACGTCTTTAGCATTGAATAACCAACGATGGTTGATATGCCATTAAACAAAGAAACCAAACCAAATTATCACTCAATACATAAATTGAATATCTGATGCTAGTTGATTGTTTTGTTTTACGGCACATCAACCGTTTTCGGATTATCTAATGCTGAATCATGTTATTTTGATAAACAAAAGACGCAGGTTACATACAGTACCTTCTTGTCGGCCTTCGGCCCTGTGTCCAGTGGCTTTGGTCATTGGACCGGTAAGATATTTAATATCAGTGTGATCCCAAGGGCCATCCCCCAGTTGCACCAACCCTAAATTTAAGGAGGCAGGGCTGGGTTTATTGCCCAGTGCCTGGGCACCTCAAAAGAGAATGCCGAGGGGATACACGCAATTTGTAAACACTAGCCACGCATTGTTATATATTGTACAAACGGAAATATGAATTTCCGGTTTTATTAAACAAAGAAATATAACAACTTCCCGTTATCAGATCAAGAGATAAAAATGTGTAGGAGTAGCTATGAATATAAAAGAGGGCTCGAGACAGGTCAGTCGTCAGTCAGCCCCGGAGGCAGTCAGCCGGAGAGAGAGTGAGGTGATCGGGTCAGTAGTCGGGAGAGTCGATGCGAGTTAGTTGGCCGAGCGGGACCTCGTGTAGTTGGTGTTGGAAAAGCTAGCCTTAATATTTACACAACTGAAAAAGCTTGTCACCCAGAAATTTAATCGAAGGACCGAAAGTCTAAAGACCGAATGTATTAATTAAACTGGCCCTCTCTCTCGAAGTTAAGAAGCTTGAATTTATTTCAATAAACTTCTGGAGGATAACTTTGGTGTTATTGTCATCCCTTACAACGAAGATAAAACTATTGCAATTTAGTACAGTGACGACGCTGCTACGCAACAGCATGAGCATTGGTTTATGCGTGTTCCCTACTAAAATTACCCTTGTGTTCGACTGACATGGTAGGATGTCATTAAATAATTACTTACAGTACATGCTGTTGCTTAAATGGTCACCCATTTAAATATTCAGCATGTTCATCGCTGCTTAACTTCGGTGTTCTTGCAGTAACCGGTGCTTTTGACCTGTTAACTCATTATTCGTTCCAGAATTTGCAGCTGTGAATTCTGTTTAATTCTTAAACCAAATTATTTGCATCGCCTCAAGTGACACACACTGTTTTCACGATGACATTTAAGAGTTCACCTATTTAAAAAAAAATAAACAAAAACTGCAGTTGCGCGGCCAACACATAAGTGAGGCCCCAAGTCATAAAAACAATTGCACACGTCATCAGTGAAACGCGCGCTTGCTCTGATTAAAAATTTTAAGCGTGCACAGACACACACACACACACATTCTCTCTCTCTTCTCTCTCTCTCTCTCTCTCTCTCTCTCTCTCTCTCTCTCTCTCTCTTCGTGTGTGCACGTGTTCTGTTTTTGCGACTAATTAGTAGTCTTGATTTTTGTAAATTTTCTGCAACACAGGAACCTCTATAGTGCAAATATAAGGTGTTACATAAAAGTTCTGGGAATCTAAACAGAATGTAGTCACGTCAAGCCCTAGCACCTATATGATTGTCCCAACCCTATTGTCCTTATGCCAAACCTCCCACCCTTTCTATCATATATGTGCGAGAAGGCATTTGCGGAGAGTCTTATTGTCCTGGGCATAATGTTAAACACATTTATGGGGGAAGTTTCAATTCTTGAGCTGAGAGTAATGGTGATTAAAGGGTACTCCACACTCCCTAGAGCTCCAGAATTGGAACTTCACCATTAGATGCAATTTAACGTCATACCTAGGACACTAAGTCCCTCAGTCACCACTTTTTGGCTCATATATGGTAAAAATGGTTGGGGTTTGCCAAAAGGGCAGTAGGGTCATGACAATCATATAGATGCTAGGGCTTGGCGTGATCAACCGTTTGATCGAGGGGGGCCTTTCCGGGTAATTTTCACCTTTAGTTGTTAAAATTCCTCGCATAAAATTGTGCGTGCGCATTATCTGAAATAAACTTAATTGTTATTAAGAACATATTTTATGATATTTTGTATTAAAGCATGCAGTTGTATTGTTTTCGAAACGATTAAAAAAAGGCTACCGTCTTGTTTCAAAGCTAAAGTCAGTTGGCTAAATTCCTAGCATAAAAATATCTGAAATTAACTTAATTGTTATTAAGAACACATTTTATGATATTTTTGTGTTAAAGCAAGCAGTTGTATTGTTTTCGAAAAAGTTTCTAAGATTTGTATATTTCGCACGGAGACTTTCAAAATAGCTACCGGCTCAGTTCAAAGTGAAAGTCAAGGGAGGTTACTCTAATTGCCTTATTTGCTAGGAATTTTAACAACTAAAGGTGAAAATTACCCCTTTCCAATCTTCCGTCTAGCCTAAGTAAGGGCCAAAGTGGAGTGCTGTATGTCACGGACTGCTCAGCAACCAGGGATCCATCCTTAAGAATCACAGGTTCCACTCACTACCAACAATGGATTGGAGGGGTGATCTTAACCCTCTGCAGAGGTGCAGTTGGTGTGTTCTGCTCCAGTCGACAGGGTGAAAATAAGACAGGGCTTATATCAATTTTACTCTGAAATATGATACTAGGGCTTATTTTCGGGAGATGATTTATTTTCATATATCGAAAAACGAATATAACGAAGTAGAAAATTACGAAATTTCTTGATAAACAGAAATCATGAAAAATGATCTACATTTATTCAACATTAACATGTTCTTTTATTTAAAAAATCATTAACGATCGTTGTGCATGCGCGTGAAATCAAAGTTGTGTACTTTATGAAGTGACCTTATTTGCCTCGACCAAGAAAACTGTAGTTAGGAATTTGTGTGTATGTGGTGGGGGGGGATTAACTACAGCTTTCCTGAGCATCCGGATGGCACAAGGAAGCGTGCATCGTTTTGATCATTGACAATATCGAGTGTTTACGTTGTATGATGTGATTATGAAGAAAGCTAATTTCTTTCGTCTGTCTGCCACTCTCAACTAGGGCTTATTTTAAGGAGAGGGCTTACATGAAAATCATCCTGAAAATTTTGGAGGTAGGTCTAATTTTGGGGGAAGCGTGGTATCTACACTGTAATATCTTTAAAGACGGTAGTTATATAATTAATACTGACCGCGGAAAAAAAGCAGAAACTATTGTTTACGGAAATTTAAAAGATGGCTTTCGGTCATATTGATCATATAAAGAAAGATAACTCTGCTAACTTCCGATCATGTCGATCACGTGGTGGATGGTCACTATGCTGACTTCCGGTGATTATCGTTAATTTAAAGCTTCCGTGTCAGAAAACAAAGAAGTATTAAAACCCCCAAAACAAAAATATTAAAGACGTTTTCAGAAAAGAGAGGGAAAATATTCTATTATTTCTTCCGTGTTTCTCCGAAAATAAGACAGGGTTTATATCAATTTTCACTCTGAAATATAACACTAGGGCTTATTTTCGGGGGATGTCATGTGTTTGCGCTGCATGATGTGATTGTGAAGAATGCTTTTTTTTTTCGTCTGTCTTACACTCTCAGCTACGGCTTATTTTAAGGTGGGCTTACATTAAAAACATCATGTAAAATCACGCTGTCTTATTTTGCAGGTAGGTCTTATTTTCTTGGAAACATGGTATTTCATTGTGTTTAAATCAGCACAATTTATGTCAAGCCTCTGACATTATGAGACAGGTTTACATACCTCGGTACTAATATCTCATCTTCAGAAAGCGATGTCAATACACGCTTAGGAAAGGCATGGAATGATATTAACAGGATATCGATCATATGGAAATCTGATCTCTATGATAAAATAAAACAGGAATTCTCGCGAAACTGTAGCCGTATCAGTACTGCTGTATGGCTGCACCACTTGGAGTTTAATGAAAATCGTGGTGAAAAATCATTAGAAAATAAAACAATTTAATAAAGAATGAAATATAATAAAAGCAAATAAAAGAAAAATAAAATAAAAATAAACAACTTGAAAACAAGAATATATAAAGAATAAAAGATTAAATAAATATAGAAAAATAATTTTATTAATGTATACCTCTTTGCCTACTTTAAACCGCTCACTGCACCTCTCCTGTTTATACACATACCACACCTGAGCAAATTACAAAAAATAATGGTGAGTTCATTATAATTGAGCAGAAGGACTCAGATTACAATATAATATATGTGCTAGAAGACGGTGGCTAAGGAGTTTAGTGACCTGGGTTTGACGTTAAACTAAATCTAATGGTGAAGTTTCAATTCTGGAGCTCTGAGGAGAGTGGAGTACCCCTTCATCGTTATTACTTTTTGGTTCAATCTGACCCGGAGTGGTAGTACCTGCTAGGGTCTCATATATGGTTTAAATAGAAAAAAAATGATTATAGAAATGTAAAAAAAAAACTGAATTTGAAAAAAAAGTAAGAATCTCAGTAGCCATCAAGAATGAATAAAACAAAATGTTTTCGACAAAAATAACCCACCAAGGGTTGACCTGCCGTAATTAAAAAGTAAGTAAAGTCATCGGGTGGCCTAAAATCGGTATGAGCCAGACAGCGAGGGAGTCTATCCACTTTTTACTAGCGCTAGACCGATTAGATTGTTTTGGCGTCTGGGGTGGATCGCCACACCTACCGTCATTTTACCTCATTTTACCGCACAGTTTCCATGCTACTCATACGCTGAGTTGTCGAGGGCTGGTATCCAAAAATTCATCCAAAACACCTCATTTGATAAATTCACTACTATCTAACAATAAGTTATGAAATATTTTCGTCGTATGTCTTTTTATACATAGAATATTTTCGTCGTGTGTCTTTTTATACATAGAATACTCAGTTGAAGTAATATTTGTTTATGTCCAAAACTGTTTCTAAATAAGGCATTCAATTTGATCGCAATGATTACATATGACAGCAAGATGTCATCAAGAGTTTTGTATGCGTTATCAATGTTTGTAGAGTCGACTCATTGCCTGGATTATTTTATCTCACTAATTAAGGTTACTGGATTATTTGATTGGATTTATATTGAAAAGATTTTGATGAAAAGATCTTAATGAGAAACTGTAAACCAAAAATTTATAGGAATAGTTTTTTTAATGATTTCCAAGGATTTCACATTTCAGAATGCCCAAAAGCCATACACGTAAGGTTTGGTTGGTTAGTTGGATTTTACGGCATGTTAACCCTTTGGGTTATTCAATGCCAAAGACGTTTTGTTTTATTTATTCTTGTTTGGGTAATCAATTTTTAAAAACACTTTTTTTTAATTCAGTTTTTACCTATTTAAAAATTAAAATGAAGTTACTACCACTGGGTTGTAGTTGTAATGGCAATGAAGGGGTACTCCACACTCCCCAGAGCTATAGAATTGGAAAATCATTCCTAGATACAGTTTAACGTAAGGTTTAGTTTGGTTAGGTTTCTTTGTGTATTGACATATCAACCTTCGTGGGTTATTTAATACCAAAAGATCAGTAGTGGTACTATTTAACCAATGATATTAGTCCGAAAGTGAATAATGGATTCAGCGTTTTTCTGTCTGTAGCCGAAACTATGTCACTGCTTGCATCTCACTACTCTCAGGAATTGCGTGAGTATTTAATTTATAGACAAAACCATTAATAAATACAATAAATCTTATTTATTAACGGTGTCTCTATGAAAATCCAAGTTAGATTTGCTTCAAAACAGCTCATGTTATTAGTGCGTTTAAATTCCTGCAATGTGTCTTTCCTATCACTAAGAAATAAAGGCTTACATGATATATGGAGTGGTGGATTTGCATACTGGTTTTAAAAAACCGGGTTTAATAAATAATTACTAGGTGTTATTGATCTCTAATAGTCTTGTTTTATTATCCAACGTATTAGAATCAATCTTATGAATGATTTTATATAGAACCCAAGTAAAACTAAATTAAAATAATTGAAATCTTTTTATATGAGCTCTTATTCAATTTCGTTAATCTTTCTGATTTGATATATTTCATTATATTAAAACTTAAATACTACGCCCTGGTGGTTTATATTCTAGCAGTATATATAATTCGTTTGGAAATCCCACAGGCAAGGAACTGACAGATACCAAGCGCCGTTGACTTTATGTTTTCTGTACACTAAGTCATATATATATATATATATATATATATATATAATGTGGGTATATAAGCGCTAAACAAGTCACAGTTTTTTTGTTTTGTTCTTTTTTTAATTTAGCGTTATAACATTCCATCGCGTGAACACGATTCACGTTTATATAAACGCTAAAAAACTACTGTTTTTTAGAATCTCAACCATTGACACTTGTCTGAGGATTGAGTAAGCATGAAACTAATAGTAATAATAATTTAGTAACAATATCCATAATATAATATATTATTGATTGTAAATCTGCTCTGCTATATTAGCATTGAGCACCTTTATATGCCAATACTTTTCTCTTCATTCTCTATTCATTCTATATGTGTGTATATATATATATATATATATATATATATATAATATATATATATATATATAGAGAGAGAGAAGAGAGAGAGAGAGAAGATAGATAGATAGATAGAAGATAGATAGATAGATAGATAAAACGTGGCTTAACGGTGAATATGGTGAATATGGGTGTTGTGATGTTAATCCAACAGTAAAAAAGAAGTCAATCGAGGTAGGGTAAATAAGAGTGTATTTACAATAATGTACAGGAACGAGCTCAAACGGTAACAGTACAACCTTTTCACTCGGTGTTCACTATTACTGAGAAATGTATATTCTACTGTAGGAACGGACACCAATGGGCACGATCGTTGGAGGTGCACAATCCAGTGGTTAAGTCCGCGATAAAACAAATACAAGTGGCTCAATACAAAGTAGAGCAAATTTATTAAAGAAATGGATACAATCGAAAATACTTGAGTTTCACCATAAGGATCTTCAGGGTTAATCCACTGAATTAATCGAGATACCGATTATTGCAGCCGATACACGTGTGTTCATTGAATAAGATATATATATATATATATATAATATATAATATAAAATTATAGATACTGATCACTGCGCTAAAATTGACTTCAGAATTACTGTGAAGAAATTTGATAGATACCGTGATTCCTCGAAAATAAGACCTACCTGCAAAATAAGACCTAGTGTGCTTTTTCAGGATGATATTAATATACCCCATCACCTTGAAATAATTCCTAGTTAAGAGCAATAACATTCCAGAGCAGGCTATCTGGATAAGAACTTTTCATTCAATGAAACTTCTATTGTTCGGGACAAAATTCTGCAGAAATTTGAGTCATATGAAAACTCCGCAGGAATTTTGGAATCCAGGGATTTGCAGAACAATAGCATTCCAGAGGACGAGGATGTGATTATTGGTTTGGTTTGGTTTGGTTTGTTTTGTTTTACGGCATATCAACCTCAGTGGGTCATTTAATGCCGATAAAGTTTTGAAATAAATCAATTCTTAATGGATAATACAATTTTTTAATAAATACATTTTTCTATTTAACCCATAGATGGGACCCTAACAGGTACTACCACTCCGGGTCAGAGTGGACCAGGGAGCAATGGTGATGAAGGGGTGCTCCACATTCCCCAAACCTCCAAAACTGGAACCTCACCATCAGATAGAGTTTAACGTCATTCCCAGGACATGTAGACCCGCAGCCACCGCCTTCTAGCACCCATATGATAAAATGGGGTTGGGGCTTGCCATAAGGGCAATAGGGTTGGGAAAATCATATAGGTGCTTTGACGTGACCAGCCGATTGATCGGAGGGGGCCTCTCCGACACCCGTCTAGCCCAAGATAGGGCCAAAGTGGAGTATTGCATGTCATGAACTGCTCATCCACCTGGGCTCTATCCTTAAGCATCACGGGTCGCCACCCACGGCCAACAGGTGGCCCCATTGGGGGAATCTTACCCCTCTGCAGAGGTGCAGTCGGTGCATTCTAACGCCCCAGCCAACAGGCGGATATGATTATTGATAATTTCTTTTAATAAAAGTGTTAATGGTAAATAAATGTAGATCATTTTTCGTAATTTCTGTTTATTCAGAAATTTCGTATTTTTTTACTTTGTAATGTATTTTTTCGATATTTAAAGAAACATCCCCCGAAAATAAGCCCGAGTGTTATATTTCGGGGTGAAAATTGATATTCAATAGTGGTTGGTACTATTTAAACGAGTGATAAGCACTGTCTTATTTTCGGGGAAATACGTTAGTAAAGAATTTAACCAGCAGATTAATTACAGATTTATAGATTTTCCGAATTTCCGAGTGTTTCCGGCTCGAATTAACCGGATTGACCGCCACGGAATTATGGATGTGATTTTCCGCACTGGACAGCCGATTTGGCTTAAAAAGTCGACATTCGAAATTTATCTTTTATCTGATCTCGAACTCTGACAGCTGGCACTTAATTGTAACCATCCGGCTATTCGGCCACGAAACAGACCTATAAATAAACGAGTGATAAGTTTCTGAGATTAAGTTTGTTGGTTGAATTTTACGACAGCTCAACCATTGTTGGGTTATTTTATACCAAAGATGTTTTGTTTTATTCATTTTTGATCGTTATTCAAATTTTTTTCAAACTCAAATTTTGTCAGACTCAAATTTTTTTAAAACACATTTTAAAAAATGATTTTTTCTATTTGACCTATAGAGTTGAACCCTAACAGGTACTACCACTCCGTATTAGTGGACGGGGGAGTGATGGTGATGAAGTGATACTTCACCATCAGAAGAGTTCAACGTCATACCTAAGTTAATAAGACCTTCAGCCACCACCTTCTAGCACATATATGATAAAATGTGTTGGGGCTGGTCATAAGAGCAATAGGGTCGGGACAATCATATAGGTGCTAGGGATTGAAGTGACTAACCGATTGATTGGAGGGGTGTTCTCCGACCGCCCGTCTAGCATAAGCAAGGGCCAAAGTGGAGTGTAGCATGTCATGTACTGCTCAACCACCAAGGTTTCATCTCTAAGCATCACAGGTCGCCACCCACGGCTAATAGGTATCCCCATTGGTGAGGTACAGTCGGTGTATTCTAAAGCGCCGGCCAATTAAGCGTGGCACAAGGTCATGAATAACTCCACCCAACCTATTTCCTACGGATAGGATGTGACACAAGGTCGCAAGT
>CM042141.1:17073478-17100978 GCA_023376005.1 Doryteuthis pealeii
ATTACATTAAAACTTAAATACTTACGCCCGACGGAGGGCGCATATTCTTGGTAGTATATATAAACATGTGAGAGACAGTTTGTGAGCTGAGATTTATTTAAATATTACAAGAATTATGAATAATTACTGATAAGACTGATATAATATTTTTGTATTATTTATTGCAAAGACAACAGTAGGATTTATATGTAACTAGAAGTGGCTACCCAGCATCGCTTGGGTAAAAAGATGGAAAAACCTAGTTTATTAATTTATTTACTTTTAAGATTTACAAATACTGAACATTTTTAAGTAGAATTTCAATGCTATTTCTGTGTATATTTTGATTTTTAAATACCTTCGAATATAAATCAAATCTTCATAATTTTTGCACAGATAGCAAACAAATGGTGATATTTAATGTGTATATGTATTTACTTTGTCATTAATTGTTTTATTTTCGTAGTTCCACCCGAACATACATACATACATACATGATGATGGCAGTCAACATCATTGGCTGCAGCAGCAGCCGCAGGTTAAATTTTGGAGTTTTCCTTCTCCTAGACACTTGCCTTGACAAGGCTGAGGAATGCATCTCTCCCGGTGGTTTTGCTACGCGCCTGGATACCAATCCAAGTATTTCTACGTCCCCGCGTATGTTATTTGCTAGATGGCCGTTGATCGAAAGGCTTCATCCGCCCTTTGACAGGTTTTGTTTTTCGTCCTGTTGGATGTCTAGCCATCCTCCTCACCAGATAGGCTTGGTGGGGTAACCGGTTTAGTCGCCGATAACCCGACTATGAGACAGGTAGTACTGGGTTACATAGTACCAGTAGCGCCATGTGCGACCTGACATACATACATACATACATACAATTAGCTTTTATAGATGAAATTGCAAATCATCGTTTCTGGCGTAAATTTGATATTTTTTCGTTTCGTCGAAATTCCACGGGATCCGCTAGTACATAAAAACATTGTATATGTGTGAGACAGTTTGTGGGCCGAGTTATATTTAAATATTACAAGAATTATGAATAATTACTGATATGACTGATATAATATTTTTGTATTATTTATTGCAAAGACAACAGTAGGATTTATATGTAACTAGAAATGGATACCCAGCATCACTTGGGTAAAAAGATGGAAAAACCTAGTTTATTAATTTATTCACTTTTAAGATTTACAAATGCTGAACATTTTTAAGTAGAATTTCAATGCTATTTCTGTGTATATTTTGATTGTTAAATACCTTCGAATATAAATCAAATCTTCATAATTTTTGCACAAATAGCAAAAAAATGGTGATATTTAATGTGTATATATATTTACTTTGTCATTAATTGTTTTATTTTCGTAGTTTCACCCGAACATACATGCATACATACATACATACATACATACAACTAGCTTTTATAGATGAAATTGCAAATCATCGTTTCTGGCGTAAATAGCCCCTCTTGATATTTTTTCGTTTCGTGGAAATTCCACGGGACCCGCTAGTACATATAAACATTGTATATGTGTGAGACAGTTTGTGGGCCGAGTTATATTTAAATATTACAAGATTTATGAATAATGACTGATATATAATGATGTCTGGAGAGAGAAAAACAAATCTAAGCCAGTATCAATAATGTGGACTATTTTCAATTGATTTAAAATTACATCAAAAGAAAATGACATTTTTTTTTAAATTATGGAGTCTAAAATTACATCTAAAGCTTTCCACGACTTAACGTCGGGCGGTCAGAAGAGTTCAAAATTTATCAGAGACCGCATCATTCAGGCTCCATTTTTTAAAACTTTTATCTTATTATAATGGAGATTGTGTGTCTGTCTGTCTATAACCGAAACTACATCACCACCACCGTCTCAATTCGCTTAGTTATTTACGTTATCTTATTATAACGAAGATTGTGCGACTGTCTATGTGTAAACGAAACTACGTCACCACCACCGTCTCAATTCGCTTAGTTATTTACGTTATCTTATTATAACGAAGATTGTGCGACTGTCTATGTGTAAACGAAACTACGTCACCACCACCGTCTCAATTCGCTTAGTTATTTACGTTATCTTATTATAACGAAGATTGTGTGACTCTCTGTGCGTAAACGAAACTACGTCACCACCAACGTCACAATTCCCTGAGTTATTTACATTATCTTATTATAACGAAGATTGTGTGTCTGTATGTAACCGAAACTTCGTTACCACTTACGTCACAATTCCCTAAGTTATTTACGTTATCTTATTATATATGGAGATTGTGTGTCTGTCTGTGTGTAACCGAAATTCGTCACCATCAACGTCACAATTCCCTTAGTGGTTTACGTTATCTTATTATAATGGAGATTGTATGTATGTCTGTCAGTAACCGAATCTACGTCACCACCAACGTCACAATGCCCTTAGTTGTATACGTTATATTCTCAATGGTTATTAAATACATTAATACTCGTTTTCCTTAATTGTACGACTATTATCATCTTCCAAGACCCTCTAATTAAAAATGAGACCATCTAAATCGTCCAAAATGAAATGCAAAAATGTAAATCCTTGCTTATCCGCGAATTCTTATTTCTTCTGTGCGTAATAATGGACCATTCTGTTTTTATTATAGATAAAGAAATGGAAGAAAAAGGACATGCTACACTCTTTTAAATTGTTACCATTCCAAAGCCAGAGCTGATTGCTGGTCGTTATTTGACGCCTGCCACCACCATCAAACCAGCTGTTGAGAGAAATCTCTGTTTACCACCCCTTTATCTAATAATGACAATCCTCAATACCCCCGCTTGCCTTTCATTTGTCATGGTAAAAAAGTAAGTCGTCGGGGCGGCCTAATGTCGGTATCAGCCAATCAGCAAGGGAGTCTATCCCCTTTACACAAGCGCTAGACCAAGGAGTTTTTTTGCGTCTGAGGTGGAGTGCAACACCTACCATCAGCTCCTTACTTTACCGCACAGATCCCTGTGCTACTCATACGCTGAGTCGGCGAGGACCGGTATCGAACTAGGAACCTTGTGGTTTCTAGCCGAACGCTCTACCGACTGAGCTAACCCGGCCCTTTTCTGTCATGGTAAAAATTGTCAATCGACATTTTTGGGAATTTAACTACCAAAGATGTATAAAAACATTTTACTTTAGTTTCAAAACTTTTTCACAAGTTTTGTTTGTCAATTAAAATTATGGTGAAGTAAATAAAAATGGATTATTTTTGATATTACATAAAAAGATGATTTTCAGTCATTTCCACAACTTAGATTCTTAATACCTTAGATATTAATAGAATTTCAAGAATCAGGTCCATTTAAATTTGGTCAAACCTTCCCTTTCTTAGAAATCTTACAAAATGATTTTAACGATTTTTAAAAAAATTCTCTGACCCTATTTCTTTTTTAAATTAATTGCAAACTCACTTCTTTTCTGATCATAATTATCTACCCAGAGCTCAATGGGTGACCCAACGTTTTTCTAGTATATATATATATATATATATATATATATATATATATATATTCCTTATTTTCAAAAGACGAAACGAATACTAGGGTAAACAATAAGAAAGCGTGTTGATTACAATCTTGATCTCAAGTAGCGGGGCCCCTGTTCCTCCCTCAATTGCTCCAGACAGAGAAAGGGTTGATTTCAGATTTAAAGTGGAACCAAAAAGGAGAACTAAATATCTTTCAAAAGAGACTTTTGTAAATCAGAGCCAAAAACGAAATATAATCCATCAATTTGTTCTTTAAGGTCATGTTCCCAAGGTAATCTTGTTATAATCGAAATTCGGTGTCTGTCTGTAGCCTAAACTACGTCACTGCTTACGTCACAATACTCTCAGGAATTATGTAAATTTATCAATGAGTATTTAATTTATATCATAGTCAAAACCATTAATACATAAAATAAATCATATTCTATAACGATGTCATAAAACTGCCCGTGTTATGAGTGCGTTTAAAACCCTGCAACATGTCTTATATATAACTAAGAAGGTAGGAAGCGCGTGGTGTAATGGTTAAAGTCATGGGAAATGGACACGTCGCCCCGAGTTCAAATCCTGGACGTGGCAGTTGCATTTCACTTAGCGCTAATACCCTTGGGAAAGGTATGAATCCTACTCTCCTTCCAGCTATGGGTAAATAGTAGGGCAGACTGGGCTCTTTAACCTTGGTTAGGCAACCGGTCTAGGAGAAGGAAAACTCTGAATTCAAACCTGTTGAACTCCGCTTAAGAAAAATTGACCTTGTGTTGCATCCTGCTCGTGCGGAGGGGTTGGTAAATATATATATATAACTAAGAAATAAAGGTTTGCATAATATATGGCGTGGTTAATTTGCATATTGGTTTTATCAAAACCGGATTTAATAGATAATTACTTGGTGTTATTATAATATAATATTTTATTCTCCAACGTATTAAAATCAATCCTATGAATGATTTTATATAGAAATCAATTAGAATATAATCAAAATAAGTATAATCTTTTTACCTGCGTTCTTATTTAATTTCGTTAGTACTTCTAATTGAATATATTTCATTGCATTAAAATTGAGGGCGCATATTCTTGCTAGTAATTCTAATTAGGATACACAATGCCCCCCTTTCCGCTAGCCCCACCCCGCCGCCTTGTCTAGTGCCCACCTCCCACGAAAACAAATTAGAACAAGGGGTTAGTAGGTCTGAACAGAAAACCCTACATAACTAGCACAATGACTGGGCCATCATGTCTGCCTTTTTTGTTGCGCATAAATATTAGAAGAGAAAGTTTTAATTCGGTATGTTCTGCTATCTCCAACCCATATCTCTGCCAGTCTCGTAACCTAAAACCAGGAAGTTAGATGAACGACCCATTATAAAAGACTTGAGTCGCAGACTTGAATCACTTAGATGATAAGGAGTGATAGGCTTACACTATTGTCTACTTCCTGAATATTCAGTTCATTGAAAAAGAAAAATTATGATGCTTGGCGTTTAGTACAGTTCATTTAAGCACTTTGCCTACTGTCAACATAGTTCTTTATTAAAACTCGGTTTATTAGTGGATGTACTAAGGACTGAAATGATAGTCCGTGAGACTATTTTGTTAACCATAATTCTACGGCAGCACGTTCGCTATCATCTGCGAGAGACACCTGCGTTGGCTTGGCCACGCCAGGAGGATGGACAAAGGCCGCATCCCTAAAGACCTACTGTATGGCGAATTAGTAGAAGGCACCCGACCGGTAGGGAGACCACGCCTGCACTTTAAAGATGTCTGCAAGAAGTATATGAAGACATACCACATCAACACCAACACATGGGAGGCTGGTGCAGAAACCGAGCGACCTGGCGCCTCTCTGTCAAACAAGGAACGAAAAGGAATGAAAAAGAGAGGAGAGAAGCCACTACAGAAAAGAGAGCTAGAAGGAAGGAGAGACAACAGCAACTACAGCAAGCATCACTGTTTGTTTGCAGTCACTGCACCAGAGATGCAATTCAAAAATTGGCCCGTTCGGCCATCCACGCAGATGTAGATAAAAAAAATTGTGGACATTATGCCATCGTTTTTAGCAGACGGAAGGATGCCAACACAACTCTAGGGCTTAAAGTCAAGTCACGGTGAAAACACCGCTTCCCACGAGATCACCGAAGTCAAGCAGCGATGAGTAGGATGTGACACAAGGTCAATTTATTAAGCGGAGTTTAACATAATTCAGAGTTTTCTTTCTCCTAGACTGGTTAACTAGCCAAGCTTAAAGAACCCAGGCTGCTCTATTATTTACACATAGCTGGAGAGAGATTAGTTGGAGACATACGTTTACCAAGGGTATTAGTGTTATGTGAAATGCAAACAGCCTCGTCCAGGATTTGAACTCCGGTCGATGAGTCCTAATTAGAAAATTATATGAATACATACTATTTATGGAGGTGATTGTGGTGTTATTGTGATAGTCGTAGGAAATGGACTCGGTAAATAGAATTCAAATCCTTACCGAAGTTAAGCAATGGTAAGTTTGTTCAATACTTACATGGGTGACTATATAAGCAAAAGCAGGTACTGTAAGAAACCGAATACAGAAACTACGGTCAAGTCACGCTGAAAGCACTGGTTCCTGCTAGATCCCCGAAGTTAAGCAATGATGAGGCTGTTCAGTATTTAATTGGGTGGCCACTTAAGCAACATCAGGTACTGTAAGAAACCTGAAACCTTCGTTTATCAAAATGACTTGATTAGGCATTAAATGACCCGAAAAGAGTTGATATGCCGTAAAACGAAACCACCAACTAATCAACCGAATCTTAAAATTTACTTGATTGGCATCGAATCACCCGAAACGAGTTGATATGTCGTAAAAGACAACCAACCAAACCTCACTCTACAGCAAAAACTGTAGATATTACCTGACGACTGCGTGACCAGACAACCACGTGACCAGACGACAAGTTCAGTCAAAATTTAGAAAGTTTTCTTAGGCAACCTGAATATCAAAATTACGGTCAACTCATGTTGAAAGCATCGATTCCCGCTTGATCACCGAAGTTAAGCAGCGATGATTGGGATGTGACACAAGGTCAATTTATTAAGCGGAGTTTAACAGAATTCAGTGGTTTTCTTCTACTAGACTGATTACCTAGCCAAGATTAAGGAGTCCAGTCTGCGTGAGTGGTAGTACCTGTTAGGGACTCATCTATGTGTTAAATAGAAAATTTGTTTGTAAAAAATTGAGTTTAAATAATTTTCTACCTTCTCTTCATCAAACAAGGAACGAAAGGGAATGAAAAAGAGAGGAGAGAAGCCACCACAGAAAAGAGAGCTAGAAGGAAGGAGAGACAACAGCAACTACAGTAAGCATCACTGCTAGAAATTTTTCAAAACTTTGCCGGCATTAAATGACCCACCGAGGGTTTATATACCACAAAACAAAACAAACAAAAAACAAAAGGTTAATGTAACTAAGATTTTTGGATGTTTGTTTATTTAGAAACGTTGCTGAATAAAGTATATATTAAATTTTTACTTGAAGGCACTTACAACGCATGTATCGCATAAAATTCGATACTTTTTCTTATAGAAAATGAACTTGACAAGTGTAATCCCAGCAAAGGATGGATCGGTGTAACTAATGTAACTAATGTAACTAGTTTTACTAATTGTCACCCGTACCGACACATGAAAAAAAAAAAAAAGAAGAAAGAACCAAGTTCATCTGAGTCAAAATATCATTGATATACAAGGTGTGTCAAAGAAGTATCGAGATATTTTGCACTTTTTGAAACACCGTGTATTCTGAAAAAAAAATAACGTTCCATTCATTCATTTTTTTTTTCAGAATAAAAGGTGTGTCAAAAAAGTACCAAGTTTAAAGCTGTATTTACCAAGATAGAAATGAAGAATGAATGGAACTTTTTTTTTTCAGAATACAAGGTGTGTCAAAAGTACAAACAATCTCAATACTTTTTGACACACCTTGTATTTATATTCTTTTAAACGCGAGAAAAGAAAGATTAGATACTACTACTGCGGGTCAGAGTGGACCTGGGAGTAATGGCAATAAAGGGATACTCTACACTCCCCAGATCTCCATATCTCTTTGTGACCTCACCACTACATGCAGTTTAGTATCATACCCAAGATACAAGCTTTTGGGTTAAGACTACCAACTTATTATGTCAGGTATTATATATATATATATATATATATATATATATATATATAAAGTAAAGTCATCGGGGCGGCCTAATGTCGGTGTCAGCTAGTCAGCTAGGGAGTCAATCCCCTATTTAATAGCGCTAGACCAAGGAGATTGTTTTGGTGTCTGAGGTGGAGCGCAACACCTACCATCAGCTCCTTACTTTACCGCACAGATCCCTGTGCTACTCATACGCTGAGTTGGCTAGGACCGGTATCGAACTAAGAACCTTGTGGTTTCTAGCCGAACGCTCTACCGACTGAGTTAACCTGGACCCTTCACACACACACACACACACACACACACACAACCTTAAGGTTTGTTTCGATTCCGTTTATCGCAAAAGATTTATACACACACGCGCAACCACACATTCATAAACACATAAAAAATGCACAATACTTTTTTCGATACATACACTTACACACTCTAATACTCACACCGCAAAAAAGAATATTTGACGTCATATTTCAAACCGTCCATTTTTTCAACGTTCTTTTTTCTCAGACTTCAAAAATTTTAAACAAACTGATAAACAAGGACTATTACTCGCTTTTCTCGTTATTCTGTGATGAAAATTTTTTTATCACCTTCCATATACCAACAAATGCCCTGAAGATTATCTAATTAATAGATCGAAACACTGCAGCGTCGGCCAATAAACTTACCACTCAACTCATTTGAACCTGTGTTTTTTCAATTTTTCTTAATATACTACATACCGTCGGATTCACTTCCTTTTCTTCATATATATATATATATATATATATATATTATATATATATATTATATATATAAACCAACGATTCAACGTATGATGGATCATTGCTTGCCTTTAGCAAATATGTCTATGTAAAGATTAACGCCTTGCAATGGAACACGGACTTCCCAAAATAACTCAAGTTATTGGAATTGATCCTTATACAATGGAAACGCTACAAACAAACAATAAAGAAAAATAGTTTTTTTCTTTTTGTTTTTAGCTTACATCCATTTAGGATTGTTAGCCACGCGCGACATTGGTGCCCTTTCGTCGGACGGCAAAAAAACAACCCCCTCCTATCCCCCCAAAAAATCAGTTAATATTGATCTGTTTTTCTCTAATATTACAATTTTTATGCAAGTGATCCAATCCAAGATCCCAAACGGAATTTGCCTCAAAGAGAAAACACTGGAGTTTCTATGTCTCTTATGAATTTGATATCTACGAATGTACGTTTTTTGTTTTTATTTATTTATTTGGCTTGAAATATTTTCTAATTTAAAACTTACACTTCTAAGTAAAATCAACCTAACTGTTTAACGAAGTTTTCTATATATATATATATATATATATATATATATATATATATATATATATTAGCAAATGTATGCACCCTCCGGGTGCAAGTATTTAAGTTTTAATATAATAAAATATCATGTTAAATTAGAAAGGCCAATGAAACTGAATAAGAATTCAGATAAAAATATTTGGAACAGAGGGGGTATAATCGGAAAATAGAACAACTTTGAAACTAACTGTTCCACCATTTTCCCTTACTCCCGTCTTTCAGTGGTAAATTTCCCTAATTTAACTATTTAGTTAAAATAGGAAGAAAAGAATAAAATTACAGTTATTTCTTTATGTTAATAAATTTCTGTTAAGATTTATCCCCGAGATTTTTGCTCATATTTATTAAGATAAAACCAAACAATTAGAAATCAATAATACTAAGCATATATTTATTAAAATCAAATTTTTTAAGATCAATATGCAAATTAGCCTTCCCATTCACACTGTAAACCGCTATTTCGTTGAATATATAAATATAATTGCATGTTATTCGTATGTAGATATTGTTAACAGTCTTAATGATGTAAAACAATTTTACTAATAATTGAGGTTTAAATAAAAAATAAAATCATGGAGAATATGTGTAAATAACAAAGGGAATTGTGACTTGTGTAGTTTCGGTTACAGACAGACAATCTCCATTATAATAAGATATATATATATATATATATATATATATATATATCCGTAGATGGGTTACAAGTCAGTTGGTATTAGGATGATTCTAAGTTGGACCTTTCTTCCAACAGCGGAAATGTAGAATTGTTCAGGTCCAAATTGAGATCTCGATGTTCAATATTATTGAACAGGGCAATATAATTGGCAAAGAAAAAGGCTTAGAAATTGGTCATTTTGCGGTTATAGATCTATTTCTACTCACAGGTATCAGTGTATCATCTGACTTTATTGGAAATGATAAACAGAAAATTCGTGAGGATTTATATACAGTTTTTCCGAATTTCACAAAAAAATTATATATAAAGCCTCATGAATTTTCTGTTTATCATTTCCAATAAAGTCAGTGATCTGATACTCATAGGTATACATAGATACCTATGACTAGAAATAGATCTATGACCTCAAAGTGACAGATTTTAAGCCTTTTTCTTTACCAATGATATATATATATATATATATATATATATATATATATATATATATATATATATAAATCCAGCCTAATGAATCATCAGTATAATTCTGAGGTAGTTAGTCTCTGACTTATTAAGCTTGCTTTATTATTATTTATTGCCTCTAATTAGTGTATTGAGCATTTTAGTATATTTAACTTTATTAAATTTGTATTGTGCAATTACAAATTATAGTGCCGGGAGTTTTTTTTTACACTATCAAAGTTTAGAAATAAAATAATATATATATATATTTTTGGATGTTTGTTTATTTAGAAGCGTTGCTGGATAAAGTATATATTAAATTTTACTTGAAGGCATCTACAACGCATGTATCGCATAAAATTTCGATACTTTTTCTTAAAAATGAACTTTACAAGTGTAATCCCAGCAAAGGATCGCTCGGTGTGTAGAATATCGTACAGACTGTTTCGACTTTATTAAGTCTCATCAGCGATATATACTAACGACTTCCCTCCGACAGAAATCGAAACCGGGACTTCAGCAGACACAGTGAAACACTATATCGCCTCGTCCACAGTACACAGCTAACAATCCCAGTGAAATTAAGCTTGTCAAATGATACTACACGCCTCTACCATAATAGGTAAGGGAGGCGTTTTTGAGAGAATAATAACAACAACGTGTGTAAAAAAGTATCGAGATTTTTTGTACTTTTTTACACACCTTGTATTATGAAAAAAATAACGTTTCATTCATTAATGTTTTTCAGAATACAAGGTGTATCAAAAAAGTACCAAGTTTAAAGCTGTATTTACCAAGACAAATGAAGAATAAATGGAACATTATTTTTTTCAGAATACAAGGTGTGCCAAAAAGTACAAAAAACTCGATTTTTTTTTTAAATCTTATATATATATATATATATATATATATATATTGATAAAAGTATCCAACTGACTAGTATTCTATTTGGTATCATCAATATATTAAAAAATTTCCAATAATCAAAATTACGGTTTGTTAAGCTTTTCTTTCTTATTGAAAGTATATATATATATATATATATATATATATAATATATATATATATATATATATATTGTATTTTATTCAGCAATGTGGTATGATCAGTGAGAGTTCTGTATGGCATGAACTGTAGACTCGTCTCTCATATTTGGTGGCGTGGTGTAATTAAAAGAAAACATGCCACTTTGTACCATCACGTGACCTAGTATACGTCTCCAAGTGCTGATTGGAATTCTTTTATTAAGCTACGCAGAACAACCAGCAAGCATATAACCTTTTGCTTTTCCTTCAGATTCCTATTATTATTTTATTATTATTATTATTATTATTAGAAAATGTCTGTCGATTTAGAAAACTGTTCGACCTCTCTTTCACTCTTTGCACTATAAAACCAAATAAACTTGAACTACGGGTTGTGAAATGTTTGATATCACAGCGACCGACGGTAAACAGTTATTGTCCATATCTATATTGCATTTTCTTAATGACTAATCTTATAATGAAAATTATGTAACAGTCTGTCTGTAACCGAAACTATGTCATCACTGATGTCACGATTGCCTTATTTATTCAAGTTTTATTCTCAACGAATAGTCATTGTTTAATAAACCTCAGTGGGTCATTTAATGCAGATAAAGTTTTGAAATAAATCAATCCTTAATGGATAATACAATTTTTTTTATAAATACATTTTTCTATTTAACCCATAGATGGGACCCTAACAGGTACTACCACTCCGGGTCAATTCTTAATGGATAATACAATTTTTTTTTATAAATACATTTTTCTATTTAACCCATAGATGGGACCCTAACAGGTACTACCACTCCGGGTCAATTCTTAATGGATAATACAATTTTTTTATAAATACATTTTTCTATTTAACCCATAGATGGGACCCTAACAGGTACTACCACCCGGTCAGAGTGGACCAGGGAGCAATGGTGATGAAGGGGTGCTCCACATTCCCCAAACCTCCAAAACTGGAACCTCACCATCAGATAGAGTTTAACGTCATTCCCAGGACATGTAGGCCCGCAGCCACCGCCTTCTAGCACCCATATGACAAGAAGGGGTTGGGGCTTGCCATAAGGGCAATAGGGTTTAGATGTTTAATCTTAATTAACATCTAATTTATAAACGATGTCTCTATTAAAGTCCAGCTGAGTTAGATTTGTCACAAAACTGCCAATATTATTAATGCATTTAAATTTCTTAAATATGTGTTATATATATCTCTAAGAACTAAAGATTTACATAGTATATGGTGGGAATGATTTACATAATGATTTTAACAAAACTGGGCTTAATAAATAATTATGTTCTGTTACTGATTTATAATACTATAATATTATTCTCAAACGTGTTAAAAACAATCGTATATATATTTTTATATCGACATCAATTAAAATAACATTAAAATAAGTGCAATATTTTACATTAAAACTTAAATACTTGGGCCCAGGGGGCGCATACTTTTGCTAGTTATATGAATACATACTATCTATGCAGGTGTTTGGGATGTAATGGTTATCGTCGTAGGAAATGGACACTGTGAATAGTTTAAATCCTGGACGAGGTTATTTGTATTTCACATATTACGAAATACCATTGAAGGAGTTATAAATCTTTATAAGCGGTATAATCCTTTGGCATAATATGACCAATGGAGGGATTATATGCCTTTAAACAAAGAAATAAAACCAAGGACTGTTCTTGGCTAAGTATTTAGAAAATCCGTGTAGTGGTCTATTGTCGGTATCAGCTGGACAATGAGGGAGTCTATCCCTTTTTCACTAATGCTAGACAAGTTAGATTGTTTTTGCGTCTGAGATGGAGTACCACACTTACCATCAGCTCACCTCTTTACCACACAGGTCCAAGCTGTACTACTAATGCACTGAAATTGAAACTGGAATCTGCGGACAAATCTGTCTGCTGGGTTGTAGAATATACTGACTGCACCTCTACAGAAGGGTAGCACCCGCAAATGGTACCATATGTTTACCATGGGGGGCGACCCATAATGCCTGTAGATAGGATTGTTGTGGCTAAGTGGTCCCGAGACATGCAACGCTTATCCTCAGCCCTTACTTCGGCTAGATGGGAGGTCAGGCAGGCCTCAATCAATCAATTGGCTGGTTATATCAAGACCTAGCAACTCTGTAATTTCCCGATTGTATTCTTCAAATTGCTCTTATGGCAAATACCTACTTGTTTAATCATAAGATATTGGTGATAGAAAGCGACATCGAGGTCAGTCACCATCATTTTTAATACACATCTTATTATAATCGAGATTATGTAACTGAATGTCTGTAACTGAAACTACGTCATCACTGACGTCATGATTTCCTTAATTATTTAAGTTATATTCTCAACGATTATGAAATAGTCATTTAATTTTAATTAACATCTTATTTATCAACAATATCTCTATTAATGTCTAGCTGAGTTAGATTTGCTAACCATATTATTGATACATTTAAAATCCTGAAATATTAGTTGTATATATCTAAGAAATAAAGTGTTACAAAAGAATGGGAATAATTTTCTTAATGATTTTAGCAAAACTGGGTTTAATAAATAATTATTTGCTATAACTGATTTCTGATACTATTGTTACATAATCTATGCGGTTGCATAAGATTATTGTCAATCCCCTGTAATTCTGAGGGGATGACCCCTTTCATACCATGGCCGGGTCCTTCTATGGAAAATTACAGAAGCCCGCCAAATATGTGAAGTCACGTGGGACCTTTTTCAGAGTCCCCAGTTTGCAGTTAGACGTCAGACAGAGCAGTCAGCCTGATGCTCTGTCTAAAACTGTAACTCTGCATATGCGCGCTATGTTATGTCTGGGTTGGGGATTTACAAATAAAATCGGAGTCTTGTGTTTATTACCTAAAAACTAACAATGACACAGGGCTTCTGATAAGGAGAAATCCCTAGCATGGAAAACCAGACCCGAAATCCCCATAGAAGACTAGACCAGGCCTTAGAAGATATACCAAGTCAACACCAGACGCTAGACCAGACCAAGATGGTAGACGATCAGAATAGCAAAGCCGGCCAGAAGAAAATACGACCAGAGTAAGAAGTAAGAAAAGGGTATACAACATTATATCGATTTGGTACTATGAAAACGTCAGTACGTAACACTATTACGTTATTCTCAGATGTATTAAAAGCAATCCTATATATGATTTTTTATATATATATATATATATATATATATATATATATATATATCAATTAAAATGACATTAAACAGAAGCGTAATATTTTTATATTCGTTCTTATTTAGTTTCTTTAGTTTTTTCTAATTTGATATAATATTTTATTACATAAAAAGTTAAATACTTGCATCTAGGGGGCGCATACATTTGCTAGTAAAGTTAATGAAATCGCTTCTATTAATTGGTTGATATACTCAAATCATTGAAAATTATTTTTAACAAGGAAAATAATTTCTACCAACTCGTTAATACGCATGAAATCAATGAAAATTATTTAAAAAAAACAAGAGTTGGCATTAAATAACCCACAGGTGTTGATATGATTGAAAATTTGACATTGTCACTGGAATCTTGCAAGGAGATATATTGTCATTATCTCCTGAAATTACGAACATCAATAGATCTAATAGATCACACTAAAAAAGATAAGACGATATTCCTCAGATTATTGATGCAGACTACTCAGATGATCTACCGCTTTTTTTCAAAAAACACCTGCTCAAACCAAATTTCTCCTGCATGGCTAGGAGGGAGCAGCAAGTTGTATTGATCTCTACGTGAACTAAAATATAACAGAGTTAATGTATTTTAATCAATATGGTGTTATTGCCTCATTAAATGGGAAGCCTCTAAAATTACTAGACCAAGCTCACATACATCGGTAGCAATATCTCATCTAATGAAATCGTTCTCAACATACGAATAGGTAAAGCATGGACTGTAGTAGTAAGCGATTTCGAACCCCAGTCACTTTTACGTTCAGTTTTAGACTAATACCCTTGGAAAGGTATGAATAATCCCCCCCCTAGCTATGGATTAAATAGTACCACTACTGTTCTTCTACAAAGATGGTATTGGCATTAAATAACCCACGAAGGTTGATATGCCCACAATTTATTAGCACAATTTTCCCAGGAAAAATTCACTCTGTTGGCTGAGGCTGTAGAATACGCGATTGCACCTTTGCAGAGGGGTAAAATCGCCCAGTAGGGCCATCTGTTGGTCGTGACTGGCGATTTATGATGCTTATATGCGTTAGAAGGCGGAAAGGGAAAGGAAAAGTCTGATTTTGGTTTTAATTTTGGTCTCCCAAATGGTGGAGACTGGACTGATTCCTGGAGGTACTGCAATACCAGGCCAACCCGTGGCAAAGGCGGAGAAAGCCCTAGCTCTTCGCCTCGTTCCAAAAATCAGTTTAATATCGTCGTCCCCATATAGAGGACGTATCAGATACTAAGCTGATAAGAACAGATACTACACTTTGATCCTAGCCAAGAGGGTCGAAGCGATTTATTTGATGGACGATGCGTCTCTGCATCCGACCCCACGAAACAAATGTGCCTAACGACCCTATTTTATTTACATGAAGCCGGTACAGAATACAATCATACACGCCTGTTTGGTTTTGGGGGGAACGGGGTACAAAATTGATCATGCAGGACATCTTGTAGATCTATCTCAGTTAGTCTCATTCACTGACCGATCCATACCAATAAATACAGTCGTCCATCACCTTCCGCTACTGCTTCTACCAAAATTCCTCTGGCACTCTGAACGAACCTACTTAAACCCATAAGGGGCGGTGGACAAAAAACATTTAAAGATTTATTTACAAAATTATAAACAAAAAAGAATGATTTCAGGTGGGAGTGGAAGGGGCAAAAACAAAAAAGTCCCCAACAAAAACAAGAAACTAAACAAAACTGAGGTCGTTTGGTTACGCTCTTTCCCTCATCTAGTGTACTAGGACCGCCGACTGTCTTTTGGAAGACCAAAAGCAAGCCGATCAGTTCCCCTAAGAAGGGGTGGGTGTTCTTAGTATGGTATGGGGAAAGAAAATGAGGAGATGATGATATCGGGTTTTTAAGATGGATCTAAAAAAATTTTGTCGATTTTCCAGGAACAAAATACTATATTTCCGGGATGTGCTAAAAAAATTTTGGGATCGGGAGTCCTGGATATGTCCTAAGAGAAAAAACTGGAACATGTATTCATCCATACACCTAACTAAGTAACCTAGTAGATGCTAAAAGCCGGGCTCAGAGCTTTGCTAGTCTTTTTGTTTATCTAGTTGGTCTAAGGAAAGGGGTATCGATGCCGCTTACGGGTCGTAGTGACCATGAGAGCTGGGGAAAATAGACTCTAGTCCTGCCCCACACTCTTGCACACAAGCTTGCTGCATTCACCCACCTTTTGCAGAATGTCATGAAAGGAAGCTTCTTTTTGTCGCATCTAATCTTCACCCTAAGCTGATGCCTAAAGTAAGAGATAAAATCCCGACAGGAAAAAAGCTTCTTCTCATGCAATCCCCTCAGTCGTGTGACCCAAATCACCATTCGAGCCACGGCAAAAGGCTCAGAAGCGATAACTTGATTTTTGGAAAAAGGCTTATTTTTATACATACATGTGTGGACAACAATTGATGGTTTTGTTTTGCTTAGTTGAGACACAAGGCTCGATATATTAAGCACCCAGTCAAAATTGAACACGCTACAATTGGTTTGTTAACCATTACACAACGCAAGGTGCCTTTTATTGTTTGGAGTCAAATAAAAATCGACTGCAAAAGATTTTAATAACATCTCATATAAAACATTTTTTACTTTCTGTTTGAATAAGACGTATAAGAGAAAAAACAAAGAATATTTCAATAAATTATTATTCAGAATATATTTATTCTTATATTTAGTGTAAAAAGAAAATTTATTTAGTGTAAAAATGAAAAATGCTGGCTTAATACGAAACTAAATCTAACATCTTAAAAAGGAAAATAGTCCGAGGGTTGACATGCCGTAAAATCCAACCAACCTGACAAACCAAAGAAAAAAAATTTGAAGAGCAGAACATTTCAATATATCATTTTTTAGAATACTAGCAAGAAAAAAAGAAAAAGAGCGAGAGAGGGTTAAACCAATTTATTATATTTACGTATTGAACTACTTAGCGATAGTTCAAACGTTGTAATAATTGTATTATTATACAGTGGTATATTCACATGTCCTGCTATTTATTTAGAATACAAGGTGTGTCATAAAAGTATCGAGATTGAAGCTGTATTTACCAAGATAGAAATGAACAATGAATGAAACGTTAATTTTTTTTCAGAATACTAGGTGTCATAAAAGTTCTGTGTTTAAAGCTGTATTTACCAAGATAGAAATAAACAATGAATGGAACGTTAATTTTTTTTCAGAATACTAGGTGTGTCATAAAAGTTCTGTGTTTAAAGCTGTATTTACCTAGATATAAATAAACAATGAATGGAACGTTAATTTTTTTCAGAATACAAGTTTGTGAAAAAGTACTAAAAATCTCGATACTTTTTGATACACCTTGTATATTCACTCTTATATTATTTTATTATATTAACCAAGATAGAAATAAACAATGAATGGAACGTTAATTTTTTTCAGAATACAAGTTTGTGAAAAAGTACAAAAAATCTCGATACTTTTTGATACACCTTGTATATTCACTCTTATATTATTTGCTTTTAGTGTAAAAAAAGACAATGAGAAAATACAGATTCTACGAAACCAAATCTAACATCTAAAACTAAAAGCCCACAGACATGGCTGTGTAGCGTTTGGTATAACAGCCGAGACATGAGTGGGAGGTGTATATGCATGCATATAAGAACTTGTGAAAAGAAAGTGATCAGGCGATCAGGATAGAGTGTGGGTGGGGCGTTGAGAAAGAGATTTTAAATGTACTATTAACAGGGAGGGGGGATGGTATCGCACGACAGAGTTCATGGGTCTAGACAAAGGTCATGGGAGTCGGTGAAGTAACATTACCCGCGCTTACTGTGAATTCAGTTATCATAGACGAGGTGAATAGGGTGTCATCAAACAGTTACGCCATCCGAATGAATCGTATTGTAATAAGGGGAGGCGTACTGTAGAATAAGATTGTTGAATGAATGAGATGAGGGAGAAACAAAAAAAAACCTTTATATATATATTTTTCGAACGATTACCATGATCGTATTTCGGATGAGTTACGCCACACAATTCCGTAAGAAAAATAACTGCTAAAAAACCTCAAATCCGTTTACTTCATTTTTTTTTTTTTTTTTTTTTTTTTTTTCTCATATACAGTATTTCATTTTTTCTCCAGACCATCTCATATACCTTGAAAAAGGTGAATGTTCACCCGAAATATCGGAATTGATCAAACCAGGAACAGAACAACAATTGAATATTAAAATTCTGAATTTTGTTCTGTTTTTCTTGTTTTTGTTCTTTTTTCCATGCTTCAAACGACTAAAAAAACAAACGATCACAAGAACAAAGTTTATACATAACATACATACACACACACACACACACACACACACACACGCACACACACACACACACACACACACATATATATATATATATATATATATATATATATATTCTGCTTGAAGGCAATTATAAATGCATGTATCGAATAAGATTCGATAATTATAGAAAATAATCTTGACAAGTAAATCCCGCAAAGGATGGCTCGCCATGTAGAACACCGTACAGACTGTTTCGACTTTATTATTTTAATTTATTTTATTAATAAATTTAATAATTAATTTATTTTATTAATAAAGTCGAAACAGTCTGTACGGTGTTCTACATGGCGAGCCATCCTTTGCGGGATTTACTTGTCAAGATTATTTTCTATAATTATCGAATCTTATTCGATACATGCATTTATAATTGCCTTCAAGCAGAAATATAAATAATAATTTATTCAACTTGCTTCTATAAAAAAAATAAAAAAAACATCCAAAATCTTATATATATATATATATATATATATATATATATATATATAGGGTGTGCAAAGTAGGTATACAGTTATAAAAAAAAGGAAAACATACATTACTCATTGTATTTATTATACAAACAAACAAATGTTACATATTCATGTAATAAGAAGCACGTGTAGTACGAAGCTCTAATCCCTCAGGTACTCGAATTGCTTGCCTTCAGAGTTCACATAAACTCCTCTAATCGAGAACAGACACTCATTCACACTCTGGAACAAAGGTCTTTATCAGCATCAATTCGGTTAAATTGCCAATTTACCTGAATTGAATAAAAGGAAACGAGTAAATGTACATGCTTTTTTATTACTTAAGATATGTCACTTTCACTTCAGTATAATATGACACTAATTTCACTGATTTTGCACTACCCTATAAAAAAAGAAATGATTAAAGAAAATAATAATATATAGAGAGTAAAATAGAAATTAATAATACCATGTTTCACCGCAAATAGAACAGGGCCTATATCAATTTTCACCCCGAAGTATAACACTAAGGCTTATTTTCGGATGATGTCGAGTATTTGCGTCGCGTGATGTGATTGTGAAGAATGCTTATTTCTTTCATCTGTCTGTCGCTCCCAACTAGGGCTTATTTTAAGGGGAGATCTTTATTAAAATTATTCTGAAAAATACGCTAGGTATTATTTTGTAGGTAGGTCTTTTTTTGGGGGGGTGCGGGGGGAAACGCGGTAATAACATTTTCCTTTCCCCTTTTCTTTTCAAAAAATATTTATTTTCTTCTTTTTCTCTTATATATCTATATATATATATATATATATATATATATATATATATATATATATATATATATATATATTTATATAACGTATTCATTTCATTTACAGTTAATTAGTTGTTATGTTAAACAGAAATCGTACTGGATAAACTTAATCAGGGATAATTTTACAATACTTTTTTTTAATCTGGGAAACGCCTTGTAATTTTATCCAAACTGTTAAATTTTCAGAAACAAATAAAATCGTACGATGTTTATTAATAGTCTAAAGTCAGAAAATGTATTTCATTGAAAAATCTAAAAGAATCTATCGATATTTATAAAAATTACACTAGAATTCTTTTAATTAAAAACACAGCAAGAAAAGCGTTTTATTGTATCTTGTCAACAGAATAATGTAGTGAACTCTTGGAGTTTAAATTCTTTTACAATTTACTAAAATGTCTGTGTTAATAAAAGAAATTATAATCTGGAAAGGAGTAAAATCCCACCTCACCCCAATGGGGCCACCTGTTCAATATGGGTGGTAACCTCTAATGCGCTAGCAACAATATGATTGTCCCGACCGCATTCTTCAAATTGCTCTTATGGCAAACGCCCACCCTTTTTTATCATATAGGTGGTGACTAAGGGTCAATCACCAGTATTTATTAATACACATGAAGTTAATGAAAATTATTTCTTCCAATTTATTAATACTCAATAAATAACCCACTATGGTTGATGTGCCGTAAATCAAAACAACCAAACCAAACCAATCAAACCTTAAATACCCCACTAGGGTTGATTTGCCGTTAAACACCAACCAACCAACCAACCAACCAAAACCAATCTTTCAACCAAACTATTTTTCTAGAATTAATGATTATTCTATCTTTATTCTTGTTGGCCTTAAATAACCCAGTGTGGTTTATGTTCCGTAAAACAAACAAGGCCAAACCAACCAAGCTTTAAATACCCCACAACGGTTGATATACCATTAACCAACAACCAACTTAACAAAACCATATCTTTCTATGAAACTACCTTTTTACAAATAATGATTGTTCTTCCTGTATTTCTGCTGGCATTAAATGAGCCAGTGTGGTTGAAGTGCCGTAAAACGAACCAAACCAACCAAATATTAAATAATCCACAACGGTTGATATGTCTTTAAACAATAACTAACTTGAGATATGCTACACATTAGGCAGCTATCTTTTCTTATTTTCGCTTCAGGGGTTTCGTCTTTTCCAAGTGCTATCACAATTTTATTTAAAGGCGTCATTAGTTCAACTTCGTTACTGTCTCAGACAGATAGTGATAGATACAAATAAAGAGTGAGGGGGAATAAAAAAAAAGACCATGACCTAGTCAACCGCTGAGAGGGGCAAGAAAGTAGGGGGGAGTGTCTGGGCTGCAGATTTTGCTTCGTTGCTTTTTGAGCTGCGGGTTTCACATAGTTTCCAGATTAAAAGTGGGGATTTCTTTTTCCCGCGACAAAATTACAACTGGATTTTTTTTTTTACTCAGATCGCATTCTTATTATAATGGAGATTGTGTGTTTGTCCGTCTGTAACCGAAATTATACGGTAGTTTTTTATTTTTTATTTATTTTTGTTTCAGAGTCTTTCGTTCTTTGCACGCAGTTATATGGTATCAAGCACTAATCTAATTCTTATTATAATGGAGATTGTGTGTTTGTCTGTCTGTAAACGAAACTAAATCACTACTCAAGTCACAATTCCCTTAGTTATTAGTACATCATATTCTCCATGATTCTATTTATATTTAAACATTAGTTATTGATAAAATTGCTCTACATTATTAACACTGTTGGACTTATCTACAGGTATTTGCCTCTCATCCGTGACACAAGGACATTTTTATGTGGGCCCACCCACAGGCCGAAGCTCATGGGTGGTAGGTGGCAAAAATTGCGTCGATCCCGTCGGCATTCCCCTCAAGGGGGCGCCTCAGGCACTGGCAATGAACCCAGCCCTATCCCTTTAAATCAAGGGGGCAGGTATTGCCTGGGGGATAGCCACTTGTAAAGATCCAGGGCTGAAGCCACTGGGGACCATGTAGATTCGATGTCTGTCTATCTGTAACCAAAACTACGTCACTGCTAACGTCACAATACCTTCTGGGATTGCGTAAATTTATCAATGAGTATTTAATTTATAGTCAAAATCGTTAATACATAGAGTAAATATCGTAAATTAAGTATTTAATTTATAGTCAAAATAATACATAGAATAATATCTTAACGATGTCTCTATGAAAATCTGAGTTAGATTTGCCTCAAAACAGCTCATGTTATTTGTGCATTTAAAATTCTGTAATGTGTCTTATATATCACCACGAAATAAAAGTTTTCATAATAGATGTTTTGTTTAATTTGCATACTGGTTTTAACAAACCTGGGTTTAATAGATAATTACTTGGTGTTATTGATCTCTGATATTATTGTTTTATTCTCCAACATATTAAAATAAATGCTATGAATGATTTTATAGAGAAATCATTTAAAATATAATTGAAATAAGTGTAATCTTTTTACCTGCGTTCTTATCTAAATACGTTAAATGAATATGGGTACTCAATTTGTTTTAAACACATTTTTTCTATTTAACCCATAGATGGGCCCTAAAAGGTACTGCCATTCCAGGTCCGAGTGGACCTGAGAGTAATGGTGATGAAGGGTACTCCATATTCCTTAGACATCCAAAACTGGAAGATCACCCTCAGGTAGAGTTTAACGTTATATCTAGGACAAGAAGGCCATCAGCCTTCTAGCACATATATAAGAAAAAACATTAGGTGTTTGCCATAAGGGCAATAGGGTTGGGACAATCATATAGGAGTTAGTGCTTGATATGACCAGCCGATTAATCGGAGGAGGCATCTCCAGCTGACCGTCTAGCCTAAGTAAGGGCCAAAGTGGGGTGTTACATGTCATAGGCTGCTTAGCCACCAGGGTTCCATTCTTAGGTATCACGGGTCGCCACCCAATGCCAACAGGTGGCCCCATTTGGGGATGTCTTACCCCTCTGCAGAGTTGCAGTCGGTGTATTCTATAGCCTCAGCTGACAGGGCTACTATGTCCTATCAAATGAAATCTAATGCGTCCCAATAAACGAAAAAGTGGATTTTTCAGGTTTTTAATGTGGAAAATTTTATAAAGAAAAAAAAAAGAAAATTGGTATGTAAATTTGAACCAGATTCAGAGATTCTATTTGCTGGATCAAATGTTTTAATTCATAGCCTCACAAAAGTAAACGCAAACAGAGAGAACGGGGGAAAATGGGGGGGGGGCAGAAGGACGGAGAGAGAGAGGGTGAGAGAACGACTTCTAAAATTGTATCAATATTTATCAATAACTGAGTAATTTTGGTTATTAAAAAAATATTTATCAATCTTTATTTACATTTTTCTTGAATGCTGTGAAAATATCGGAAAATTCCCACAGTCAAATACCATATGTAATCTATTATTGGTCATGTACACACAACACACACACACACACACACACACACATACATATATTTTTTATGGACTCTCTCGTCGATTTTTGACGCATGAGGGTTCACACACACAATGAACACCCACACAGTGATTTGTTTATAGTGGTGAAGGCTTGTGTTGAACCATCCACACTTTTGGCACAGTCGATAGGAAAGAATTGGTGCATCAAGGGTTGCCACAAACCCAATCAACGACCGACCTCAGGAATTTTGAATTCAGAGTTATCCCTCTCCAAGACTGGTTACCTACCAAGTCTGAAGGGCCCAGTCTTCCTACTATTTAACCCATAGCTGGAGGGAGAATATATGGATTCATACCTTTCCCAAGGGTATTAGCGCTATGTGAAATGCCAACAGCCTCGTCTAGGAATTGAACTCGAATCGATGAGTCCATTTCCCAGGACTCTAACCACTAGCCCACGCGCCTCCATATTGTTGGAGACCAGGTCTTCTAGACTTGAAGGTGTAATGGCGCATTTCCTCTAAGTCGTCTTCGAGTGCCTTCTGCAAGTTCACCATAAATTATTTTACGGAGAAGTCTGTCTACATAAGGTCCATGTTTCACTTCCTTATGTATGGAAGTGAAACATGGACCTTATACTCCCACCAAGAGCGGCGGTTAAATAACTTCTACCTTCGCTGCCTTAGACGTGTACTGGGCATCACCTGGAGGGACAGGATCACTAACACAGCAGTCCTAGAGAGAGCTCAACTCCCCAGCCTGTACTCTCTACTGAGACAACGTCGTCTCCGGATGGATGATGGACGAATCCCGAAAGACATCCTCTATGAAGAGCTTACGTCCGGTAAAAGACAGATTGGTCGCCTCCAGTTGCGATTCAAGGATGTCTGCAAAAATAATCTCAGGTGCTTTGGCATTGTCCCTTCCAGCTGGGAAAATTTGGCTCAAGACTGCCCCCGGTGGCGACAGAATCTCCATAGAGGACTATACATGTCAGAAGTCACCCTGATACAACACCATGAAGTTAAGAGGTCCAGAAGAAAGCAGTGGCATCAAAGCATCGGAACATCATCTACAGGGACAACCTTCAAATGCAAAATCTGTGTTCGAGAATGTTTTTTAAAACATTGGACTTCACAGTCACACGAGGCGCTGTACCTCAGGGGCACACAAAAACTTTATCATAGTCTTCCGAGACTGAATTGCCAATGATGAATGAATGAATGAATGTTTACAGGCATGTGGGTGGTGTGACCCAACCATCGCAGGATGGTCTCAATTGGGCCAATGCGTGCCTTCCTTCGGATTTCTGTGTGTGGGATTTTGTGCCACCACTTTATGCCCAGTAAGCGTTGGGGGCAGTTGATGTGGAATGCCTCCAGGTGTCTGCGAGACAACACCCACGATTTGTTTTCGTATAAGAATATGGGAGGGCATACGGCTATATATATATATATATATATATATATATATATATATATATATATATATATATATATATTATAATATATATATGTATATATATATTCTTTGTTGTGGTACCAAGTTTCTAGGCTGGTCCTATTCCCTACCAGTAGTTTGTTGTAGAGTTCAGGTTCCGTTTGAGAGCACAATGTTTAATTATTATAAACAGAGTAAAACTATTTGTGAATAAGAAGGCCTTAAATACCATGGGTATCGTGATTATGGACCATTTCCACTCGTGGGTATCTGGGGCCCACACAGCTTCTTCAGACCACGTATATCTTTTATTTAGACAGCTAGACTGTCTAAATAAAAGAAATACGTGATCTGAAGAAGAAAGAATATTGAAAGAAAAAAAGGAAGAAAAAAGAAAGTAAGAAAGAAAAAAAATGAGATACAAGGGAAGAAAGAAAAAGAAAGGTGACTATGGGGGGATATAAAGAAAAGAGATGAAAGAAAGAAAGAAAGAAAGAAAGAAAGAAAGAAAAAAGGAGACTATGAGATGATATAGAGAATAAAAAAGATTGCAAGAAAAAAAAGGAAGAAAAAAGAAAGTAAGAAAGAAAGAGAGGGTGAGGTGATATAGAGAAGAGAGAAGATTGAAATAAATAAATGAAGAAAGAAAGAAAGAAAGAAAGAAAGAAAGACGACTATGAGGGGATATAAAGAAAAGAGATGAAAGAAAGAAAGTAAGAATTATTATATAGAAGAAAGATTTTCTTTATATTCAGGCAATGTTTGGTTCTGTACCCTTTTAGCACTTCTGTCTTTGGTCAATTATAAGATATTGATTTTACACTCTCTATCAACAAACACTTGTAGAGTCAGTTTTCTTTTACCACTTTCAACAACATTGTGTCGTATTAGCTTTCCTATGTTTTATTCATACAGCCATATTTCACGACCAACATTCGACGTTGTTTAACAATCTAATATTCCTTTTTAATATCGTTTGTAAATGTATTTTCGTAAGCGAATTATGCAAGCGGCCACACCAATCTTTTCTTTTGAAAAATACCCGACGATAATCACACAAACACACACACACACACACACACACACACACACACACACACATATATATATATATATATATATATATATATATATACCCCACTCACACACAACAAAGAGAGGCGCGAATTTCCCGCGTCTTGAATGGAGACAGCCATTACGGAAATTATTCAGTAAGAAATTTCGCAATGACAAAACAAAAATAATTGGCCCCCGCCAACTCAGCGGATGAGTAGTACAGTGTGGGTATTCTGATCTGTGTGGTAAAGTAGAAAACTGGTTATATGTGTGGCGCTCCAACTCAACAAAAATAATCTCCCTGGTCTAGTGCTAGTGAAAAGGTGATAGACTCGCTTGGTGTCTGGCTGTTACCGATAATAGGCCACTCCGACAAGTTTTTACTTTTTATAATCTTTTGGGGTCAACTTGGATAGGATTGGTGCCCTGATGGAGGATGACAGCTGGACAGCATGGGAGTCTATCCCCCTTTTCCTAGCGCTAAACCAGAAAGATTTTTTGCTGGTATGGAGCGACACATTTACCGTCAGCTCCCCTCTTAACCGCACAGATCAGATTGCCCAATCTGCGCTACTCATACGCTGGGTTGGTGGAGACCGCTATCGAACTCAGGAACCTTGTGATTCCGAGGCGAGTGCCTTAATGACTGATCAAAACCGGACTCTTCATTTTGGCAACGAGTCATAATTTCAAGTAAAGCAAGTCTCAAAATATTCGTTTTATTTATGAATGAACAGCAAATAAAACGCACTCTTTTTATCTGAAGAAAAAAAAAAGCACCGGGAAAAGTCGTAAAATTGGGCAAACACTATACGAGCTAGTTTCAAACAAGTCTTTCCATTTCGATTTTAGATTTGTGTTTATACAACAGGAAAAAACGTATCCCAACTTTTTCATTTCAATAATTTATTAAAATATAAGTGAGAGAAAGAGAAAGAGATGGAAGGAGAGGAAAGTTCTTGCGTGAGTGTGTGTCGATTGAGTATGGGCCAACCCCATTGCCTCTGGAGACCATAAGAGCGTCGACGACGACGGATATGCGATACTTTCAGTGGAATTCTTGGTGGTGGAACGCCGGGAAACATCTATGACGTTTTCTGATTTAGTGTACGATACACCACACCCACCACCATTTTTTGAATCAAACATTCACACGGTGTAATTCATTGATAGAGTAGTGCAATGGAGACCCCATGACCTGCGGGTCTTTCCAGATTTTTATATTGAGAAATGTTTGTTGATAAATATAGCAAACTATATTATCAATATAATTCATATATATATACACACACACACACACACACACACACACATATTATATATATTATATATATATATATATATATATATATATATATATATATATATTAAGTGTGACGCTTCACATAAGTCTAAAAAATCTACCTGGTCTAGAGCGATAAGGGGATAGACTCCCTCGCTATCTGGCTGACAATAGATCACTCCGCTGACTTTACTAATATATATATATATGTATATATGATGGACTCTCCCGTCGGTTTCAACGTATGAGTGTTCATACAATGAACATCCACACAGTGATTTGTTTATAGTGGTGAAGGCTTGTGTTGGACCATCCACACTTTTTGGCACAGTCGATAGGAAAGAATTG
>CM042141.1:17110978-17120978 GCA_023376005.1 Doryteuthis pealeii
GTCCCGAAAAGGGTTGATGTACCGTAAAACAAAACAAATAAAGAAAAGCCAATATTTATCAATATATGAACTAGCAAAATAAAAAAAACGCCCTTTGGGCGATATAAAAATAAATGTATGAAATATGTTGCCTGAGGTAGGAGTTAAAAATTCAATGTCAGAGAGTTCGCACCATAAGTAAGTAAAATCAAATTTATTAATGAGTAAAAAAAATAAAACAATTTGAAATAGAAATTTAGTTCTAACTTTAAATAAGTATTAAAATTAAACAAACTCTGTATAAGTACATAATACCGAGCATGTATTTATTAAAATATGTCTTTTTAAAATAATGAGGACTGTCTAATATTGCAGGCTCAAATTTTGAGTGTACTTATTCTGTGTTATGACGATTTTGGGTAAGGTAACGTAAGCAGTGACGCAGTTTTTGTTACAGACAAATAGAGAGCCAATCTCCATTATTAATAGATGTCTATATTTTAAAATACATTGAAGGTGAAAATAGGTTTGTTATTTCCAATCCTACCTGTCGGGATTTGCTTGTGTATGTGAATCAATGTTTCAATGACATTTAGTAATTGTCGCTCTGTGGTAAAGCGGAAAGGTGAAGGTTGTTTACGGGACGATGAATGAAAATATGAGAACCAATACAACATGGGAATTGAGATTAAAATTAGAATTTAATTATTTAAACAGATTTTTACTTTTATTTTTTATTTTTTCTAAAATTCTTTTTTGATTTCGTTTCGGGTCATGATTTGTATGTTGTAAATCTGAAAGGAGAGGAAATTAATTCAAGCGTTATTAAAATCACACACACACACACACACACACACACACACACACACATATATATATATATATATATATATATATATATATATATATAGAGAGAGAGAGAGAGAGAGAAAGAGAGAGAAAGGGGAGGGATACTGAGATATATATACATATATTATGTATATATATCTCAGTATCCCCCTCTCTCTCTCTCTCTCTCTATATATATATATATATATATATATATATATATATATATATACATATATAGAAAGACAGAAACAGAGAGACAGAAAAAGAGAGACATAGACACAGACAGACAGAGACAGAGACAGAAACATATATAAACAAGGACAGACAGATAGACAGGCAGACATTGAGAGAGGGAGAGAGAGAGAGAGAGAGAGAGAGAGAGAGGGGGATGCATTTGCAGAAAAGGAACAAAATGAAATTATAATGGTTATTTCTGTGCTTGCATTTCTTTATGTGTTTGTATACTAATCGACTTACGATAGCCCGACTCATAATTTATAATTTCCCGTCTTTTCAAAATAACGACACTGGTAAACATTCAATGTTTATTAAACTTCTTTTTTTTTTCTTTCCTTTTTTGCAGTCGAGGGTTGCCGAGCAGGACAAGAGACGTTGTGCGGTATTTCTACCGAAGCTAGAATAGCAACATTCACGCAGACTCCAGTCCCATTAGTACTTGAGAGTCTATGGCTCTTCTGAATTTTATTCAATTCTTAAGGCCCGTAAATATGTCTACTAAAAGGCAAACGTCTTTTTATACCATATTATTGCAAGGGGTGATCTATAGGAACATAAGTGCATCGTAAACAGAGCATTATATCTATTAGTAAATACTAGGAGGACCTGTAGATATACCACATTATGATAATTCAATTAGACGTTTAATTAAGAGCTATTGCTAAATACTTCAATATGTAAATAGTATAATAATCTTGATTTAATTCTCTCTCACACTTTTTCTTTCTTTCTTTCCTTCTTTTCATCTTTTCATTATGTTCAATTGAAACAGATTAGAGTTATCGCTTCCGTGCACTCACCCCCTCTCTATTTTTCCCCTACTCCCTTTCTTTCTTTCTTTGTTTCTTTCTTTCTTATATTTTTTCTGTAGCGCATGTCCTATTTCTTCCTTTCTTTCTTTATAATAAAAATGGAATGGTCCATTATTTAGTTGACGTGACGACACTCATAAGAAATAAGAATAAGCAACACCTGATAATCAGTATTTTCATTTTTGTGTTTCATTTTGGATGGTCTCAGTTATAAGATGATGATGGTCGTACTTTTAAGCAGCATGAATATCAATATATAGATTAAACTCTTCTTTTTCTTTTTTTTCTTCTCCTTTTTCGCGTCCGAGGGTTGCCGAGCAGGACAAGGGGGTGGGTTGTACGGTATTTCTACTGAGTCCAAGATAGCAGCATTCACCCATACTCCTGTCTCATTAGTGGTTGCGAGCCTATGGTTCCTCTTCTATTTTTAATTCTTATTCTATTTTTAAGGCCCATTAATATGTCTACTAAAAGGCCAATCATAGGATGGATCTATAGGAACATGAGCACATAGTAAACAGAGGAGTATCTGTATTAGTAAATATGCTTTGATATGTTAATATATATATATATATATATATATATATATATATATATATGTGTGGGTGTGCGCACGCGCGTGTTTGTGTGTGTGCGTGTGTGTGTGTAAATGTGTTTGAGTGTGCGTTTCTGTAAATGGTTCTACCAGAAAGTAAGTATGCCACGATATGTTATTATGCGCGTGTAAGTACAACCATGTGTTTTTAACATCTGTTAGTAAATACGTGATCTTAAATACAGTGGTACCTTGACTTACGAGTTTAATTCGTTCCGCACGTAACCCTATTTTTTCGTATATCGAATCAAGTTTCCCCATTGAAATAAATTGAAATACTTTTAATTCGTTCCAGCTCCACCCTAAAAACATCCAATTTTTTTATGAGGCTCTTTTAAATAAGAAATTTTTGTTTGTTTGAGTAGTTGGTTGGATTTTACGGCATGCCAACCCTTGTTGGGTTATTTTATGCCGAAGACGTTTTTTTTTTATTCTTGATGGTACTCAATTTTTTAAAACTAAAATTTCATTATTTTCAAAATACATATTTTTCATTTAAATAAGAAAAATAGCACTATTTTGTATAAAAAACATAATAAAATAGCATGTAAGGAATTATGTGCTGTGATATGTTTTAATGTTTTTTAATTTATTTTTAGATATTTTTTTTCTTTTTTGACGTTATAAATTTGGAAACTTAAATGTTTTCAGTGAACTTATTAACATAAGCGTATCCGAAGCTCACTTGTATCTCAAATTTTAGGTCACAACACAAAGCAAACAATCTCGGCTAAGTATATCAAGGTTACATATTTTGAGCAATGGAATCTATTTGACCGATATATGGGACCCTAACATGCACTGCCACTCCGGGCAAAAGTGGGCCTGAAGGTAATGGCATTAAAGAGCCACTCCACACTTGCCAAAAACTCTAGAATTGAAACCTCACATCTCGATGTCATACCCAGGATACAATTTGGGTAGGTTTAGATCATGTAGCGCCAATTTTTCAGCAACCTATTACAGAATTCCAAACACAGTCTGCTAAGATTGCAAACTATAATTAGCGAGCCTTAGCCTGTATTTCAGCTAAGTGTATCAAGGTTGAAGATTTGGGGCAGTGGGATATTTGAGACATTTGTCGGTTTCTACCTGAATTCATTTTATATTAGTCTAACTGTTTATGTTTTTTTTTCTTCTTTTTTTTTAGTTTTTTAGGTTTTTTCAGTTTTTTTTTTGTTTTCTTTTATTTATCTATTTGTTTTTTTGTTTTGTTTTTTAAGAACTTGTGGCGACCTGTTTTGGAGTTGATGGTTGAATGGTATGCCGTCTATTTCCTTACATACCATTTTGAATGATTCTCCTCCAGCAGATATAAATAATTAAGCACTAAACATTTTTTCGTTCTTTTAAAGACTTGTGAGCAATAAAAAAAATTCTGAGGGGAAAAAAAAAGACATAAATAAAAAATAAACCTGTTTTCCCGCCTTTTTTGTTTTCATTTCAAGATATCTACCGGAAGTTTCAATCGACAAACGCTGTAAATTGAGATGAATTCAGAATCCATCTTCTGTGCTTAATTCTAATCTTTTCAATCCACAAAACATTTAACAAAAAAAAAAAATTAAAAAAATTTTCGTTAATTAAAAGTCAAATTAATGTTTGCATGTAAACTGAGAACATTTTGCTCATAGCGATGATGATAATGATGGTGATGGTGGGTGTTGTGATAGTGCTGCTGCTGATGATGATGGTGGTGGTGAAAGTGGTGTTGGTGGTGATGGAGAGGGTAACAAGAAATATAATACAAACATATAATAATAATAATAATAATAATAATAATAAGAAGAAGAAGAAGAAGAAGAAGAAGAAGAAGAAGAAGAATGTAGGATGTGTGGTGAGAGATATGAGACAATAAACCGTATGTATTAAGCGAATGTTGCAAGCTAGCACAACGAGAATACAAGGATAGGCACGTCTGGGTTGTAAAGGTGATCCACTTGGAATTGTGCAAAAAACTAAATTATCATAACAAAATGGTATATGCATAAACCAGAATCTGTCCTTGGTGATGAAACACATAGAAATATCTGGGGCTTTAAGATAAAGAAAGAAAGAAAGAAAGAAAGAGTAGAGGAAAGATACAGAGAGGGGGTGACCGTGCGGAAGCGATAATCATAGTCTGTTTTTATCAAACATATTGAAAAGATGAAAAGAAGAAAAGAAAGAAAAAAGAGTGAAAGACAGTTAAAACAAGATTATTATACTTTTTACATATTGAACTATTTGACAATAGCTCTTAAGTAAACATATTAAACGTTGTAATAATTAAATTATCATACAGTGGCATATCCACAGGTCTTGCTAGTAATAGATAAATGAACCAGGTCATGTGAGGTGTGTATTACAAATTATTTGCTAGTTTCACGTTCGAATCGCATCGGTTGCTAGGCTATCATCATCCTGAACAAGACTGCCCACACGGAAGAATAAAATGTATAAATGTGATTCTAATTAACAATATCAATGATTTGTTTTTTTTATTTTCATTACATGAATTTGTAATAGCATATCAGCCTTCAAAGATATTTAATGCCACAACCATCCTCGCAAAAGAACATTAGCGGTACTATCTAACCCATAGGTGGGGGATGGGGGAGTTCATTCTTCCCAACGATTTTATGTCCTATCAAGTTGTAATGGTTAACAAGGTAATCTCGCAGACCCATTACAACTGAATAAAGATTTCGATCTTCACTAGATGCCCCATACTTATGACCCTGTGTCACATCCTACCCATGAATAACGGATTGAGCAGGTACCTACCTTTCCCAAGAGTATTGCTTCGAAAGTACACGTAATAGCGCGTAATAGTTCGAACTCGTTTACTACGATGTCGCAGTCCAGCACGTTATCCATTACCCCAGGAGAACTGGTTCATCTGGTGGTGAGGCTCGGTTCTGGGACTCTGGGGAGTGTGGAGTTCCCTTAAATTTCCATTATTCCTAGTTCCACTTAGATCCAGAGTGATATTACCAAATAGGGACTTATCTACGAGATGCTTGCCTCTCTTCGGTCCCATGAAAGAGGGTTTTGTTTGTTTGTTTTGTTTTACGGCATATCAACCTCAGTGGGTCATTTAATGCCGATAAAGTTTTGAAATAAACCAATTCTTAATAGATAATACAATTTTTTTATAAATACATTTTTCTATTTAACCCATAGATGGAACCCTAACAGGTACTACCACTCCGGGTCAGAGTGGATCAGGGAGCAATGGTGATGAAGGGGTGCTTCACATTCCCCAAACCTCCAAAACTGGAACCTCACCATCAGATAGAGTTTAACGTCATTCCCAGGACATGTAGACCCGCAGCCACCGCCTTCTAGCACCCATATGATAAAAAGGGGTTGGGGCTTGCCATAAGGGCAATAGGGTTGGGAAAATCAGAAAGAGGGTTTTAGAGGCAAACATTATTCCATTGACGAGGAAGTGAAATCTGTAGTGAAGAAGTGGCTCAAAGAACAGTCAACAGAATTTTACGGGGCAGAGATACATGTTCTCATTCGAAGGGGGAACATTGCTATTGAGAGAAACGGTGACTATGTGAAGAAGAAGAAGAAGAAGAAGAAGAAGAAGGGATGTGATCCACAAAGGATCAACTTCATTTTGATGTATGATACATGTTCCTGTGTCGGTAATTATACCTGTCCTAAACAAAATGGCATTACTTTTTGATTCACCCTCGTATGGGTCAATACATTTTTAACATTATTCGTATTAGATAGGAATACATGATATCATATAACCGTGTGCTAATTATTTGAATTAATAGTTACTTATAGATATAATTGTTTGCTAAAGATTAGCGATATTAGTTACTTGAAACCATATAATTGCTTGCAAATTATTCCCATATGTATAAAATAGATTATGGTGAAATATTAATACGTCTCTAAAGTTATCTTACTGATATAAAGATAAGGGAAAATACGTTTTGATAAGAAAACGTTACGGAGTAAATAATTATGAGAATATATTTTATCTTGCAGATTTTGAAATTCTAATCTAGGGGAATCTCCGTGGTGTAGTGGCTAACGTGCTCTTCTATGACATTGTAGTAAACAGGTTCGAGCTCCAGTCGTGCTGTAACATTCACTTTCGGACTAGTACGTTTAGGAATGGTATGAAACATCTCATTCCCCAGCTATGGGTTAAATAGTATCACTACTGTTCTTCTACAAGTATAGATTTGGAGGAGTGTGGTGTAATGATTATCGCCGATGGAAATGGTCTCGGCGCCCTGAGTTCAAATCTTGGACGAGGCTGTTAGCATTAACATAGAACTAATACTCGAGAGAAAGATATGAATACAACAATTCTTCTTCCAGCTATGGGTAAATAGCAGGACAGGCTGGGTTATTTAACCTTGGTATGGCAACCAGTTTAGGAGAAGGAAAACTCTGAATTTAAACCTGTTAAACTCGCTTGAGAAATTTACCTTGTGTCACATCCTACTTGTACGGGGGGAATTGCTAAATATATACAAGGATGGATTTTGAATTAAATAACTCACGAAGGTTGATATGGCATTAAACAAAGTAACCAAATTCTAATTGTATTATTCGTTCATTAATGTATTTTTGCATGTGTACGTACACAAAGTAATTGTATTTTTTTCTATTACAACAACGTTTCGTTCGGTATCTTCTCCAGCGCCCTTTTCTTCATAGGTTTATGGTTAACAGAACATAACGTAACTAGCAGAACCTGTGGATATTCCACAGTATGATAATTCAAATATTACAACGTTTGATATGTTTACTTAAAAGCTATCGCAAATAGTTCAATATGTAAAAAGTATAATAATCTTGATTTAACTCTCTCTGTCTGTCTGTCTGTCTGTCTGTCTCTCTCTCTCTCTCTCTCTCTCTCTCTCTCTCTCTCTCTTTCTCTCTCTCTCTCAATTTTTTCTTTCTTTTCTTATTTCATTATGCTAGATTGAAAAATAGCGTTATCGCCTCCGGGAGCTCATTCTCTCTCTTATGATAGACATATGGAATTCGTGCGGCCCACGTGACATACATATGTAATCCATGCGGCTCTGGGGCGAGTAACTCAGTTTAACGTGCCTGAATTAGGCAACCAGGTCACGGACCGCTCAGCCACAACAATACCGTTCTTAAGCATCAGCAGGTTGCCCCATTGAGATGTGGTTTGGTTTGTTTTACGGCATATCAACCTCGGTGGATCATTTAATGCCGACAAAGTTTTGAAATAAATTAATTCTTAATGGATACTCAATTATTTTTATTAACACATTTTTCTATTTAACCCATAGATGAGACCCTAACAGGTATTACCACTCCGGGTGAGAGTGGAACAAGGAGCAATGGTGATGAAGGGGTACACCACATTCACCATGAGATAGTGCTTAACGTCATTCCCAGGACATGAAGACCCTCAGCCACTATGTTCTATCATATATATGATAAGAAGGGTTGGGGCTTGTCATGAAGGCAATAGAGTTGGGGTAATCATATAGGTGCTAGGGCTTGATATGACCAACCGATTGATCGGGTGCGGCCTCTCCGACCGCAGGTCTAGGCTAAGTAAGGGCCTAAGTGGATTGTTGCATATCATGGACTGCTCACCCACCAGGATTCCATCCTTAAGCATCATGGGTCGCCACCCACGGCCAACAGGTTGCCCCATTGGTTGATCTCTAGATAACAGTTGACTATGGTGTGTACTCACAAATTTTCCCAAGATCTTATCCTTTATTTCAAACTAGCAGCGGCTACCCAGCGTCGCCTGGGTAGAAGGAGATTTTTTAAGTTAGTCCCGCAAATCTATTATTACTTAATCGTGATTTGAATCCTCGTGAGATGCCCCAATTAAAACTCTATGTATAAAAAATAGACCTTGCATTGATCCAGCTACTCTGAAAAGAAATGTTGTCTACTATCTAAAATATTAAAGGAAAATAATCCATGTTGTTATCATTTAAATTTTATTTTTTATAAATTAAATCTCTATTATTTTTGCTCAAAAACCAAGCCCTGGTGATATTCATTGTGTATATATATTTACTTTGTCGTTGATTGGTTTATTTTCGAAGTTTCCTCCGGACATACAGATTCACACAACCGCCCTTTATATATGTATAGAGATTATGTTTGAGAGCTACATATGGCTCTCAAACCTGTCACTGGTAACACTGAGAGCCACATGTGGCTTTTTAGGACTGTGAAAAGGTTAACGAATGGTTATTATCATTCCATGAGTTGTGTGAACGTGTGGATTTAAATGATGTTGCTTTATCTGTTGTCACACAACGCCTTCAGATTCGTCTTTTCTTTTTCTTTTCAATATCAAACGAAGTAAGAAGAGAATAACAAAGAATTAATTCAGTAAGCCGAAAGTTGGAATTATAGAGACATTTCTCACAATTATCGACGCCATCAAAGAGAATCATAACAGAGACAAACAATGGCAAAAAGAAATGATTGCTAGACTATTTCCAAACAACGCCAGATATTATCTCTATGTTTTGATGTTAATCCAACAGTAAAAAAGAAGTCAAGTCGAGGTAGGGTAAAATAAGACAAGTGTATTTACAATAATGGTACAGGAACGGCTAGCTTGCCGTTAACGGTAACAGTACAACCTTTTCACTCGGTGTCTCACTATTTATATATCTCCATATACTACCAAGAATATGCACCCTCCACCGGGCGTATGTATCTAAGTTTTAATGTAATTAAATATATTGAATTAGAAAGATTAACGAAATTAAATAAGAACGCACATAAAAAGATTACACTAATTTTAACTATATTCTAATTGGTTTCTATATAAAATCATTTATAAGAATTAATTTTGATACGTTGGAGAATAAGACAATAATATTAGAGATCAATAACACCAAGTAATTATTTATTAAACCTGGTTTTGTTTCATCCAGTATACAAATAAACCACCCCATATATTATGTAAACTAAACCTTTATTTCTTTGTGATATATGAGACACATTGCAGGATTTTAAACGCACTTATAACATGGGCTGTTTTGAGGCACATCTAACACAGATTTTCATAGAGACATCGTTAATAAATAAGATTTATTCTATTCTATGTATTAATGATTTTGACTATAAATTAAATACTCATTGATAAACTCATGCAATTCCTGGGGGTATTGTGGCGTAAGCAGGGATTTAGTTACAGTTACAGATAGACAGACACCGAATCTACATTATAATAAGATTATATAGGAATACCATCAATAAATCAATTGAATTTCTAATTCATCTAATTCATTTCATCTCTGTTTTGAGTTCCTGCCACATTTCGACAAATATCATAGATATGACTCAGATTTAAATGTTACACATTTTTTGCAGCACACGAGCAAAATCTTGGCATTTTTCAAATTATTTACTTTCTTTTATTTTTCACTCTATGGTCTATTTGTAGAGCTAGATCTACGATGTGGCATGTCTTCTTTTCTTCGTTTATGACTATTAAATTTGATCTTCTCGTCTGCATTCAGCGGTCGGTATGAATCTCAAATTCTGAGTCATTTTTTGTTTTTTATGACAG
>CM042141.1:17123478-17145978 GCA_023376005.1 Doryteuthis pealeii
ATTCGTCTTTTTGTTTGTACGTGTGCGTATGTCAATTTTAAAAAAAACAAACGCAGATTTTCAACCATAATCATACTATTTGCATCATTTCCAAAAGCTATTTCGTTTTACCTGAGGAATGCCATAGCAAGAAATCGAACGGTTGTAATGATTGTTCCAATAAATAAATAAAAAAAGCTAAACCTTTTATTTATTCATTCATTTATCTATCTATCTCGAATCACGCACAAGGCGGTATAGCTCTGCTGATGAGGCCTAATAGGCCGAAATGTACATACAGAGATTGATTTTTCTCGATTTGTTTAGCCTTACATTTGAATAGGTATGTCCGCCTAATTAATTGATTATCATTAATTAATTAACTTTCAAAATTTTGTACGACTTCAATTAAGCACATATTCTCCCAAAAATTGTCGGCTAAAAAAGCCATATCAAAATACATCGTTTGTGTATTTACTTCTCATATATATATATATATATATATATATATATATATATATATATATATTATACTGAAGCTGAGCGAATCAATGTTTGTCTCCTAAAGGGTTCTTTACTGTTTAGTTTAATGATACGAAAGTTATACTAAATTATTCCTTAGTTTTAGGATTGAGTTATGTTTGAAAAAAAATCCATTTTAATTAGTTCTAATTAGTCATAATTTGCAATTAAGTCAAAAACTGGCCCGTCTCTTTCTTCATATTCTACCTATCACTTTCCCCCTCTTTGTGTATATCTTGATTACCTCCTCGTTATACATGTTAGTTTCTCAGTGAGTGTAGAAAGAGAAAGAGATTGGAGAATGAGATACCTATTTGTATGTTACATTTCAAAAGCAGACAACCTGGCCACCATCTTTACTCTTAATAAATTTAAGTTATTTTAATGTTTTTTTCTCTCTTGTCATATTTAATTTTGTTTTTCAAATTTAATTCGCATTGGAAACTCACTTTTCCCTAATCCCAATTATCTACCTAAACCTCAATAGGTGACTCAACGTTTGTCACGTTTTGTCTAGTATATATATATGGGCTCTTTAACCTTGGTATGGGAACTGGTCCTGCAGAAAGAAAGATTCTGAATTCAAACCCGTTAAACTCTGCTTAAAAATTGACTTTGTATCGCACCGTATATATATATAAGTAAGTAAAGTCGACAGGGCGGCCTAAAGTCGGTATCAGCCAGTCAGCGAGGGAGTATATCCCCTTTTCAATAGCGCTAGACCAAGGAGATTATTTTAGCATCTGAGGTGGAGCGCCACACCTACCATCAGCTCCTTACTTTACCGCACAGATCCCTGTGCTACTCATACGCTAAGTTGGCGAGGACCGGTATCGAACTAGGGATCTTGTGGTTTCTAGCCGAACGCTCTACCGACTGAGCTAACCCGTCCCCTGGGCTCTTTAACCTTGGTATGGGAACTGGTCCTGGAGAAAGAAAAATTCTGAATTCAAACCCGTTAAAATCTGCTTAAAAATTGACTTTGTATCGCACCGTGCTTTGGATGAGGGGTTGGGTAAATACATACATTTTCATCTAAATTTCAAACTTTTGAGCTTAAAAAATCCAGTTTGGGTGTTGATAATTTGTCAAATCTTGTATAATTGTTTGAAGTGAAGTTGACACCTGTAAGGATAACTTTTAAAATAATGGCGCTTTTTTGAAAGACCAGTGTAATTAAAATGTCCAATGGTGTCTCATACTGATTGTGCACTCACCTAGATTTGGTGCCAAATGCACGTCTCCCCACCACATACTCCATAGTTGACACAATGATTTATATCATAATTTACATAATAACATATACATACAATTATTATTATTATTATTATTATTATTATTATTATTATTATTATTATTATTATTTACTTCTTTTGAGTTTTCACATCAGCGTTAGCTGATGGTCTTTCACTGGAGTCTGAGTGACAGCAGTCTCCTCAGGTCTCCAGGACTCTTCTGAGTATTCTGGCAGACTGCAGCAGTGCAGTGTTCTGGATGGTATCAATCCTTCCTCTGATTTTCAGACTTTCCAAACCCTTTTTCAATCCTTTTGGGACCCTTCCAAGTGCACCAACTACCATTGGTATCACTTTGACTTTCATATTCCATAACTTTTTCAGTTCTCTGTAAGGTCCAGGTATTTGTCCATTTTTTTATTTTCCTTTAGCTTCACCCTGTGATCTGCTGGAACTGCAAAATCCACCAGTTGACAAGTTCTTTTTTTTTGTTAATAAACACTAGGTCTAGCCTTCTTGCTGGAAGAAGGTGATCCGTTTTTATTTCAAAGTCCCAGAGAATTTTATGTGTTTCGTTCTCAAGAACAGATTCTGGTTTATGCATATACCATTTTGTTGTATGGTCAAAATTTAATTTTTTGCATAATTCCCAGTGGATCACCTTCCCAACCCAGTCGTGTCTAGTTTTGTACTCCCGTTGTGCTAGTTTACTACATTCGCATAGTACATGTTTACAGTCTCATTTCTATTACTGCATAGTCTACATTTACTATTTTGTTGGGTCTTATCAATTTTTGCTTTGATATAGTTTGTCCTATTATTATTATTATTATTATTATTATTATTATTATTATTATGACCTGGGTATAACGTTGAAATGCATCTAATGATGAAGTTCCAAATTCTGAGCTCTGGGGAGTGTGAAGTACACCTTCATCGCAATTACTCCCAGGTCCACTATGACGCAGAGTGGTAGTACCTGTTAGGTTCCTATTTTGGGTTAAATAGAAAAAATTAGTTTTAAAAAATGTGGTTAAAAAAATTGAATTAAAAAATGAATACCTCAAAAGAATGAATCCACAAAACGAATTTGTCTGTATTTATGAGATGAGGTTTTATATGAACAATTTTGATATTTCGGACTGTTGTCCTCATCTTTATTGTGGTATGTATAAACACAATGTTCAGGCCACAGTAACCTTGGGCTCTGTTTAGATAGTTTTTGTTTTTTTTTCAAAATTACCTTAAAATAAGTCATCCTGTCTGTATTTATGAGATGAGGTTCTGATGTGAATAATTTTGATAATTCGGACTGTTGTCCTCATCTTTATTGTGTATAAACACAACGTTCATGTCACTGTAACCCCGGGCTCTGTTTAGGTGTGGTTTTTTAATTACCTATAAATAAGTCATCTTTAGACGATTACCCATGAATTCAAACGTGGTCTCGAAGCTGAAATCGTTACCATGAGTTCAAGGGGGCTCAAAGCAGCATAAATACCAACAGACTTATTAACAGAAATGTGATTAGATATAGAAAAAATAAAGATGAGAACAACAGACCGAAATACCCAAATTACTCATAACAAAACATCTTCAATATAAAATTAACATTTCATTAAATCAAACCAACCAACCAACCAAAAACTATTCGTTAAATAGCTTAAAAGCCGCCATATCGAGCGGCAATTAGGCTAGTTTGTTTAATCAAGACCTATATTTGTTTTTTTATAAACAACCAGTTTATATTTACTTGGTAGATTGGCTAAAACAAATGACACCAAAAACAACTGCACAAAAGAATGAAGCCAAATTGTGTTTTGGATTACACGATGAATCAAAGGGTCAGATGATTGTGCATGCGTTTCAGAATAGAAATACGTAGATATTTATGTTTAGACATTCCAGTGCAGGAAGGAATAGCAGAATTCCCGCCCACTTTGCAAATAAACACGACAACCTGACGGTTCAGACATGCCTTCTATCTTTTTTTCGCAATGAGGAATTCGTTTCACGCTGAAGATTCTAGGGCAAATCTATATTTTGTGTTGTTCTTGGAGGTCGGTTACATACGCGTCAACAAAAGATGTTAAAAGTAAGATCTACTGACACAGTAGGGCAAACTGATTCTATTCAACGTATTTTAGCTTCGGCGGATGAGAGAAATTGTGTCTGAAAGGTCTGCTGTTTATTCTTAGGTTCTGAATCAGTCTTACGTCAAATAAAAAACAATACATTGTTTTTTTTTTTTTGGTTTTTGGGGTTTTTTTTGGGGGGGAAGGGTCGTTTTTCTTTTTTTCTTCACATTAATACTGGAATCTGCTCTGCATAAAAGATTCATTTAGATTAATGCACCTGTCGTAAAGTTCCTCTCGTGGACCAATTTTTTGGTGCAGAGAGTTCGATTCACACTGGGTGACTTATGATTAAAATGGTTGTCATTATCGACATGAAGAATAATTTTGTTTTAAATAAATAAATAAATTCTACATCATCTTCATTATCATCAGGTCACGCTGACAGCACGGATTACCTTGAATCTCTCACGACAACCGTCCCTACGTCAAACAAACAAATATATTGTTTTTTGTTGTTTCTTCTTTTTTTTTTCTTTTTTTTTTTTTTTTTTTTTTTTTTTGCTTGGCATCAGTACTGGATTCTGCTTGCATAAACGATTCTTATAGTTTAAAGCATTTGTTGTAAGGAAAAAAAATAGCAAGTTCCTCTCGCAGACCAATTCTCTGGTCTAGTGAGTTTGATTCGCACTGGGTTACTTACTACTCTGCTAGACGAAAATAAAATGATTGTCATTATTGACCTAAATAATATTTTTATTTAAGAATGATAGGTGGCGCACTAGGGCTTGATCGTCCCTAGAGGGGTTTAACTGGCGAGGTGGTATTATGTTGAAAGAACGAAATCCCTAAATGAACCAGCAATAACATAACTGACGAGTTAATAATACATGTGTATCACAAACAACAATAATTATTTTTTTAAATAAATAAATAAATTATACATCATTATCAGGTCACGTTAACAGCACGGATTCCCATGAATCGCTCTCGTCAACCGTCCCTATCGGTCATCACTCCGGTAAGGTCTTCTTTACGGCATTCAGAATCTGCACAAAGCCGATTGGTTTAGGATTTTGCTGGTCGGCCCACTCTTGTGTATCCACAGAAGAACGTCACATGAGTTTGTCCTTACTTCCCCAGCAATATCCAGCATCTCTTGTTCGCCTTACTTGGATGGTTTTGTGTGATAGGGGGTAAGTGGCCACACAGCTGCTTTATTGTGGGTGCTGCTTCCAGGATTTGTTCAAGACAGCACGCAGCAGCCTTGTGTAGTTCCCGTCTAGACTGCAGACGATAATTTAAAAAAGACAGTTTTGACGCCTCGAAAGAAAAACCTTAAATATTTGAATTAATTTTAATTTAATTGTTAGAAACTGGGGTATATTAGAAAGAAAATGGGTTTATTAAAATTTTGACAGCAAAAGTATTTTATGTCTATTATTAAAAAAGTGTAGGATTTCAAAGATCTGTTTACATTTTTTTACGAAAGGCCTGACAAAAATTAATTTTTACACCGCCCACCCGGAGGGTGTTTCTTTTTGCTACTGAGAGGGAATGAAAGTTTTAGTGTATTCAATTAATAAATCCTATTTGTTATATAGGGAAACACTCAGTCGGTAGAGCGTTCGGCTAGAAACCACAAGGTTCTTAGTTTGGTACTGGTCCTCGCCAACTCAGCGTATGAGTAGCACAGGGATCTGTGTGGTAAAGTAAGGAGCTGACGGAATGTGTGGCGCTCCACCTTAGACGCTAAAATAATCTCCTTGTTTAGCGCTAGTGAAAAGGGGATAGACTTCCTCGCTGACTGGCTAATACCGACTTTAGGCCGCCCCATCGAAAAAAAAATTGTTGGCTGATACCGAGTTTAGGCCACCCGATGACTTTACTTTACTTTACAGTAAATGAGAATAACAACCAATGGACCAATGTTGAATGCATCTGAAAGTTCCATGATTCATTTATTTCTGCATTTACAATTTGAGCTTTGATGAATAATAATTTCGGTTATTGAAGAATCAGATATCTACTTCAAATTAGTTCTGAGAAAGAGCTCAGACGAAGATATCCGTATAATAACTGCAATACATAGGGAACCGTATAAAACTAATATAAACTTTAACAGTAACATATTCTAAAAGAAAGATTTGAGAAGACATTTTGATGTATATATTGTTCTAGACAGAGACCAGTGATTGCTTATCAATATATGACATAAAAATTTCTTAGAAATAAAGGTTACTTACTTAGTTGGTTTGTAAAGCCTTGTATATATATATATATATATATATATACAATAAATACAGTAATCCCATAATAAATTTATTTCGACGAAAATTGGGGCCCATATAAATCTAAGTTGATTTAAACCGGCTCCCCAAATGTTCGTCTCATCAGATGGGTCTCAATTCACTTATGGCAAGCATATCACAAAAAACCCCAAAGAGCTGAATATATATAAATTCAAACAAAACAAAAATAATTTAAAAAATATATATATAAAAAAAAAATATATATATATATTTAACAGTGTAGGATTGTAACCATAGAAACAGGAAGTGAATGAAAAAAAGAGATACATCTCAAGGTTGATTCCTAGGGTGTCCAGACAGACAAAAAAGTGACATGACAGAAAAAACAGAGTAGTATATTAAAATATAAATAGACAAGTAAAATAAACAGATTTTAAAATAAAACATTAGAGTATAATGATGTATAAAAGAAAATACTAGTTAAGATATAAATAATAAAATAAATTAATAGTACGATAATAAAAAATAAAATTACACACACACACACACACATATATATATATATATATATATATATATATATATATATACACACACACACACACACACATATATATATATATATATATATATATATATATATATATTAACAACTTCGCACGAGCAGAATCATAAGATTAAAGAAACCAGTCAGTCCTACTATTTATCCATAGCTGGATGTAGTTGGATGCATACCTTTCCCAAGTGTATTATTGCTATGTGAGATGCAAACAGCCTCGTTCAAGATTTGAACTCGGTTTGAAGAATGTTTTACATTAACCAAAACATTTAAACGTCGACATAACGTCATAATAAATTTATGGTTGTGGATCCCTTTGTTTTTCCCATATATATATATATATATATATATATATATATATATATATATATATATATATATATATTGGAGGATATGTGCTTAATTGAAGTCATACCTAATTTTGAAAATTGATTAATTAATAATTAATGAATTTAGGCGGGCATGTATGTTCAAATGTAAGGCTAAACAAATCGAGAAAATATCAATCCCTGAATGTACATTTCGACCTATTAGGTCTCATCAACAAGGTTATAGACAAGGTCGAAATGTACATTCAGGGATTGACATTTTCTCGATTTGTTTAGCCTTACATTTGAATATATATGCCCGCCTAAATTCATTAATTATTAACTAATTAATTTTCAAAATTAGGTATGACTTCAATTAAGCACATATCCTCCAAAATTTTTCTGCTAAAAGCCATATCAAATAAACACATTGTTTATTTACGTACTTTCATATATATATATATATATATATATATATATATATATATATATATATATATATGCTTAACTATGGGTATCTGATCAAGACCGGTAAGTAGATTCAACTTGCATTGACTCGATATTCCTTAACTCTTTCATTATATCTTCCAATTTCTACTTAACTATATGACAAACAGGATGTTATTATTTCAACTACTTGAGATGAGCGGATATTTGTGTGTCAAATTATCTCGTCAGCCATTCCAAACCGTTCATTGCTTTCAATGCTTTCGTGAGCGTCGACGAATTGTATTGAATCGATGATAGCCAATCAACAAACAAAGGGTAAGAAGACTCAAGACAATGAAAGTTCACAATCACTGCTTTCCCTACCTTTATAAACGTTTATCAATAAGAATTGCCTTGAAACACTATTTGATTCACTTTCAAAATTGATCCTAGCCGCTTCCGTTGGTTTCAAACAGAGATTTGACCCAGCTCAAGGAAAGTTCTTACCCCAACTGAAGAGATTTATTTCTTCGCTTATAAACGAGTAGGCATCTAACCAACCCGTTCGTCACGGGTAGGATGTGACACAAGGTCGGATGTACGTGGCATTCAGCGGGGATCGAACTCGCGACTCAGTAGTAATGGATCAAACAACGATGTGACAGACTTTTTTACCCAACCCGTTCGCAATGGGTAGGATGTGACACAAGGTCGAATGTACGTGGCATTCAGCGGGGATCGAACTCGCGACTCAGTAGTAATGGATCAAACAACGATGTGACAGACTTTTTTACCCAACCCGTTCGCAATGGGTAGGATGTGACACAGGTCGCAAGTATAGGGCATCCAGCGAGAATAAAACTCGCTATTCAGTAATAAGGAATCTGTGAAACTAGCTTGCTAACTCGTAAACTACGATAGGACGATCTTTTTTTATTTATCCAATTAGTTCACAAGGTCTCATTTACGGGGCATTCTGCAAGGATCGAACTCGGTATTCAGTAGTAAAGTAACTTGTTTGCTATCCAACAAACCACGACGAACAGTTTTTTTTTACCTAATTCGTTCGCCATGAGTAGGATGTGACACAAGTTGCATGTACTGGGAATTCTGCGAAGATCGAACTCGGTATTACTCTAGTAATAGATCTGCAAGACAAGCTTGCAAACCATCACAGTACGATGGGACACCCTTCTATAGAAAAATGTGTAACAACTAAGATGAAAGCATCTGTCCAAATATATCAATAGGAGAAAATGGTGCAAGGTTTCGGGTTCGATACCGGTCCTCAGCCAACTCAGCGCATGAGTAGCACAGCTTGCTAACCCTTAAACCATGGTCCTCGCCAACTCAGCGCATGAGTAACACAGCTTGCTAACCCTTAAACCATGGTCTTCGTCAACTCAGTGCATGAGTAGCACAGCTTGGGTAATCTGATATTTACTGTACAGCATCTAAGAGCAATGGTAGGTGTAGCACTCCACCATTTTGTTTATCACTTCTTGAGATTCATATTGTTGTCTTATTAGTTTAAACTAACCAATGGGTTAGTTTAGACTAATAAGATCTCGGCTTCAACACACTCTAGCCTTCCACATATAATGATGAAGTTCCAATTCTGGAGCTATGAGGAATCTGGAGTACTTTATCGCCATTACTCCCAGATCCACCCTGACCCGCAGTTGTTGTGCTGTTATGGTCCCATGTAGGGGTTAAATAAAAGAAAACGGGTTAACAAAATATGTTTACAAAATTGAGTTTTTAAATTTTTCCAGTAACCATCAAGGATGAATAGAACTAAACGTTCATCGACATGAAATAACTCGATAAGGTTGACATGCCGTAAAATCCAACCAACCAACCAATCAGACAGACTACCACGGTGGCTTGTTTCTTTTTTATGTCAAATCTTGCTATGATGGATGGGGGGTCGTGCACTTCCCATTTCGCACTTATAATTTCCGGTGCTTGCCAGTTCTTGGGATGGTCCTCCCCGGATTCAATCCATAATATTAGACACCCGAGACGAGCCGGATGTGTAATGGATTATCCTCTTAGGATTGGTAAAGATAAGAAAATGAGATAAATAAATAAATAGATAAATAAATAAATAGTAGATGGGTAATTTTGATCTTTTGTCGTCCCGCCTCCTGCCCTAATATATGCAACATTTTCCAAGTCGTGTTTTTGTCACCTTTTGTCGGCAAATTAATGTAGATATTTTACACCCCCACCTTTAAAATTTTTTTTTCGGTTGAATTTGTACGTATTTCAAATCTCAGAGCGTACGCTCAAATATCACCTGCCCTAATTTACACTATGTTTTAGGATGCTGGTGCCAGGTGAATTTCCGGCCCAACTGAGATGTTTTGTGAGTCGGGTTTTTGTCACTTTTTGTTGGCAAATTAATGTACATATTTTATACTCCAGGTTTTTATCGGCAAATCAATGTAGATATTAACACACACACACACACACACACACACACACACACACCTTTTGAAAAATATTTTTTCGATTACATTTGTACAAATTTCAATCTCAGAGCGTACGCCCAAAGACAGAGCGTACAGTATGACAATTGTTTTGAAATTAGAGTTTGTGTTTGTAAAAAATGACGTAATCAATACTAAAAAGATAATCATTTTAGGTTGGGTGTATATGACACGTACATTTCAGGTTTAAAAAAGTATATACGGTCAGTTTCTTTATTTATGAAAATGTTTTTTTTTTTGTTTGGTTTGATTTGGCTTGCTTGTTTATGACATATTAACTTTTTTCGGGTGATTCAATGCGAATCAAGACATTTTGATAAAAGTTGCTATGTTTCAAGTTCTTAATATCTTCAAATTGGTAGAAATAATTTTCATTAACTTCATTTGATTTGGTTTGGTTCCGCTTAGTTTGTTTAATGTTATAATAACCCTGTGGGTTAATTAATGTCAAAAACTGTTAGTGTGTGAGGTAAAAGTTGGTATTCAAGTTTCCTTTACAGGTATATTTTTGTAGATGTATCTTATATCTGATTCATAATTTTCGATATATTTTTTCCTCTGAAAAAGGATAAGATGTCATTCAAGTTAGTATTCCCAAACAGACCCTCATATTATTTCTGTTGAAATATTTCTTTCTGATTGGAGCGTAAACTCCATACTGCATGAGGATATGTTTGAAAGTGTGGGGTATTTTTTGTAAAGTCTGTTTAGTGACCTATTGCCGGTATCAGCCGAACAGCGAGGGAATCTATCCTCTTTTCGCTAGCGCTAGACCAAGGAGATTATTTGTTGATGTGTAGCCCCATACTGTTAGCTCCCAGATGCTTTACCGCAGAGATCCGATTACCGAAGCTGTGCTACTCATGCACTGAGGACCGGCATCGAACCAGGAACCTTGCGATTCCTAGGCGGTTGCTCTACTGACAGAGCTAAAGCGATCCCAAAAGATAATCGTCATAGATATTAACCAACCCCTCCACACAAGGTAAATTTCTTAAGCCGAGTTTAACAGGTTTGAATTAGAGTTTTCCTTCTCCTAGACCAGTGGCCCTACCAAGGTTAAAGAGCCCAGTCTACCTTACTATTTACTTATAGCTGAAGGGAGAGCAGTTGGATGCATATATTTCCCAAGGGTATTAACGGTATGTGGAATACAAACAGCTTCGTCCAGAATTTGAACTCGGGTCGATGAGTCCATTTCCATCTAACCATTACACCAACCGCCTTTTAAAAGATAATCGTTATAAGATCATACCGAGATTTGAACTCGGATCGCTGGATTCAGAGTCCAGAATGCTAACCATTACACCTTTTTAATTAACTTCACGCATCAAACCAGGAACCTTGCGATTCTTAGGTGAATGCTCTACCGACTGAGATAAAAACCAGACCCATCAAATACTTAGATAAATAAAATATGCATTTACTGATAACAATGTGACAAAGGTATGTGACAATTTGGTAGTTTAACATTCTTTTAAAAAGATATGTTTAAATTCAGGGGAGAGTTCCATTGTACCTTAGTCAGACGATTACAATGTGACTCATACTATGCGGTGATTACGTGACGAAAAATAATACAATGGCACATTGACTTACGAGTTTAAGTCGTTCCGCTCGTAACTCAATTTCCTCGTTATATATATATATATATATATATATATATATATATATTTTATTTATTTATTCATATTTACCAACCCCTCTCAACGAGCATGGGAGACAAGGTCAATTTCTTAATTGGAGTTTAACAGGTTTGAATTCAGAGTTTTCCTTCTAAAAGTAAGTAAAGTCGTCGGGGCGGCCTAAAGTCGGTATCAGCCTGACAGCGAAGGAGTCTATCCCCTTTTAACTAACGCTAGACCAAGGAGATTGTTTTGGCGTCTGAGGTGGAGCGCCACACCTACCATCAGCTCCTCACTTTACCACACAGACCCCTGTGCTACTCATACTCTGAGTGGGCGAAGGGCCGGGATCGAACCTGGAACCGTGTGGTTCCTAGCCCAACGCACTACCGACTGAGCTAAACCAAGCAAGGTTAAAGAACCCAGCCTGCCCTACTATTTACCCATAACTGGATGGAGAGTAGTTGGATGCATACCTTTTCCGAGGATATTTGCGGTATGGGAAATGTAAACTGTCTAATCCATATCCTTCTAGTCCATATCCATATATATATATATAGGATTTGTTTAAAGAAATCATTTTCATTAGCACCTTGTATATCAATAAATTGGTTGAAATAATTTTTACTAACTTCCTATATAGACTGGTGACCCTCAGCGACCACCTCTGGCACCTATATGATAAAATGGGCTGGTGTTTGCCATAAGAGCAATTTGAAGAATACGATCGGTACAATCATAAAGGTACTAGGGCTTGACAGGAACAGTTGATTGAATACGGGTCGACGAGTCTATTTCCTACGACCACGCACCTCAGATTTCCTCGTTTAGCAAATCAATTTTCTCCATTAAAATTAACTGAATTGCCATTAACCCCCATACCCCCACAAAAAACACCCTAATTTTTATAAAATTACCACTGTATTGTATAAAAAAAAACATAATAAAATCGAATGAAAGGAATTATGTGCTGTGTGCAGTAAAAAGTAAAATCGACAGAGTGGCCTATTGATAGTATCAGCTGCCGGACAGCGAGAGAGTCTATCCCTTTTTCGCTAGCGCTAGACCAGGGAGAGTGTTTTGCACCTCATGTGGAGTGCTACACCTACCATCAGCTCCCAGATACTTTAGCGCATAGATCAGATTACTCAATCTGTGCTATTTACATTTCGTTGTACGTTATTCGTACGACTTTTAAATCACACACAGTGTGAAGTAATGCACATGCCAGCGCACCAACTACCACAATACTACAACAGTATCTACCATGGCTTGAATTTGTCAGTCGCATGACATACATGCTGCAAACTAAATATTGCAAAACATTTAACTTTTGTTAAAGATATTCCAGGATCAAAATTATCTGAGATTTAAGTAATTTTCAGACCTGTCGGCTGGGACTTTAGAATATAGCGACTGCACATCTGCAGGGGAGTAAGAACCCCATCCCCGAATGGGGCCACTAATGGCCGTGGGTGGAAAATCATGAGGCTTAAGGACAGAATCTTCGTGGCTGTGCAGTCCATGACATGCAACACTCCACTTTGGCCTTACTTAAGGCGGACGGGCGGTTGGAGAAACCCCTTCCAATCAATCGGCTAGTCACGTCAAGCCCTAGCACCTATATGATTGTCCCGACCCTATTTCGCTTATGGAAAACCCCTAAACCCTTTTATCATATATATACTAGAAGGCAGTGGTCAAGGGTTTTAGTGTTTAGCGTATGAGAACTGTATCTAATGAAGTTCCAATTTGGAATTTGGGGTGTGTGGAGAGCCTCTTCATTGCCATTAGTCCAGGTCAATTTTGACCCAGAGGGGTTGTACCTGTTAGTAGATTAAATTGATCGAAAAATGAGTTTACAAAAAATGTGTATTAAAAGAACTGAGTTTGAAAAAAGTTGAATACCCAACAAGAATGAATCAAGAATCAAGAAAAATGTCTTCGGCATAAAATAACCCAACAGGAATTGACATACCGTAAAATCCAACCAAGTGATCAAAGTAGTTTTTAACGTCACCATTTACATTTTGACATATATTGATTTCTGATTGCTTGCTTTTAACGGCATGTCAAACTGTCTAGGGTTATTTTATGCTAAAGGTTAGGGAGTCGTGTATTGTACATCATATTTACATTTCTTGTGTTGTTGTTTCTTATGTGTTTTTTTTATTCATTCATTTATTTATGGAATATGAATAATTTTAAACAGATCTAGTTAGCCAGTCACTGGTCCCTAACAGGTACTACCATTCCGGGTCAGAGTGAATATGGGAGTAATGGCAATAAAGGAAGTACGCCACACTCCTCAAATCTCCTGAATTGGATCATCACCATCAGATGCAGTTTCGTTCCATACACAAAACACTCCTTTGAGGAATATTTAGCAAGATGTCTTTTATTTCTTACACACTCAACCCCAACAAGAAATATTACCAAAAGAAAATCTGATATAATTCTTCATATTATACACCCATCAAAAAGTTAAGTCATGCGATGTCTTGATAGGTAGTTAATAGGCAAAAAACGTTTATTCTTCAGTGCAACTTTGTGGGTTTGATAACCGGTAGAAGGATGGTCTTGAAATGGGAAGTTCTCCTATAAATGAAATAAGGACAATGAACTCCTAGAACTCATAATACACATTCTCAATCTATATATTAATACTGGTGTTCCTTAATATTCCGTCCGTTATCATTAGAGAGGCAAGACTGCCACCAGATAGTATTAGAGAGAGGCAAGTGCGCCACAAGATAGTATTAGAGAGGTGTGAGAGCACCACCAGATAGTATTAGAGAGGGTGAGAGTTCCACCAGATAGTATTAGAAAAGGGTGAGAGCACCACCAGATAGTATTAGAGAGGGTTGAGAGTGCCACCAGATAGTATTAGAAGGTGTGAGGGTACCACCAGATAGTATTAGAGAAGGGAAAGAGCGCCACCAGATAGTATTAGAGAGAGGCAAGAGCGCCACCAGATAGTATTAGAGAGGGGTGAGAGTTCCACCAGATAGTATTAGAAAAGGGTGAGAGCACCACCAGATAGTATTAGAGAGGGGTGAGAGTGCCACCAGATAGTATTAGGGAGGTGTGAGGGCACCACCAGATAGTATTAGAGAGAGGAAAGAGCGCCACAAGATAGTATTAGGGAGGTGTGAGAGCACCACCACATAGTATTAGAGAGGTGTGAGAGCGCCACCAGATAGTATTAGAGAGGCAAGAGCGCCACCAGATGGTATTAGAGAGGTGCGAGAGCACCTCCAGATAGTATTAGAGAGAGGAAAGAGCGCCACCCTCTGGTTAAAAATGAGACCGTTCAATTTGTCCAAGATGAAATGCAAAAAATGTAAATCCTGATTATCTGGTGTCGTTTATCCGCTGAATTCTTATTTCTTGTGAGTTTCATCACCTCAGATAATTAATGGACCGTTCCGTTTTTATTATAGAGAAAGAAGAAAGAAAGAAAGAAAGAAAAGAAAAAAGAAAGAAAGAAAGAAAGAAAGCAGGAAAAAGATAGAGAGGGGGTGAGAACGCGAAAACAATTACGCCAATCTGTTTCCATCGAACATAATGAAAAGATGAAAAGGAAAGAACAAAGAGAGAGAGAGAGAGAGAGAGAGAGAGAGAGAGAGAGAGAGAGAGAGAGATTTAAATCAAGATTATTATACTTTTTACATATTGAACCATTTCGCTATAGCTCTTAAGTAAACATATCAGACGTTGTAATAACTAAATGATCATACTGTTTATATCCACAAGTCCTGCTAGTTATATGATAGTACTCGCGTTCCTTAATTGTACGGGCTTAATTGTATCATCTTACAACTGCCTCTGGTTAAAAATGAGACCGTCCAAATCGTCCAAGATGAAATGCAAAAATGTCAATCTGGTGTTCCTTATCCACCAAATTCATATTTCCTATGAGTGTCGTCACTTCAGCTAAATAAAGGAGCTTTACGTTTTTATTATAAAGAAAGAAAGGGAAGAAAAGGGATATGCTACCCAGAAAAAATATAATAAAAAGAAAGAAAGAGAGTTAGGGAATGATAGAGAGAAGAGATGGTGAGCGGAAGTGATAACGCTAATCTGTTTCAATCGAACATAATGAAAATATGAAAAGAAGGATAGAAAGAAGAAAAAGATTGAGAGAGTTAAATCAAGATTATTATACTTTTTACATATTGAACTATTTTGCTATAGCTATTAAGTAAACATATCAAACGTTTTAATAATTAAATTGTCGTACTGTTGTATATCTACGAGTCCTGCCAGTTCTCAATTAAAACAAATAAAATTCTTAAAGTATTATTTTGCAAAGAGTCCTATCGAATACGAATAATTTTACACAGATCCGGGTTATTTTATGCCGAAGACGTTTTGTTTTATTCATGCTTGATGGGTATTCACTTTTTTCTAAACTTTTTTTAAACATTTTTCTATTCAACTCATAGATGGGACCATAACAGGTACAACCACTGCGGGTCAGAATGGACTTGGAATTAATGGGGATGAAGGGGTACTCCACACTCCCCAGAGCTCCAGAATTGAAACTTCACCATTAGGTGCATTTTAACGCCATACACAGGGCAAACTTCTACTGGGTTAGAGTAGACTGTGATTAATGACAATGAATGGTACTTCACACTTCCCAAATCTCCAGAACTGTTACCCCACCATCAGATGAAGTTTAGTCTCATACACAGGACATCCCTTTTTTGTTGGGTATTAACCCTCAGAAGTGAATATAGGGAGCGTATTCTAAATTCAGCCGACAGGGCGGGACAAATATTGGGCGAATATTTAGCAAGATGATTGTTTTTGATTACATGTTCATCATACACGAGAAATTTTCAACAAAGAAAATGGAATTCAATCTTCTGATAAGGATCTTTGTATTGTACACCCATCAAATATTAAGTCATAAAATGTCTTCATAAGAAATTAATAGGGAGAATTATTCTTCGGTGCAGCTGTGTAGGTTTGGCAATCATTGTAAGGATTGTCTTGCAATGTAGAGTTCTTCAATGGATGAAATAAGGCAATGAACTCCTAGAACTTATTTACATTCTCAAAGAAAACTAACAAAATTTACAAATGAGGCTTGATAATTTGAATTATTTTGATTATTTGGACCATTGTCCTCATCTTTATTGCTATCCACACAACGTTTGGTCGATGTGCCCTCCTTCCCTCTTCAGGTATTACTTGTCGGACTCGGGAACCATCTCGAATTCGGGAAACCCCTCCACAAACTTCGAAACCTTCACTTCTAACTCGGGAACCTTCTTATCGAATTCGGGAACCTTCATGTCCTAATCGTGGATTGAATAAAAGGTTAGATTCGAAGTTCTGTTCGAAGTTCCCAATTACGACATGAAGGTTCCCAAGTTCGGGGAGGGGGATCTGGAATTCGAGATGGTTCCTGGATCCGACAAGTAATACCTGAAGAGGGTCGGAGGGCACATCGGCCGAAACGTTGTGTGGATAGAAATGAATATAAAGATACGGACAGTGGTCCGAATAATACAAATAATTCAAAATTTACAGATTCAGTTTCGACAAGATTTTTAGATTTCGCTAGATTTATCGTAGCAAGTCGTCTCGCAAAAATCTCATTCGAGATCTTGATAAAAATGACGCCCAACTTAACCAGTACTAAAAAATTAATATATTTTGTTCTAAGAAATAATTCTTTATTTTTCCTTGATTTTTTTTTTTTTAGTTCTCCAAAAAATCAATTTTGTGCAATTCGTATTAATTACATTTTTTGAAAAATGATTACATTGAAATTTCGCCTATGGAATATGTGTGATATTTCAATATAGTGAGTGTAATAATATTGTATTTGAGAAAATTGCCTTACAAACTTTATCGAACTCTATTGAAAGCAGAGTTAGTATTTACCCAAACTGTTCGCCACGGGTAGGATGTGTCACAAGAATGGGGTATCCAGCAACGATTGAACTCTGTATTCAGTTGTAAATGATCTTCAACTGGGTATCTAACTACCCACCTGGCTAAATGTGATACCAGGTCGGGTAATGTAGGTGATATCCTAATCAGATGTAAGAATTGCTTAAAATTCCACCGCATTCCTCTTTCAGGGGGCCTCAGGCGCCGGGCAATAAACCCAGCCCTGCCACTTTTAATTGATTGATTGATTTTAATAGCATGTCAACCTGTCTATACATTCAAATTCACGCTTTATGTGAATTTGTATATTACAGTTTTATTTTGCTCACTGTTCTCTCGAATGCAAGGTCTTGAATTAAGTGTTTTCTCTTCTCCTCAACTGGTTTCCATACCAAAGTTAAATAGCCCAGTCTGTCCTTCTATTCACCCATGCCTTTCCAAAAATGTATAAGCACTATCTGAAATCCAAACAACCTCGTCCAGGACTTGAACTCTTCGCACGTGTCAATTTCCAACGGCGGTAATACCCTTGGGAAAGTTATGAATCACACCATTCTCCTTCCAGCTATGGGTAAATAGTAGGGCAGGTTAGGCTCTTTAATCAGTAAATGTGAAAAAAACCCTCTGAATTCAAACCTGTTAAACTCCACGTTAAAAAATGACCTTATGTCACATCCTGCTCGTGCGAAGAGGTTTGATAGATAGATAGATAGATAATAGATAGATAGATAGATGTGAACAGACTGGGTATTGGGAAACTGGAGTAGTAGACTGTAGTAGTAAGATAGATAGATAGATAGATAGATAGATAGATAGATAGATAGAAGTCTGCGTGAATAATCCTATATCAATTAGAAGTAGTTGTATTGTACATTGAAATTCTCACTGTATAATGTTCGCTCTAATTTGATTACTAATTACAAGAGATAAAATTTCGCTGAAAAATAAAAATTCCTACAAAAATCCGTTTAGGAAATCAAATCTCTATTTATATTTTAATCTTTTTTTATTAATGTAAATAAATTCCATTATAAATTGGTAAATATTTACGATTCCATGAAAATAATATAATAGATTGCATCATCATATATTAAATGTTTATAAATACATATCAAGAATTCCAGATTGTAATTATTTGTTTATAAAAAGCATAAACACAAACTGTCGTACATATATACACATATACATGAAATCACCACTCACATACACACACACACACATATACACACATTCATACTCACAGACGTGTGCACACACGCGCACATGCTCACACATATACTCACACCAATAAAGTTCACTACTTGAAAACACCCCACACATACATTGATACTCACAGACACGCACACACACACGCACGCACGCGCACACACACATACACACATAGATGCACACACATTTCTATTCACAGACATGCACATGTACACACACTTAGATAATTAAATAAAGTTGAATATACATTAACTCTTTGAATTTATTTTCCTGACCTCCCACCAGACGGAATTAACACAAGATTTTTTTAACGTACAAACCAAAACTCATGCGATCGCCAGTGCAAAAAGACTGTGTCGTCCTGTCGGCATTACCTTTTTGAGGTTATGAATCCTTTCTCTAAATACAATTCCTAACTTCCGTCATTTAAAAAAAATCCATCATTGTTTAGACAATAATGTTTCCATTCTGTTGTATTGTCCTGATAAAGGTTTAATATAGACCAAAACGTTTAAACTTCAACTTTACCACCAAAAATAAATCTATCTTTATTCGAAATACTTTGTTTTTCTATTATATTATATATATATATTATATATATATATATATATATATATATATGCGTGTGTGTGTGTGGAGAGAGAGAGAGAGAGAGAGAGAGAGAGATTATACATATTTAAGCGTGTATGTGTTCATTTCTATTGTAACCATTATGCAAAGAGCGCATTCTGTAATTTATATTAGTAATACGCAGCCGAAACATTGGCGCTACATGATCTAAACCAGATCATATATGTATTTACCTAACCCCGCCACACGAGTCAGTTTTTAAGCGGAGTTTTACGGGTTTGAATTCAGAATGTTCCTTTTCCTAGACTGGTTGCCATACCAAAGTAAAAGAGCCCATTCTATCCCACTATTTCATCCATAGCTGGAGGGAGAATAGTCTGATTCATTCCATTCCCAATGCTACTTGCGTTACGTGAAATGTAAACAGCCTCATCCAGGATTTGAACCTTGGTCACCAGATCATGTAGCTGCCTATTACAATTCTGCTAAGACTACAAACTATAATTAGAAAGCCTTATCCTATATCTCAGTTAAGTATTTTAAAGTTGCACATTTAGGGCAGTGAAATCTATTTAACCCATAGATGAGACCCTAACAGGTACTACCACACCGGCCCAGAGTGGACCTGGAGTTAATGGCAATGAAAGGCCACTCCACACTTGCCAAACCTCCACAATTGGAACCCTACAACTAGATGCAGTTTACCTACGACTCAATTTACATTTACAGAATTCCGATTCTGTACAGGTGACCCAGAAAAAACAGAACCCAAATTATTTATTTATTTTCCCATTAAACTAACCCTAAAACCTAAACCCCAAACCCTAACCCTAACCCTAACCCTAACCCTTATTTATTTGTTTAATGGGAAAATGAACAGTTTTAATACAAATTTGTGGGTTCTATTTTTTCTTGGACACCCTAATTTACTAAACAAAGTTCATGATTACCAGTATTTGTAGGTATCTACTTTTCTAATTCATTTGTGTTGATGTTTATATTAGACTATTTGTTTCGAATAAGTGCTTATCACTTGTAGCGATCTGTTTTAGAGTTGAATGTTAAATGCTATGCAGTTGATTTACTTACATACCATTTTGATGTTGGTTGGTTGGTTGGTTGGTTGGGTTTTTATGGCATGTCAACACTTGTTGGGTTATTTTATGCCGAAGACGTTTTTGTTTTATTTATTTTAGTTTGGTATTCAATTTGATTTTAGTTCATTTCTTTTTCAACACTTTTTTCAACTTATTTTTTTATCTAATAAATCGATAGATGGGATCATAACATGTACTACCACTCTGAGTGGAACTGGGAGTGATGGCAATGAAAGGGTATTCCACATTTCTCAAAGCTCCGGAATTTGAACCTCACCACTAGATGCAGTTTAGTGTCATACCCAGGACACTACACCCTCAACCACCACCTTCTAGCACATATATGATAAGAAGGTTTAAGGGTCCGCTATAAAGGCAATAGGGTTGAAACAATCATATAGGTGCTATGATCGGAGGGGGCCTCTTCGACCGCCCGTCTAGCCCAAGTAAAGGGCAAATGGCAGGCGGTTGGAGAGGCAGCCTCCGATTAATCGGCTGGTACCGTTAAGCCATGGCACCCTTATGACTGTCCCGATGTCCTTATGGCAATCCCCAATCCTTTTTATGTGCAAGAAGGTGGTGTTTAAGAGTCTTCATGTTTTGAGTATGACATTAAACTCTATCTGATAGCAAAGTTCCAGTTCTGGTTGTTGGAAATTGACACGGTGAGACGAGTTCAAGTCCTGGACGAGGTTGTTTGGATTTCAAATAGTGCTTATACATTTTTGGAAAGGCATGATTTCAACTACCCCCCCCCCAGCTATGTGTGAATAGAAGGACACACTGGGCTCTTTAACTTTGGTATGGAAACCAGTTCAGGAGAAGGGAAAACTCTTAATTCAAGACCTGGGGAATATTAAGTACTTCTTCATCATCTTTACTCCCTGTTAGGGTCCCATCAATGGATTAAATAGAACAAAATCAGTTCTAAAAATGTGTTTAAAAAATTGAGTTTTAAAATTAGTACCCAAGAATGAATAAAACAAAACGTCTTCGGTACAAAATGACCCAACAAGAGTTGACATGCCGTAAAATCCAAGCGAGGATTCAACCAATCAACCAACTCTCTAGCTATGGTTAAATAGTGAGGCAAACTGGACTCTTTAACCTTGGTATGGCAACCAGTATAGGAGAAGGAAAACTCTGAATTGAATTAAATCCGGCTTAAGAAATTGACTATAGGCCACATCGTCCTTGAGTGGAGGGCTTGGTAAATGCACATATGAGTACATTCGTGTAGACATAGGTTTAAGATGTATTAACTACTCAGGGTCGCATATCAACCCACATAAACAAGGACTTTAAATTTTCATACCTACATGCATATCTACAGACAAATATTTTGTACGCAGCGTGAGCGTCCAATCTTGGTGTATTGATTTGCAAGCTTGTCTCGCAGATCCATTACTACTACTGCAACGGCGCGTTTTGTTTTGTTTTCTGGCTAGATGCCCTATATTTACGATCTTGTGTCACATCCTACCCGTAGCGAACAGGTTGAGTAAACACACACACACACACACACACAAACACATATACAGTTATATATATATATATATATATATATATATATATATATATATATATTTACCAACCCCTCCGCACGAGCAGGATATGACAAGAGGTCAATTTTTTAAGCGGAGTTTAACAGGTTTGAATTCAGAGTTTTCCTTCTCCTAGACCGGTTGCCTAACCAAGGCTAAAGAGCCCAGTCTGTCCTGCTATTTACCCATAGCTGGAGGGAGAGTAGGATTCAATAATGCAATTACCACGTCCAGGATTTGAACTCGGGGCGACGAGTCCATTTCCCATGACTTTAACCATTACACCACGTGCTTCCTACATATATATATATATATATATATATATATATATATATAAATTGTCGGCTAAAAAAGGCATATCAAAACACATCGTTTGTGTATTTACTTCTCATATATATATATATATATATATATATATATATATATATATATATATATATACCCAACCTGACCCTAATTTATCCCATATTTTATACATCTATTTTTTTAATATCTGAACACCGCGTGCAATATTAACTGAGTATGTTATGTTTTTGAATAAAAACGTAAAAAGATTCCATCATGTGAACTACGGCCCCACATGATACATTAAGAGGCAAAAATTAACAGGCCGATTGGCCTGATAGTCAATCTGTAGGTTTAGGTTGGAAAATGTTAAAAATATACAAAAATACACAAACTGTTTTCTTTT
>CM042141.1:17150978-17183478 GCA_023376005.1 Doryteuthis pealeii
TTCTTTCTTTCTTTCTTTCTTTCTTTTTTTTTCTATTTTTTCTCTTTCTATGAACCTCCATTTCTTTTTCTTTATTTCTTTTTCTTTTTTTCTTTATTTTTCTTTCTTTTTCTTTTTATTTCCTTTCATATAAATAGTACTCTCTCTCTCTCTCTCTCTCTCTCTCTCTCTCTCTCTCTCTCTCTCTCTCTCTCTCTTGCTCTTTCATTATTTCTGTTCTCTTTTGATCTCTTTCTCTCTCTGTCTCTGTCTCTGTCTCTGTCTCTCTCTGTCTCTCTTTCTCTCTCTGTCTCTCTCTCACATCTGCCTCTCTCTCTCTCTCTCTCTCTCTCTCTCTCTCTCTCTCTCTCTCACACACACACACACACACACACACACACATTTTAGCGCTTTCTTTCTGATTTTTGTCTCTCTCTATACCTCTCTTTCTTTTTATTTAAATCTCTTATCTATTTTTTCTGTATTTTTATTTTTTCCTTTCATATAGATATGTGTCTATTTGTCTGTCTGTCTCTCTCTAACTCTATCTTTCTCTCTCTATTTGCCTTCACTACCTCTCTATCTCTCCTATTTTCTCCTTCATTACCATATCTCTCTCTCTCTCTCTCTCTCTCTCTCTCTCTCTCTCTCTCTCTCTCTCTCTCTCTCTCTCTTCAATGTCATCCACATAGACACACACATATATATATATATATATACATATATATCTGTCTATGTATTTTCTCTATTATCTCTCTCTTTCCCTCTTTTCCCTTTTATTACCTCTCTTCCCCCCTCTATCTCTATTCTCTCTCTCTCTCTCTCTCTATATATATATATATATATATATATATATATATATTGTCATCTATATGCATATATATATGCACACATATATATTTTTCTATCTATCTGTCTATCAATCACTTCTCCTTCACTCTCTCTCTCTCTCTCTCTCTCTCTATCTATCTATCTATCTATCTATCTAACAGTACGTTATATCATTTTATTGTTTCCTCTTGTTTTTTTCTCCTCTTAGCCAACTGCCCTGTTTTCATTCATTAAGAAAATCAAAGCCATGAGAATCTACAAAAATTGATCTGAATCCAATTCTTTAAAAAAAACGCTAAAATGAAAATGAGGAAAAGAAAAAAGAACAAAATTATTGACATCTTTTTCTCTTTTCCTCATTTCTCATTCTAGTTATTTTTTTTTTACTTTTCCCATTGTTTTCTTTCTTCATTATTTATAATTTCATATTACAAAAGTAAAATATAAGTAAAAAAAAATCATCACAAATGCATGCTCCTCCCACCAAAACAAAATCCTAAAATAAACTTTGATATCAAACAACTTTTTCAAATCACAAATCGATCGATATCTATAAAAGAAAGTTAACGAATACGCATATATATGTATGTATATATACATATATATAGATATATTATATATGCACACACACACAACACACACCACACACACACATATATATATATATATATATATATATATATATATATATATATATATATAAGCACTGGGAACTTTTTCAATGTTAATATATTACTAATCCAGATGCATGCTTCTACACACACATACAAACACATGCACATACAAACATGTATATATATATATATATATATATATATATATATATATGATATTGTCTAAAAGTTCCAGTGCTTATATATATATATATATATGTGTGTATGTGTGTGAGTGTGTGTTCGTGTGTGTGTGTGTGTGTGTGTGTGTGTGTTCGTGTGTTGTGTGTGTGTGTGTGTGTAATTAGTAATATACTAACACTGCGTGAAAGTTCCCATATGGAATATATATATATATATATATTGATAGATATATATATATATATATATATATATATATATATATATATTATATATATATATATATGATTTTAATTTAATCAGCAAAAGAAGAGGTGAAGTTCACTCCGAAATATTGCAAATATCAACCTTTATTTTCATCATGCTTCATCTTCCACGCCATCTGATTGTAAGTATCCTCACTGTCATACACACACATACATACACACACACAAAACACACTCACACACACACACACACACACACACACACACACATATATATATATATATAATATATATATATATATATATATATATATATATTCTTATCAAACTTATATTGTATTTATACATATATACGGAATTTTAGAGGTGTTTATATACGCTTTTATGTGAAAATTATATACATAAAATGTTCGATCCGGAAGTGTGATGACAGTCATTGGCTGAAATTTTTTATCAGATTTGTAATTTAATCTTTGATATCAATGATTAAGGAAAAACATAAAATGTATTAGAAAATGTATTAAAAGAAAGGAACTTAAGATTAAATTTGAATATTTTTGTGTACACTAAATGGTTTGTTTTTATTATTGTTATTATTATTATATTATTACTATATTAAGTTATTTATTTACCTCTGTATATATTGTTTGTCTCTGTGTGTGTGCATGTGTGTGTGTGTGTGTGTGTGTTTCTCTGTGTGTGTGTGTGTGTGTGTCTGTGTGTGTGTGTGTGTGTGTGTGTATGTGCCTGTGTGTGTGTTTCTGTGTGTGTATTTACATCTGCATATATTGTTTGTCTATGTGTATGTGCGCCTGTGTGTTTCTCTGTGTGTGAGTGTGTTTACCTGTGTGCATGTGTGTGTATGTGTGTATGTGTGTGTGTGCGTATGTGTGTTATATTAACCTCTGTATATATTGTTTGTCTATGTGTGTGTGCATGTGTGTTTATGTATGTTTTGTGTGTGTGTATTTATATCTGTATATATTGTGTGTCCTCTGTGTATGTGCGTGTGTCTGTGTGCCTGTGTGTGTATTGTGTGTTGTGCGTGTGTATTTACATCTGTAAATATTTTAGCCTGTCTATGTGTGCTCGTGTGTGTGTGTCTCTGTGTGTGTGTTTGTGTGCCGGTGTGCCTGTTTTTGTGAGGCTGTGTGCCTCTGTGTGTTGTCTGAATGTGTGTGTCTGTGAAAAAGAATAGGAAACCGAAAGTATGTTCTTACTTACAGAATAAAACCAAGAAGTTCCGGGGATAACAACTCCCTTGCTTGGGATGTCTCGTTGAAGTCACGTCGACTTGGCGCAAAGCAGATAAGTCCTACGTAGCAGCAGTGTCTGATACACGGATTTGCAGTGAGGCTATCTATTTTAGTCCAGTATTTATCCCCCTCAAGATTCACCAATATATTACATAACTCCTGCAAATGACGGTAGGAATCCTCTAAAATTATATCGATCAATTAGAGCGAGAAAGAGAAAGAAAGAAAGAAAGAAAGAAAGAGAAAGAAAGAAAAAGAGAACATGTGTGGTGAGGACAGAGAACGAATTATATATATATATATTACTACAATGGATCTGGCTAAATTACATATTTGTTTGATGGTATATCATATATGCATTTATATCTATATTTCTGTATAGATGAATATCTTTTTCTTTTTTTTTTTAACTAACTCGATAAAAGACATTGATTTATAGTCGAAAACGGGACAGTACTTTGTTACCCGGTCTGGACATTTTTATTTCGAAATATCTCGACCGTTTACAAAAAAAAGGATTAGTCAATTCTATCGTATTAAACCAAGATGGATTAAAACGATTTTTTAAACGGCTAAATAGAAAACGATTAATAAATGTCCATACAGGGAAAGACGGAAGATTTATTTTTGATCATTGCAACGAAAAAAGAAAACAAAAAAAAAACAACAGAAAACAAAGACAATATAAGTAAAGAAACGAGGGGAGATAAAGCCACACACACACACACACACACACACACTCACACACTCACTCACTCACACACACATACACACACACACACACATTAATAGTAAATATAAGTAAGTGTAAATAAAAAGCCATTAGTATCGACATTCATTTATTTGGTGGCGGGATTTTTCTTTAAAAAAAGAAATGACTGTTTCTTTTTTCTCCCGTCGCTTCTTTCTTTTTCTGACTTTCCTCCCTTCTCTTTCTCTCTTTCTTACGCACTTCTTTCTCTCCACCCCACCCACCCTCTCTCTCTCTCTCTCTCTCTCTCTCTCTCTCTCTCTCTCTCTCTCTCTCTTCTTTCTCTCTCTGCTGTCAGTCTCAGTCTTTATTTCATAACTTCCTTATACATATATATATATTTATATATATATATATATATATATATATATTATATATATGTGTGTGTGTGTGTGTGTGTTTGTGTGTGTAGAATCATGCGTGTGCATTAATAATATATTAACACTGTAAAAGTTCCCAGTGTGTGTGTGTGTGTCTCCCGCTCAAATTTGGAGAGCTAAAAATCGATATAACTCCGCCAATTGTTGGAATTGAAGCTCAAATTTTGGGAATTGTCTAATTTTAACATAGTCCACACCTGTACAAAATTTTTGAAAAAATTGAAGGGGGTGGATGACATGGCCTGGTGATTTGACATGGAATTACCCATATATATATATAAATATATATATATATATATATATATATATCATGTCGCGCTAGCAGCACGGATATCCATGACAATCTCCCGTCACCTGTCCCTATCATTCATTGCTTCTGGGAAGTCCTCTGTGCAGCATCCAGTATCCGCGCAGAGCTGATCTATGTAGGTCTTTGCTGGACGCCCTACTCAGGCGTGCCCATGTGATGGTTTCCACAGGAGAACATCACTAATGAGTTCATCCTTGCTTCTCCAGCAGTGCCCAGCGTGTCTTGTTCGCAGCCCATGCCTTTCCTATTCGTGCTTTAACGTCACTTTCTGTTAATGAGATATTACTACCTAGGTACGTGAATTGTTTCACGGAGTTTATGAGTTTACCATCGAGTGTGGAGATGTCTCCTTCATTTCTAAAACACATGAACTCAGTTTTATCGGAGTTCACGTATAGGCCAATGTTCCGTGCTGCATTTCCTAGGCTGTGTAGCAAGGATTCGGCTTGTGCGGATGTATTTGCGAAAAGTGCCAGATCATCTGCGTAGTCCTCACCCGTGATAGTCTGTGCGGGATATCGCCTGCTTCTGGCCTTTTTTTTAGTGTGAAACCTTTTTCTTTTATGGGATCTAATGATATTCGAAGTATGTAATCTAGGCATATTATAAATATATATGCCGCAAGTGTATCTCCTTGTAGGACTCCAGCGACGATCTCAAAGAATTCTGTGTCACTATCAGGTGAGCGTGTCATAGCTTTGGTGTTTTGATAGAGCATCATTATGGTGGCAACCGTTTCTTTGGAGAGGCCGTATGCTAGTAGTATTTGCTCCTTTTTCCCTCTGTGTATGGAATCAAATGCCCCAAGGTGGCCTCAAGATTTTTTGCTCAGACCCCTTCTATGATTCGATGGATAGTCAGGATCTGAAAGATTATGGACCGATTTCGGCGGAATCCGTTTTGGTTTTTTCTAAGGATTTTCTCTATTTCAGGTCTGATGCGATTAAGAAGAAGTGCATTATATATCTTAGCAGCTATTGCAGTAAGGGTTATGCCTTTGTAGTTCTTAGCGATTCATAGGTTCCTTCTTTGGGGAATGGGAGGATGCATCCCTTCGTCCATTTTTCTATCGTGTTTTGTCTGTATACTGCATTGCATAGTGTAAGTAGTATGTAATCAAATTTCATTATTTTCCAGACCTCTGAGAGTATTTCGTCGAGACTCACAGCCTTTCTATTTTTTAGTTTACTTAGTTCCCCCATCGTAAAATCTCCTAGTCTAAGTTTAGTTGGTTATTCATTATTTCTTTGGTATTATTTTCTATGATTTTAGGTGGGGTTCCTAACAGTTTCTGGAAGTGGTTTTTCCATTTCTGGAGTCTACCTTTTGGGCTAGTTGCCTTCAACTTTGATCTAGCATTACTTTTCCTACCACTAATTTCATTTACGGTTTCCCATGCTAATCGCGACTGTCTGCCTTCTACTGCATGTCTGATTTTATTTATTTGTTCTTGGATGTATTGTGTCTGTTCTTGTATGTTTTTGTTAGTTCTGTCTGGGATTTCTTAAGGTTTTCTATATTGGTGTTAGTTGGGTTTGCTTTACTGCGTTAGGATGCTTTTTTAATGTCATTTCTTTTTATTCTGACTGTGTCTATCTCCCAGAGAACAGTGTGTTTTGCTCTTTGTTTGGTCGGTGTGCATTCTGCTGCTGCCTCGGGTGGGCATTGACAAAGTTTTCGTATTCCTCATTTGGAGAGTACCTTGTTGTCTCCTGGAGGATGTCGAACTTATTTCTTACTGTTACCGAGTAGCGATCACATATATCACTGTTGGTAAGCGTGGACCATTCATATCGTACAGATTTACGGGCTTGCCCTTTGTTTCTCCGAAGGCTTAGGCGTAGTTTGGTTGTGACTATTCTGTGATCGGAGGATACTCCTTCGAAGGAGGAATATGCTTCGCAGTTCATTGCACTATTTATCCATTTTTTGTTTATTAGGATGTAGTCTAGTTGCGCTTTTGTGCTATTTGGGTATTTGTATGTCCATAATTTGCCCTTCTGTTTTTGGAATTTGCTGTTTAGGCAAACAAGCCTGTTCTCAAGGAGAACTCGTCTAGGAGTTCGCCGTTCCTAATTGGGTTGTTGTGTAAGCTGAATATATAGTTTGCGTTTCTTCCTATCTGTGCATTCCTGTCTCCCCCAATGATCAGTATGATATGTTTTTTTTGGGGGGGGTCTGCATAGGGAGGATAGCTCGTTGTAAAAATGTTCTATGTCAGTTTCATCGCTGGCATTTGTGGAGCTACAGTCATGCAGGGATTACCATTAAACGTAGCAACTCATGATTCTCGGTTAGATTTTTTTCTATGCGGTTAAGGGATTTTAGTGCTCAAGGACTAAGAAGCATTCCTACACCATCTATGGTGGCATTGACGGAGTTTTTCCATGCAGATGCTGATACAAGCGTCCGGCCATTTCCAGATTCGTGGTATTTTAATTCTAAATCGCTTTGATAAAATCTGTGTTCTTGCACACATATGATGTCTATATTTTTTTCGGCTGCGGACGCCGTTAGTTCGGGGAGTTGGCTTATTGTCTTTAGCGTTCTAACGTTAAATGTTGCTAGCTTGAGAGATTATTTTACATCTAAGTAGGTTTGTATTGAGTTTGGGTTCTATGTTTGTCTTATTAGATATTGTGGTTAGGGCTATGATTTCAGTCTTGTTTGTCAGTGCTGAGGGTGATGTGATTTAGGGTATGTGATGCATTTGGAGCTCCGTAGCTTATTTATCGAACACTGGGCCGGAGCTCGAACCTTAGCAGAACGCGTACTTTTTGTGATAGCGGGAAGCACGATGCTGCATGATTCTTTGGTTTTGTGTACTGTTGGGTCGATGTCATCGATATCTATCGCTAGCTGTTTAGCTAACTCATCAATTGGTGCCAGTCTTAGAGATGAGGAGCAGTAATTACCTTACCGAACTGGTTGATCCTGGCCGTTGACCCATTTGGATTCCTTCGCCAGCATCTTGTGATATACACCGGCGAGTCTTATTAACAGGCAGTTGTTTGAATTTTCCCTGAAATTTACGAAACAGAAAAAAGAACTGAATTTTTTTTTCATTTCGTAAATATTAATGCTTCTAACTTTTGAAAATAATACTTTTTATTTATTTCTTATATGAATTTCAGTCTAAATTGAGTTGTTTTTTTACTTTTCCTAAATATGTATTATTCGTAGAAAATTCTTAATATGGCCAGGTTCTTTAAGTATATCTATAATCCCTACTCCCCCCTTCCACATGTCAACTATGTATAAGCTCTTGTATTGCCGAAGCATATATCGAGAAGAACTTTATTACAGTCTTAAAAAATGTGCTTCCACGCCCACCCGCGTTAATTCTAATCTAGGAGGGACCTGTGGACTTATACTAAGTTAAAACTTTGATTTCCAGGATACCCCCCTTTTCTCTTTGTGAAAACAGTTCTAGGCAAAAATCTACATGCCACATTGGCTTGTAAAACAAAACCATGGGTAGCAGCATGGTGGATGTGAGATGCGGCGGAAGAACCTAAATAGGATATATATATATATATATATATATATATATTATATATATATATATAATATATATAAAGCTGTCTGTCTGTCCGTCTCTCTCTCTCTCTCTCTCTCTATATATATATATATATATATATATATATATATCTTCGTTTATTTCATGTTCATATAAAGTCATACATATAGTTATTTACTAAGTTTAACTTAGATGTGGTACAAGGCCAGTAGTATGGGGTGTCCAATGAGAATCGAACTCACTAACAATGATCTGGAAATCTAGCTTGTTAACCATTACACCATGTGAGATGCCCTAAAGTCATACATTTACCATTAGAAAAAAAGAGGTGGAATACGAAAAGGCAAGAAAGAAAGAAAAGAAAGAAATGAAGGAGGGAAAGAAAGTCTTTCTTTCTTTCTTTCTTTCTTTTACTTTCATCTTATTCCTTTTTCATTCTTTCTTTCTCTCTTTTTACTTACTTTCTTTTTCATATTATTCTTTACTTCCTTTTTTCGTTCTTTTTCTTTCAACTAATTCTTTCTTTCTTTCATTCTTTCTTTTACGTTCCTCCTATGCTTTCTTTCTTTCTTTATTATTATTTTATCTTCACTTTATTTTCTTTCTTTTTTTCTTTCTTTTAATTTCATCTTATTCTTTCTTCTCTCTTTTTACATCTCATTTATTTATTTATTCTACTTTCAACTCATACTTTCTTTCTTTTTTCTTTCTCTCTCTCTTTCTTCTTTCTTCTCTCTTTTTACATCTCATTTATTTCTTTCTTCTTTTACTTTCATCACATACTTTCTTTCTTTCGGTCTTTCATTCTTTCTTTCTTTTTTCTTTCTTTCTTTCTCTCTTTTTACATCTCATTTCTTTCTTTCTTTCTTTCTTTTACTTTCATCACATACTTTCTTTCTTTCGGTCTTTCATTCTTTCTTTCTTTCTTTTCTCTTAGAAAATAAAGGAGGAGGAGGAGGAGGAGCAGGGGGAGCAGGAGAAAAAAGAAGACGAGAATGAAGACATAAAATAAATCACATAAAACGTAAGATATAAACCAGATGAAAGTAGAGAGATGATGGCAGGGATGGTGAAGATGTTATGAATGAGATGAAGGAGAGGAGAGGGAAGGGGGTGAAATTGTTTGGGTTAGGCGAAACAGGTAGAAGAGGGGAAAAGGTTGTGAGGGAATGGTTGCCAACCATTTAGACCGCACATCAAGTCATTTGAATTATAGCTTGAAGAACTTCCCGAAACTATTTAGTTTTATTTTTATTTTTATGGTATATGTATATGTATATCACGCGAAACATTTTTCTGGCTCCAATTTGTTTGCAAAAAATATGACCAGAAATAAACGGAAAGAGAAAGAACTAGCCCGGCCTGTGTCTCAGTCGGTAGCGCACCCGCCTAGAAATCGCAAGGTTCATAGTTCGATACCGATCCCCGTCAACTCAGCGTATGAGTAGTACAGATTGTGTTATCTGATCGGAGCTGACGGTAGGTTGGCACTCTACCTCAGCAAAAACAATCTCCCTTGTCTAGCGCTAGTGAAAAGGTAATAGACTCTCTCGCTGTCCGGTTGATACCGACAATAGGCCACTGCGCTAATTTTACTTACTTTGCTTCGTGGACCAAATCGATATAATGAATGGAGGCGTTCGTGGAGTAATGGTTAGAGTCGAAGAAAATAGACTCGACGACCCTGAGTTCAAATCCTGGACGAGGCTGTTTGCTTTCACATAGTGCTAATACACTTGGGAAAGTTATGCATCCAAACTACTCTCCTTCCAGCTATGGGTAAATAATAGAACAGACTGGGCTTTTTAACCGTGGCTTGGTAACCAGTCTAGGAGAAAGAAAACTCTGAAATAAAACCTGTTAGCTTCCGCTTAAGAAATTGACATCCTGCTTGTGCGGAGGGTTTAATAAATCTTATCATAATGGAGATTCGGTGTCTGTCTGTCTGTAACTGAAACTACGTCACTTCTTACGTCACAATACACACAGGAATTGCGTATGTTTATCAATGAGTACTTAATCTAAGACAAAAACATTAATACATAGAATAAATTTTATTATTTATTAACGATGTCTCTATGTAAATCTGAGTTAGATTTGCCTAAAAACAGCCCATGTCAATAGAGCATGTAAAATCCTGCAATGTGTCTTATATATCACTAAGAAATAAAGGTTTATATATATAGAGTGGTTAATTTCCATACTGGTTTTAACAAAACCAGATTTGATAAATAATTACTTGGTGTTATTGATCTCTGATATTATTATTTATTCTGCAGTGTATTAAAAATATCATATGAATGATTTTATGCAGAAAACAAATAAATATAATTAGAATAAGTCTAATATTTTATATTCGTTCTTATTTAGTTTCATTAGTCTTTCTAATTCAATATGATATTTTGTTACATTAAAATTTAGATATTTACGCTCGGAAGGCGCATACATTTACTAGTATATATAATGAATCATCATCATCATGTCGCGCAGTTTGCACAGATATCCATAACTATCTCTCGCCAGCCTTCCCTATCATTCATCGACTCTGGTAGCTCCTCTGCGCTGCGGCCAGCATCCATACATAGTTGGTCAATGTAGGTCCTGGCTGGTCGGCCCACATTAGCATGCCCATGTGCTGGCTTCCACACTAGTACGTCGCTTACGAGCTCGTCCTTGCTTCTCCAGCAGTGCCCCGCATGCCTAGCCCGTCTTACTCGTATGGTTTGTGAGATGGGGGGCAGGTGGTCATACAGTTGCTTTTTTGTGGGGTGCTGCTTCCACGACTTATTCAGGACCGCTCGCAGCATTCTGGTGCAGCTCCCATCTAGCTTATTTTCAAGGCGCTTTGTTAGGGTCCAGGTGGTACAGCCATATAGCAGTACCGACACAACCACAGCCTGGAAGAAACGTCTCTTTAGCTTGTCGGGGAATCGGATTTCCATATGACTGATAATTTGTTGGTGGCCAACCATGCCTTTCTTATCGAGTGTTAACATCGCTTTCTTGGGATGAGATATTACTACCTAGGTATGTGAATTGTTCTACTGACTTAAGAGGCTTGCCGTCAAGTGTGGAGATGTCTCCTTGCTTTTTGAAGCTCATGAACTCAGTTTTATCAGAGTTCACATAAAGGCCGACGTTCTTTGCTGCCTGCTCTAGGCTGTGTAGAAGTGCTTCGCCCTGTGCCGGTGTATCTGCAAGAAGTGCGAGGTCATCAGCATAGTCTACATCTGTGATAGTTTGTGCGGGGTATCGCCTGCTTCTTGCCTTTCTTAGTGTGAATCCTTTTTCTTTTATGTTATCTAGTGAAGATCGGAGTACATAGTCTAGGCATATGATAAATATATATGGTGCTAGAGTATCTCCTTGCAGAACCCCAGCGGTGATGTCAAAGAAATCTGTGTCGCCATCAGGTGAGCGTACCATCGCTTTAGTGTCTTTGTAGAGCATCATTATTGCGGCAACAGTTTCTTTGGGGAGTCCATACGCTAGTAGTATTTGTTCCATCTTCCCTCTGTGTATGGAATCAAATGCCTTAGAGAAATCTACGAATAGTAGCGTTGCCTCTAGATTCTTTGCTCGAATCCCTTCTATGATTCGTCGTATAGTCAGGATTTGAGAGGTTGTTGATCTATTTCTGCGGAATCCGTTTTGATTTTTCCTAAGGATTTTCTCTATTTCGGGTCGGATGCGATTAAGAAGAAGGGCATTATATATCTTAGCTGCAATAGCAGTAAGAGTTATGCCTCTGTAGTTTTTAGCGATTCCTAGGTCTCCCTTTTTGGGGAATGGGAGGATGCATCCCTTCGTCCATTTATCTATTCTATTTTGTCTATATACAGCATTGCATAGCCTAAGCAGTATGTCGTTAAACTTTCCCATCTTCCATACCTCTGGGGGTATTTCGTATAATGAATAGTGTGAGTTTTTTTCTTTATTCGTCAAGCTCAGTGGTTCTAAACTTTTTTTTTAAACGCAAGGACCCTTTTTCCTCCTATTTTTGTGTGAACCCCCATAGCCATTCCACAGACGAAAGAAGAAAAAAAAAAGCTTCTTGTAGTTTTCAATTATAACAATGTAAAGGAATTGTATCAAAAATTAAAGAAAGAGTAAATGATTATGCTTTATTTTGAAGGTAAATAAATTTATTGAAAATAATGGGCGGTCAGAGAGGACCTCTCTGATCAATCGGCTGGTCACGTCAATCCCTAGTACCTATATGATTGTCCCAACCCTACTGTACATGGGCTAGAAGGCGGTGGCCTAGGGTCTCAATGTCCTGGATATGACGTTAAACTCTATCTGGTGAAGTTCTAATTCTGGAACTTTGGCCAATTTGGAGTGCCCCTTCATCACTATTACTCCCAGGTCCACTCGGACACGGTAGTACCTGTTAGGGTCCCATCTATGGGTTAAATAGAAAAAAATGAGTTTAAAAATGTGTTTACAAAACATTGAGTTTAAAAAGAATTGAGTACCCATCAAGAATGTATAAAACAAAACGTCATCGGTATACAATAACCCATGAGGGTTTGACATGCCGTAAAACACAACCAACCCATTTTAAAAACTATTTGTTCGTTTTATTTTACGGCATATCAACCACAGTCTGTCATTTGATACCGGCAAAGATTTGAAAGATTCGTAGTGATAGTTTGGAAGAAAAATGTTTAAACTCAATTTTTTTTGTAAAAAATATTTTCTATTTAGCCCATAGATGGGACACTATACTAACGGGTCAGAGTGGACCAGGGAGTAATGGTGATGAAGGGGTGCTCCACATTCCCCAGACCTCCAGAACTGGAACCTCACCACCAGAGTTTAAAGTCAGACTCAGGACATGAATACCCTCAGCCACTGCTGTCTAGGGTTGGGGCTTGCTATAAGGGCAATAGAGTCGGGACAATCATATAGGTGCCAGGGCTTGACGTGACAAGCCGATTGATCGAGGGGAGGCTCCGACCGTCCGTCTCGCCTAAGTAAGGGCCAAAGTGGGGTTTTGCATGTCATGGACTGCTCATCCAACAGGATTCCGTTCTTAAGCATAACGGGTTGCCACCCACGGCCAACAGGTGGTCCCATTTGGGGGAATTTTTCCTCTCTGCAGAGGTGCAGTCGGTGTATTCTAAAGCCCCAGCCGACAGGGCTGTTTACAAACTGTAAAACAATTAATGTTTACACTTTATTAATCCTTCCTCTTAATGATAAAGCAAGAATTAAGTTTCATTCATTTCTTTCTGAGTTTTATTGAATTTTAATCCATTAGGGGGGGGGTTAAAGGTAAGTTGGCGGTGTGGCCTATTGTCGGTATCAGCCGGACAGCGAGGGAGTCTATGCCCTTTTTGCTAGCGCTAGACCAGGGAGATTGCTTTGCCGAAATGGAGCGTTACACCTACCGCCAGCTCCCCACTTTTACCGCACAGATCAGTTTACACAAACTGTGTTACTCATGCGCTGATTTGGCGAGAACCGGTATCGAACCTAGAACCTTACAATTACCCAGGCAGGTGCTCTACCGACTGAGTTAAACCAACCCTCTCCCCGCCAAAGAAAACACGTGACATGTTGGGTACACCTAACTTAATATTTATAAATGGATGCCTGTTAGTTTCTCTAGACTTGCGTTACTGTAGAACTGGATGCTACCCATGACCTTATGTCAAACGAAGAACAACTTCTTTTTATTATAAATGAGCTAGCAGGACCTGTGGATATACCACAGTATGATAATTTAATTATCAAAATGTTTGATATGATTACTTAAGAGCTATTGCTAGATATTTCACTATGTAAAAAGTATAATAATCTGGATTTAACTCCCCCCCTCTCTCTCTCTCTCTCTCTCTCTCTCTCTCTCTCTCACACACACCACACACACACACACACACACACACACACACACACACATACATACACTTTTTTTCTTTCTTTCCTTCTTTTCATCTTTTCATTGTGTTCTATTGAAACAGATTAGCGTTATCGCTTCTGCGCGCTCACTTTGGCTCTTTATCTTTCCCCAACTTTTTTACTTTCTTTTTTGCTTTCTTTCTTTTTTATTATATTTTTCTGTGTAGTATGTACTTTTTTCTTATCGTTCCTTGTTCATGAAAACGGAATGGTCCATTATTTAGCTGATTTGGCGGCACCCATAAGAAATAAGAATTTGGCGGATAAGCAACACTAGACACTCAGGATTTACATTTTGGCATTTCATCTTTTTACCCACAGAGTATTGCAAGATGATAACGTTGGTACAATTAAGGAACACGAGTATTCTATGCATATATAAAGAGCAGTTGATGTGTACGTATGTCTGGAGGAAACTACGAAAATATAACAATTAACGACAAAGTAAATATATATACACATTAAATATCACCGGTTCTTGCTTTTTGTGCAAAAATTAGGAAGATTTGATCTTACATGAGGCCGTATTAAGACAATGTCTTTTTTTACATGAGTATTTTTATGAGGCACCCAGTGAGGATCAAACTCGCTTTTCAGTAGTAATGGATCTGCAAGACTAACCAATCATTAAACAACTTTTTCTACTCTACCCAGGCTTTGCCGGGTAGCCGCTTCTAGTAATATATAGATCATTAGAGTAAATGAAAGTTTTGACGTATTTATTTAATAAATCCTTCTTGCTATATAGGGTATTGCAAGATGATAACAGAATTCCAACATGAGTATTGATATATTGACTAGCAGGACCTGTGGATATACCACACTATGATGATATGATTATTACATTTGATATGATTACTTAAGAGCTATTGCGAATAGTTCAACATGTAAAAAATATAATAATCTTGATTTAACTCTCAATCTTTTTAACCCTCTCTCTCTCTCTCTCTCTCTCTCTCTCTCTCTCTCTCTCTCTCTCTCTCTCTCTCTCTCTCTCTCTCATTATATGTTTTCTTGGGCGATTTGGACGGTCTCATTTTTAACGAGAGGGTGTTGCAAGATGATAACGGTCGGAAGATCAAGGAACAAGAATATTATATTCATATAAGCGTCGTCGGTAAGACCGCCACGCACACCCGGTTCTCCGGGCTAAAAACAGTAAACCCCACCTATATTTTTCAGTTCAAAATTATTAAGGAAAATATATTCACAATTATCTTCGTAATTCACAATTTCAATATTACAAATATTAACCAAATATGTAACTACTTTGTTTTACAATTCATTTTAATTTTACGTTGGGCATTTAAGCGACACGAGACCATTTGGACAGGTTAAAATTGGGTGAAAAAAATGGTTGATTTGGCGATTAGGCGACTCCAGATAATTCAGATTTATATTTGCGCATTATATCTTGGACGATTTGGACGCTTTCATTTTTAACTAGAGGTTGGTGCAAGATGACAACGGCCATTAAGGAACATGAGTATTAACATACAGATGATAATGAGTGTCTGGAGGTGCAGACTTGACCTAAGTGCTAACAGCCTTGAAAATGGAATCACCAAACAGATTTCAAATTTCAGCTTCAAGTTTGCTTGTATTCACTTTGTACTAATGCCCTTGGGAAAGGCTTGAATCCACCACTCCCAACCAGCATTAGTCATTTCTTCTGGAACCATGTAACTCAATACAACCTGACGCATAATATTAGTCAAGGCGGTGCATACCGCCAAGTAAGTTCCTTACCCTTGAGAAATGTCATAAAGAACTTAACATCTTCGTGAATTTACTGGGTCACATAATTATTTCATTTGATTTTGATGAACGTTTCTGGGTAACAACATTGCCTGATAGTTGGTTAATATATTCAGCAACGTAGCTTTAGAAAAATGAAATATAAAACATAACGCGATTAAAATACAGGCGTATCTTATTATAATAGAGATTGTGTGTTTGTCTGTCTGTAACCGAAACTAAATCACTATTCAAGTCATAATTACCTTAGTTATTGACGTCACATTTACCATGAATTTATTTTTATTTAAACCTCAATTATTAGATAAAATGGTTATACCTTATAACTGTTGACCATATCAACCTACTAATAGCATGTAATTGTATTTATATATACAACAAAATAGCGGTTTACAGTGTGAACGAGAAGGCTAATTTGCATATTGATATTTAAAATTTGATTTTAATAAATATATGCTTAGTATTATTGATTTCTAATTGTTTGGTATTCTCTTAACGAATCTGAGCAAAAATCTCGGGATAAATCTTAAAAGAAATCCATAAACAAGACGAAAGAACTGTAATTTTATTAAATACTTCATAATCTAACTAAATAGATAAATTAGGAAAAATGAAAGACGGGAGTGAAAGAAAATGATAGAAGAGTTAAATCTAAAGCTGTTCTATTTTTCGATTATACCCCCTCAGTTTATCATTTTCTAAATAGTTTATAATTTGATACAATATTTTATAACATCAAAACCTAAATACTTGCACCCGAAGGGTGCATATATTTGCTAGTATGAATAAATGTAATCAACCTCAACTAGACGACATAATACGTAAACTAGTCAAGCAAATTAGGTAGTTAGCTGTCCATCATATCCGATGATAAAAACCATGCGAAATCTGTTTTCTCCCTTTGATTCGATCTCTGGTTGCGTATTGCCAACTGCCTATAAGGATGTTCAAGTCCTTTAGGTTTCTCTTGATGTTCGCTCAGAGCGGCAATGTCGATATTGTATCTTTGAAGCTCTTTGGATATGATGCGCCCTTCCATTCTGGTCTATTTCAGTTGGGTCTGTTGAATATTGATCGGATATTCCACGATGCAAATTTGAGATCTTTGTAAGTTTGCACCTTTTTATTCTTGGTAACGTCCTGCCAATATCTATTAATAATGGAGATTCGCTTCCGGTTTTAGTCTGTAACAAAAAATACGTCACTGCTTACGTCACATTACCCAAAATCGTTATAACATAGAATAAATACACTCAAAATTTGAACATGCAACATTAGACAGTCCTCATTGTTTTTAAAACAAGTTTTAATAAATACACGACTGGTATTATATATCTATATATAGTTTGTTTTATTTTAATACATATTTAAAGTTTATATTTCAAATTGTTTTATTTTTTAATCCTTTAATGAATTTGATGATTTTACTTACTTAGGGTACAAACTCGCTGACATTGAATTTTTTACTCCCACTCTTCAGGCAATATGTTTCAAAATTCTATTTTTACATCTCCCGGAGGGCGTTTTTTTATTTTGTACTAGTAGGTATTTATCTTCTTTTTTTTTCTTTTTTTTTTTTTAGTACTTATTTCATAGTGGAAAAAATAGGAGCGTTTCTTCATTAAGCTCATAATTATATGGGAGGACAAACCCTGACAAAACCAGTTGTGTGACAACCTGTGTATACACCTTGAAATACTCCTGGCCAGTCACTGCAACCACTGAGATGCTGATTCCGTACTGGACTCTCCTTGTCAGCTCAGCACATTCTTGGTGGAGGAGTTAAGCGACATGAGTACATGTCATGATTACGTTGGTTTGATGTAGAAAGTACATATGACCAGTAAGCAATGAAGGATTAATGTTCATGCCAACGGAGCATTCGAAGGGTATTTGTTCGGTCCCGTCATCTGAGGGTCTTATGCTTCAATGTATATGGGATAGGACGCTAATACTACCATTAATGAGGTGCTGAAAGTGTTCCTTGTTTGTTGTTGAAAATGAAGAAACTTCATCCTTTGCTCTTCATCATGCTTTACAATTCCAAATAAAGACCTCAGCTTAAATATCAAATTCTCTCAAACAGCAAAAGTTGTGTGTTGGTATAATAAATACTGATTCCAAAAACTAGATCTCTTACTTGCAACATTGTTTGAGGAAATAGCGTCAAATATCGTCGATTAAAATGCACTAAAAATTCTCATTTTCGTAACATTTGACCCGGTAATTGGTTAGAAAACTTAGCAATTTCAATATTTAAAACAGAAATGAATTTTACTAAGATGAAACGAATAAGATATTATAACTAGAATTAAAATTGAAAATATTTCCGACCATCACCGACACCTCCGATATGTTGCCTTTTAGCGCATTAATTAAGCTCTAACAGGGATAACGTTTTAAAAGATTGAAATTTATTTCCTCAGATGAAGGTAAAATTTTGAAAAAAATATTTTGTGGGGTATTTTTTATGTTAACTTGCAGCTTTCGTTACATGGGAGACGTTACAGTTCCAAAATCGACCTACCCTAATATTCATTTTCCGCGAATATAACCATTGCAAAACAGGCGCCTCCTCTTTACAAGCGTTTAGCAAAAAGAATATTTATTTCATAAATGAATGTGTATATACATGTGCAATTAATCTGTTACTGGGCGTTGAAAATTAAGAAAAAAAGAATAATTCCTAATTAAAATTAACGCAAACTTTAGAAACGGTATGGAATTATATATATATATATATATATATATATATATATAATATATATATATATATATATCATAATCATCATCATCAAGTCACGCTAGCAGAACGGATATCCATGACAATTACTCGACAACTGTCCCTATCGCTCATTGCCCCCGAGAGGTCCCAGTCGTAGCATCCAGTATCTGCGCAGGTCAATGTACGTCTTAGCTGGACGGCACACACTGGCGTGTCCATGTGTTGAGTAAATGGTCATATGAATATCACCTTCCCTTACTTACCTGTGCTTCGTAATTGATATTAGTAAGACAAGTCAGTACTGAACTCTGTACCTGCGAACTGGTAAGTGTCGGATTATTTTAGGGGACCCAGCTTTTACCACAGATTTTACCACAGATTTTACCACAGAAATCTTTCCTATGAGTCGGTATGACTGCAAAGCAGTACATATCTATGTATTTACCATGTAACCCACGTGTACGGGTAAGCCACAAGGCCCTATTAGTGTGAGACCACCCACGAACAGAAGCTCATGGGAAGCGGGTTCAAAGCATACGTTGATCCCGTCGGCATTTCCCTCAAGGGGGCGCCTCAGGCACCGGGCAGTAAACCCAGCCCTGCCCCTTTATTGTTATCTGGGGGGGGGGGCTCCCTGGGATCAATGATATTAGCTTGTAAGCTCCAGAGCCGAAGCCACTGGACACACGACTCCGAAGATTCAGTGTTTGTTGTTCTGATAAATTAATTCCCAATCAAGGCTAAAGAAGACAGTTTGCTTTTCTATTTTAGTGAAGGTCGTTTATGTATACGCAACATAAACAAAATTGACCTTATCTTGGCTGCGGGGGAGGGGTTGGGTAGATACATACAAACAGATTAAGGTCATGTGGAAAATAAAGAATTGTTGTTGTTGTTGTTGTTGTTGTTGAGGAGGAGGAGACATAATATCAGCTATTTTCCTTTCCTGCAATTATGCCCCCCCCCCCCAATTTTGCGACTTTTCTCTAAACCCGAATTCCTCCTTTCTCTGCCTAGCATTTACCCTTTATTCAGTTGAAGCAAAGAGATGTTTTCTATTTGTTATTTCTACATAACTATTTTACGTACATATTTATATCACGTAGGTTGGCCATCTGCGCGGCACGTTTGCCAACAACATTTCAAGGTCAGTTCTTTTTTGTATATAGAATCAAAAGATTTCCACAATATTCAGGTTTTTTTTCTTAGATATACAGGGTTATTGAAAAGTAACTCCCTATCTTAAACTATTTACAATTTTTTTAATATGCAGTTACATATTTCTAAATTCTTTAATGTACGTTCCTTTATATACGGCAGTTAAATCTTTATTGTTGTTGGTGTTCCTCCACATTTTACAATTGTTTGTGAATGGCTGAATCACCATTTTCCTGTGAGATGGATGGGTAGATGTGGTCCGCACAAGTGGCCAGCCAGAAGCCTCGATTTAACACCCTTTGACATTTTTTCTATGGGATTGGTTGAAGGAGTAAGTCTACTCTATGAAACCAACGATTTTGGAAGAACTTGAAGGACGAATACGAGAATTTATTTCTACCATTCCACAAGAGTTCCTGTGAAGATCAGTTGGTGCGATTCCCGAGCAGTTTGAGAGGCTGGAGGTGAATGCTGGTGCTCATATTGAATTTTAAATAAAACTCCATGTTATGTGTGTTCTTATCATGTTCATCTTATGTAAAAAAATAATGATTCCGAAATAAGTTATACGATTTTTAAAATAGGGAAGGGAGTTACTTTACAATCACCCTGTAGATGGTAATTTTCAATATAAACAAATGACCATAAAACTTTTATAAGTACACCAAATACCAAACCCAAACAACACCGGGATTTAAAAAATGACGCAATCTGGGTTGATTTCTTGGTTATTTAGTTTTATGACATATCAACTCTTGTGAGATATTAAATGCCAAATTGTGTGTGTGTGTGTGTGTGTGTGTGTGTGTGTGTGTGTGTGTGTGTGTGCTGTAGTACCTTGTCTTACGAGTGCCCCAGCGTTAGCCGGGTTGTTTTGACAGTAAGTCATATTTCATATACATATCTAACGACAATTAATAACTCAACTACACAAGACCAGTTCAAAAAGTATCGAGACTGAGACTATTTACTAAGAGAGAAATGAACAATGAATTCATTTTCTTCAAAATAGTTGTATGCTGGTTGGCTGGTTGGTTGGTTGGTTGGTTGGTTGAATTTTACGGCATGTCAACCCTTGTTTGGTCATTTTATGCCGAATACATTTTGTTTTATTTATTCTTGTTGGGTATACAATTTAACACATTTTTTAACACATTGTTTTCTATTTAACCCAACATGGGACCCAGCAGGTGCTATCACTCCTAGTGAGAGTGTGCCTGAGAGTAATGGTGATGAATGTGTACTCCAGATTTCCTAGAGATCCAGAACTGTAAACTCACCATCTGATAGAGTTTAACGTCATACCCAGGACATTAAGACCCTCAGCCACCAGCTTCTAGCACATATATGATAAAAAGGTTTAGGGCTTGCCATAAAGGCAATAGGGTTTGGACAATATATAAGGTGCTAGGGCTTGACGTGACCAGCCGATTGATATATATATATATATATATATATATATATATATATATATATCCTGAGGTCAGTCGTTGATTGGGTTCGTGGCATTCCTTGATGCACCAATTCTTTCCTATCGACTGTGCCAAAAAGTGCGGAATAGTCCTACACAAGCCTTTACCACTATAAACAAATCACTGTGTTGGTTGTTCATTGGATGAACACTCATGCGTCGAAAATCGACGAGAGAATCCATTTATATATATATATATATATATATATATATATATATATATATATATATATATAAGGATAGCGAAGATACGAATTTAAAGGTACTTGATAACCATCAGTTTCTCACCTACGTGATTTTCGAACCAAGAGATGTAGAGTTGAGGTTGGTGGCACTAAGGCCATTAGATTTATAGTATGGTAGGTGGCACAGTTTTATGGTAGGTGTGGATAGGAATTTTGATTCTTTGAGAGTGGAGGAGAAGAGATGAGATAAAATGGGGTAGGGTAGTCAATATTTATGTAGTTGGTGGGTTTTTTTAAATTAATTAATTAATTATTTTTTATATTTTTTCCATTATCATCTCCATGCAATAAATCAAAACTCTCTCCTGACCAACCAAGAATTTTAACCCACTCCTCCCTACCACACCCCTTTCCTAACAAGCACCTAGAAACCTCCTCATCTTATCTCTCATACAAACTACAATCCTCTGATTTTCCCTTCCACTTTCCATGATAGATATCCTCTAATCAACCAAATCTTCACAAACTTACCCTTCCCTTGAATTTCATCACCAAATCACGTTCTCTTCTATAAATACAAATGTATGTACCTTGCTTTGAATAAATAGACTGAAGTTCCTCGCTTAAAGCGGAACGAAATATTTCTCTCTATTTCTACTTGTTTGAGTCATTATTTTTGTCCACTTTTCCTTTTATATATATATATATATATATATATATATATATATATACCAATCCCTCCGCACGAGTAGGATGCAATACAAGGTCAATCTTTTAAACGGAATTAAGCAGGTTTGAATTCAGAGGGTTTTTGTTCTCCCAGACTGGTTACTATACCAAGGTTAAAGAGCCCAGTCTGTCCTACTATTTACCCATAGTTAAATGGAGACTAGTTGGATTCATACCTTTCCCAAGAGTATTAGCGCTAGGTGAAATACAAACAGCCTCGTCCATTTCCTACGACTATAACCATTACACGATTCACCTCCGAATTTGATTGATATAAGACAAATTTCATTAAGTAATCTTTCGTTACCAAAAACAAAAAACTTGGACAGGAGCTGGGAACTTCCAGGGAGCCATGGCACACTGGTTGAGGAACGTGGGTTTTAGTAATCATCTACAGTGCTTCTCCGAAAAGAAGACAGGGCTTATATTAATTTTCACTCCGAAATATAACACTAGGGCTTATTTTCGGGGGATGTCGAGTGTCTGCGTCGCATGATGTGATTGTGAAGAATGCTTGTTATTTCTTCCGCCTGTCTGCGGCTCTCAACTAGGGTTTATTTAAGGGGGGGGGGCTTACATTAAAATCACACATGGTATTGTTTTGAAGGTAGGTCTTATTTTCGGGGAAACACGGTATTTATCCATCGGTGGAATTCGTGTCTCGAAAATAAATCTGAGATTTAGAAATATTCAAAAATTAAAGAATGCTTCAGAATTTGCCTTTTTCATTATCTTTCTAAACAAAATGATTTTCGTTTACCGAAACCATATGTTTCTCCTCGGTATTTAATTTCGTGACAAATTAATTACATGATAAATTCGTTGCAAACAAAAATTCTCGCTGTACTATGTGTTCGTACGAGAAATGTTTGACGTAATACATTACAAAAAAAAAGAAAGAATTTGACGCAAATAAAAAACACATCTGAATTACATCTGTATATTCACATATTGGCCAATATTTTATTAAAAACAAATAAAAAAGAAGTTAATTTTTTTCTAAACGAAAGATACCCAGATTTTATCATTTTTAGCCGAATAATACACACACACACAAAAAAACAGATATTAAGTGCTAGCAAGAATATGAGCCCACCGGGCACAAGTATTTAAGTTTTAATTTAATAAAATCAGAATTACGGTCAGGTCACGCTAGATCACTGAAGTTATGCAGAGATGAGCTTTTTTTATACTTAATTGGGTGACCACTTAAGCAACAGCAGGTACTATAAGCAACCTGTTTATCTAAATGATTTGATTCGACATTAAATTACGTGTTGGGTTTTTTCTTGTTTTTTTGTTTTTTTTTGTTTTTTTTTGTTTTTTGTTTTGGTTGGTTGGTTGGTTGTTGTTGGTTGGTTTTACGGTATATTAACACTTTTTGTGACATTTGATGCTAAATGAAGTCATTTTGATATTCAGTTTACTTACAGTTACCCATCTAAATATTGAACAGGTTCATCGCTGCTTAACTACGGTGAAGCGGGAACCGGTGTTTCAGTGTTACTTGACCGTAAGCACCATAAAACAAAACAACCAACCAACCAATTAAATTAGAAAGACTAACGAATTTAAATAAGAACGCATATAAAAAGATTACACTTATTCTAATTATATTTTAATTGGTTTCTATCTAAAATCATCCATAGGATTTATTTTAATAAAAAATAATATTAGAGATCAATAACACCAAGTAATTATTTATTAAACCCAGTTTTGTTAAAACCAGTATGCAAATTAACCACACCATATATTATGTAAACCTTTATTTCTTTGTGATATGTAAACACTTTGCAGGATTTTAAACGCACTAATAATATGGGATGTTTTAAGGCAAATCTAACTCAGATTTTCATAGAGACATCGTTAATAAATAAGATTCATTTTATGAATTAATGATTTTGACTATAAATTAAATTCTCATTGATAAACTTACGCAATTTCTGGGTGTATTGTAACGTAGGTAGTGATGTTGTTTCGGTTACAGACAACAGACAGACAGACACCGAATCTCCATTATGATAAGATGTTCAGTTAGCGTTTCACTTCGTGCTAATGCCCTTGAGAAAGGCATGAATCCATCTTTCTCCCTCTCAACTATGCGTAAAAAGTCAGTCAGATGACTTTATAGCTTTAGAAGAGTAACCAGCCTAGTTGGTTGGTTGGTTGGTTGGTTGGTTGGTTGGATTTTACGTCATGCCAACCCTTGGGTTATTTTATGCCAAAGACGGTTATGTTTTATTCATTCTTGTTAGGTATTCAAATTCTTTCTCCAACTCATTTTTAGACATTTTTTAAACTCATTTTTTATCTATTCAACCTTTAAATGGGACCCTAAAAGGCACTACCCCTCCAAGTCAGAGTATACCTGGTAGTAATGGCATTGAAGGGGTACTTACACCTTCCAGAGCTCACAACTTGAACCTCATTACTAGATGCAGTTTAATGTCTGCCTAGAAGAGAAAAAAAACCTGAATTCAAACTACCTACCAATGTAGCCACCCTCACTCCCGTTACGAGCAGGATGTGACACAGGTCATTTTTAAGCGGATCGCAACTGGTCTGGATCCAGAGTTTCCCTTCTCCTAGACTGGTTACCTTACCAAAGCCGAAGAATAGTCTGCTCTTTTATCAATCCATAGCTGAGCGGAGAACAGTTGGATTCATGCCTTTCCCAGGGGCATTAGCGCTAACTGAAACGCAAACAATCTCATCCAGAATCAGAAGTCGGATTGCCTACTCAATTTCCTAAGGTAATAACCGTTACGCTAAGTGTGCATCAGATATCAAGTGTTATTTATTGCCACATTTTAGTGGTCATTGTTCTGTTTGTACAAACATGTTCTCCGGAGAGAGAGTTATTTTCCACATTAAGATACATTTACATAAATTTATTTACCGAGAAAACTATGAGAACACCGTTAACATTGCAAACTATATTTGCATTCATATTTACTTAAATCCCCAAACGAGGAGACCACGTGGCGTCGTGGCTAACGTACTTGACTGCAGCATCAAAGTAAGCGGGTTCGAACTCCAGTTGTGCAATTACATTCAGATTTACATAGATCTCCAACCGAAGAGTTCCTGTGGCGTAGTGGCTAACGTGCTGGACTGCAATATCGTGGTAAACAAGTTCAAACTCCAGTCACGCTATTGCGTTCGCTTTCAGATTAACAACCTTTGGGAAAGGTATGAACTCCTTCTCCCTAGCTAAAGGTTAAACAGTATCACTACTGTTTTTTCTACAAGTATAGCTTTGGCAAAGATTCATATACCATTAAACAAAGAAATTAAACCAAACCAAACCATTAAGTCCCATACGAGAAAAATCAAGTTTAGTTTGAGAATATAATCACTTGACATAATTAAATAAACTAATATTTGAACAGTTACGTATTTATATTCATTTGTTTTTTTGTTTTTCAGTGGGTTATTTAATGCCGATAAAGTTTTGAAATGAATCAATTCTTAATGGATAATACAATTTTGTTTATTAACTCATGTTTTTCTGTTTAACCCATAGATGGGACCCTAACAGGTACTACCACTCCGGGTCAGAATGGACCATAGAGCAATGGTGATGAAGGGGTGCTCCACATTCCCCAAACTTCAAAACTGGAACCTCACCATCAGATAGAGTTTAACGTCATTCCCAGGACATGTAGACCTCAGTCACCACCTTCTAACACCCATATGATAAAAAGGGGTTGGGGCTTGCCATAAGGGCAATAGGGTTGGGAAAATCAAAAAGGTGCTAGGGCTTGACATTGACCAGCAGATTGATCGGAGGAGGCCTCTCCGACCGCATGTCTAGCCCAAGATAGAGCCAAGTGGAGTATTGCAAATCATGAACTATCTATCTGGGTTCTATCCTTAAGCATCACGGGTCGCCACCCATGGACAACAGGTGGCTTACCCCTCTGCAGAGGTGCAGTCGGTGCATTCTAACACCCCAGTCGACAGGGTGGGCTATAAATTTGGATAATTGTTGTCATCCTTCTGTCTACTAAAGACGGTGATATAGTGTCCAGAAAATTCTTTATCTGCATCTGCGCGAGTGGCTGAGCTGGCCATTTTTTGAATGGCACTGGTGCACTGACTGCACACAAACAGTGATGCTTACTGGGGCTGCTTTTGTCTCTCCCCTTCCTTCTGGCTCTCTTTGCTGTGTAGGCTACTTTCCTCTCTGTTTCACTGATTTTCGTTCCTTGTTTGACATTGAGTCACCAGGCCGCTCGGTTTTCTGCACCGACCTCCCATATGTTGGTGTTAATGTGGCATGTCTTCATGTCTTTCTTGCAGATGTCTTTGAAGCGTTTGTGTGGTCTCCCTACCGCTTGCCATATATTAGGTGTTTGGGGATGCGTCCATTGTCCATCTTCTGACATGACCAAGCCAGCGAAGGCACCTCTCGCAGAGGATAGTGAACACGCTGTTCATGTTTGCTCGGTCCAGCACGTCTGTGTTGGGGACTTTATCCTGCCAGTGGATTTTCTGGATGCGTCGTAGGCGCCTGAGGTGGAAATTGTCAAGTTGCCTCCGTGGATTGAGTACGTGGTCCAAGTTCACTGTAGATGAATGCACTGAGAATGCAGGCTTTGTAAAAGCGCAGTTTGGTCTTCTTAGTGACGCTGGAATTGTTCCAGCAACATAATCATATTTTTTGTTACAGAGTTTCTATGCTATAGATTTGGATAATAGATAATATCTAATAACATCCGTTTTTATTGTATGATATTCCATAAGTAATACAATCCTATTTTCTTTGGTTTAGAATTTTTTTAAAAAATTTCTTATAAAATTAAAATAAAATGAAAATGGTGAATTTATATAAGTACGATAAAGAATGAGTAAAAATATTCTTTTTTAATTTTAAACGTTCGTTGGTTACTTTGTTTACTGGTATATTAACCTTTGTGAGTTATTCCATGAAGAACAGTCGTGGTACTATTTCTCTGAATGTTTGAGACGATGATTAGTATTATCTGCGTTATTCGGACTATTGTCCCCAATTGGACACATGGCCTAGTAGATAAGTTAGTTAGGTTAAGACAATTCTAAGTGACAGTTATCTCTGGATTCCGGGTTCAATCCTGAGTAGAGGCAGTAACATAGAAAAAAAATGAACACAACTCCTACCCCAGCTATGGTTAGCGGAATGAGAACAGGATACCCCGTGGACCGAATAAAGAGTTAGGTTCAAAGTTCTGTGATGGCTCCCGATTACGACTAGACAGTTCCCGAGTTCGAAAAGAAGGTTCCGAGTCCGAAAAGTAGGTTCCCGAGTCCGAGAAGGTTCCCGAGTCCGAGAAGAAATACCTGAAGAAGGCCGGGGGGCATATCGGCCGAAACGTTGGACAAATAACAATGAAGATGGGGACAATAGACCGAATAACGCAGATAACACTAGTCGTGGTACTATTTAAACTATAACTGAGGGGATGTGTGTGTGGGGGGGTCCATAACTTTTCCGACGTCATTAGTCCAAAAATGATAGCGTGACTGGAATACGAACTCACTTACTATGATGTCGCAACGCATCATGTTAGTTACTTAGCCAGAGGGACTCACAGATAGAATAAATGCTACAGTATATTTTCTTATTGAATCCCAATAAGCTCAACATCTATTTTAGTTTATTTTGTTTATTTATCTTAGACTGTTTTTATCTATCTGTATGTCTGTATGTCTTTCTATCTTTCCCCCAAACACACACACACACACACACACATATATATATATATATATATATATATATATATATATATATATATATAGATTACAGACACCGTGTTTCGACGTATCTCGTCTCCTAAATGTGACTAGATTTTGCCGGCTACCTCCAGCTGTGATTGAAACTCGACAGATTTAATATCAGCCAGGGTGCTTAACCACTGGGCTATCGGCTACTTGCAAATCGAAGTGAACATTTAACTGATAAATACATGCATACATATGTATATATGTAAAGGCCACCAGAGAGCATTGTCTTTAAGCGTCAGCGAAATTACCTCCAAAGAGGTCAACTTACCAGGGGTTGGGAGCATATATATATATATATATATATATATATATATATATATATATGCTCCCAACCCCTGGTAAGTTAAGCAATGATCGTCTGTTGTTTACAGATTTGATCTCTCTGGTGATCGTAAAATATATACACCGATGTATGTATTTATCAGTTAAAACACCGTTCCTTAATTGTCGAAGGTCGAGAGTTTAAGGATCCGGGTTGATGAAAAGTCAGTCGGTTTTCGCTCCTGGTTAGAAGTAGTTGCTATATCTTGCCACACTGATGAGACGGGAAACGTTGAAACACGGTGTCTGTGGATGACTTTATATATATATATATATATATATATATATATATATATATACACCAACCACTCGGCACGAGCATGATGCAACATAAGGTTAGTTTCTTAAGCGGAGTTTACCAGGTTTGAATCCAGAGTTTTCCCTCATTTAAACTGGTTACCTAGCCAAGGTTAATGAGCCCAGTCTGTCCTACTATTTACTTATAGCTTGAACAAGAGTAGTTGGATGCATACTTTTCCCGAGTGTATTAATTCTATGTGAAATGTAAACAGCCTCGTCCAGGATTTGAACTCGGATCGACGAGTCCATTTAATACAATTCTAACACATTCACAAAATTATATATATATCATTTCGCGCCAGTAGCGCGGATATCCATGACAATCTCTCGACAAATCATTGAACCCGGGAGGTCCTCCGCACAGCATGCTGCATCCGCACATAGCTGGTCTATGTAGGTCTTCGCTGGACGTCGCGCACTATTATGCCCATGTGCCAGTTTCTACAGAAGGACGTCGCTTATTAACTCATCCTTTCTTCTTGTGGGATGTTGCTTCTATGATTTGTTCAAGATCGCACGCAGCATCCTTGTGCAGCTCCCATCCAGTCTATTTTCCAGGCGTCTCGTCAAGATCCAAGTGGTGCAGCCATACAACAGCACCGACGCCACCACGGCCTGGAAGAATTGTCGCTTTAACTTGTCGGGGAGGTCTGACTTCCATATAACTGACAGTCTGTTTATAGCGGACCATGCCTTCTCTATGCGGGCATCAACATCGCTTTCTGTGGATGAGATATTACTACCTAGGTACTTGAATTGTTCTACTGGTTTTAGAGGCTTACCGTCGAGAGTGGAGATGTCACCTTTTTTTTAAAGCACATATATTATATATATATATAATTTTGTTAATATTTGTTTGATTTGTTCATATCTATCTTTCTGTAAGTATGTTCATACCTACCTATCTATCTATTTATCTCAGCCTATTCGTATGGCTAACCGCCTCGATCCTAACAAAACACTTGGAGAAAAGATTAGATAGGAACTGCACAATGATACTGCGTGTGGTCTTGAACAATTTTGGAAGCAACACCCCACAAAAGAGCAGCTTTATGGCGACTTACCTGGCGTTGTACAAATCATCCTGATAAGACGAACAAGACTCGCTGGACACTTCATGAGAAGCAAGAACAGACTCATAAGTGACGTTATCCTATGAGCACCTACACATTCCTAGAGGTGTCATCCAAGAAGCGTTTTGAGGACGTCTTGAAAGCAAATCTCAAGAAATGCCAAATCGACTGGGAGACAACAGCGAAAACAAAACAGGCTGGAGAACCACTAACAGAGATGTTACCGGTACTTTCGAATGCAAACCAACTGCAGAGCTAGAGAAAAGGTGACGAATATTGAAGGAGTGAAGACAGCAATTTTGACCCGAGGAACAACATTTCTACATTGTTGCCAAAGTTTCAAAGCTAAAATCGGCCTCGCCAGGACCTATTGACAAGACTGAGACTAGAAGACCATCATCCGTGATTTCAACGGATCGCCAATCACCTACAAATTGGTTGGTTGCTTGGTTAATAAGTTAATTGATTTTAATGGCATATGAACCCGTCTGTGGTTATTTTATACCAAGAAGATAGGGAATACTATACTTTGTACGTCTATGTTTACATCTTTGTAGTTAATGTTTTTTAACGATATGAATGTTAGCAAACTATCAGCTCTACGAGGTTACTGAATGCTGTGCGGAGGACCTGCCTGGAGCGATGGCAGATAGGGACGGGTGGAGAGGAAGATTCATGGAGATAGATGCTCAATTTTTTAAAACACATTTCTTAAAACTCATTTTTCTGTATTTAACTCATAAATTAGATCATAACAGGTACTGCCACTCCGGGACAGAGTGGACGTGAAAGTAGTGGCGATGAAGGGGTACTCCGCACTCCCTAGAGCTACAAAATTGGAACTTCACCATTAGATGCCTTTATTTACTAAGTTTGATTAGTCAGGCACACTAGCCTCGGGTCACTCAGGTCACTTACAGTATATGTTGTTCCGAAATAATTACCTATCTACATACTTAGCAGTCTTACAAGTGCTTTACTTTGGTTCATCTCTCTCTGTCTCTCTCACACACACACGCACGCACTCGCGCACTCACACACAAACACACACACACACACACACACACACATTTAGGTTATTAAAGAAACTAGTTACCATGTTTTAACACTGTGTTTGAGTTCATAAGAAAAAAAGGAAAAGAAAGGAAGGGATGTAAGATCTATCAAGGCGATCCGTTTTCTTCATTTGCATAAAACATAATTTCTATTAAATGTCGAAATGGTCGCTGTATATAGCAATGTATGTCACTAGAGCAAATATGACATTGAAACGAAATTGCTAATTTAATGTTTCAAATATTTCAACAACATGAAACGTTTGGGACGATAAGTGTCGGCTTTCCAACAGGAAAAGAGGAATTTACTAAGAAATAAAGAAAAAAATAAAGAAAAAAATAACATTTTCGTAATAATTTATAATGTTCACGTTCTTTGCCTCATTTCTGTGGAGACTTAAGGTTTCGTCTTTAGACGAAATACTAGACAAATATTTTAGACGAAATATTAGACAAATACCAAGCAACGTTAACAAGCGAAATTATGTGATATGTTGACAACTACATGTTATTTATCAACTTATTAAATACAACTTATTAAAAACTTATTAAATATTAATACAGTGCGTATTATTACAATGTTTACTTAAGAGCTATTATAAATAGTTCAATATGTAAAAAGGATTATTTCCTAGTTGAGTAACATGATATTACAAGGTGACCCAGGAAAAACAGAACCCAAATTATTTATTTATTTTCCCATTAAACTAACTCGAAACCCTAACCATAACCCTAAACTCTAACCCTAACCCTACACCCTAGTTAAAATTTACAGTTTTATTACAAAATTTGTGGGTTCTGTTTTTTCTTTGTCACCCTGTAATATCATGTTACTCAACTAGGGGAGTTAGGATTAGGGTTAGGGTTTAGGGTCAGGGTTAGGGTTTAGGGTTAGGATTGGGGTTTAGGGCTAGTTTAATGGGAAAATAAATAAATAATTTGGGTTCTGTTTTTCCTGGGTCACCATGTTACTCAACTAGAAATAACCGTAAAAAGTATAATAATCTTGACCAGCAGGGCCTGTGGATATACCACAATATGATAATTTAATTATCACAACGTGGCATTTGTTTACTTATTAGCTTTTGCTAAATAGTTCAATGTGTAAAAAGTATAATAATCTTGATTTAACTCTCTCTCTCTCTCTCTCTCTCTCTCTCTCTCTCTCTCTCTCTCTCTCTCTCTCTCTCTCTCTCTCACACACACACACACACACACACACACACACACACTCATTTTGTTTTCTTTCTTTCCTCCTTTTCATCTGCACGGCCACTTGTCCCTTATACACACCAAAAGTAAGACGAACAAGACATTCTGGAGAAGCAGCATAATAATTAGATTACCATATTGTGGTATATCTACAGATCCAGAAGTAATAAGTACAGTTCAAAACAAATTTTAACTACTATCTAACTTTAGTTAATTGTAACTCTAAAACTTTTAAATAAAATGCTACATTCAAAATATTTATGTGCGATTCATCGTCTATCTAGAAAAAAACTTTCATGGGTTATTTAATACCAAAGTTATCCTTAAAGAAGAACAGTAATGGTACTACTTAACCAATAGCTGGAAGGGGTGAGGGGTTTCATGCCTTTCTTTCACAAATGTCTTAGTCCGAAAGTGAACTTGATAGCACGACTTCAGTTCGAACTTGTTTACTACAATGTCGCAGTTTACTTTAGTAACTACACTAAAAAATTGAAAACAAAGCAAGATAACGAAGATAAAGATAATATCAAAAGATTTTTTTTAAAATTAATGAATATACCTTATTACCTCTATCTTTGCATAGTTACCTTCACTCAAGAATCATTATTGTGGGGAACCACGCACAAATCGAAGCTCATGCGTGCTAGTGTTTAAAAATTGCGTTAATCCCGTCGGCATTCCTCTTTTGAGGCGCATCAGGAACTAGGCAATAAACCAAGCCCTGTCCTTTTGAACTGAGGGGGGGGCAAGTGTTACCTGGGGGTATAGACCCCTGGGATCAGGCTGAAATGAAATCCACTGGACACAGGA
>CM042141.1:17188478-17193478 GCA_023376005.1 Doryteuthis pealeii
GCTTTTGAAATCAAGAAAATTGTGATGTTATCAAAGAATGTTGTGAATTTCTAATTTAGCATTTTCGTGCTGATGACGTCATGTGTGAACGGCTTAAACAGTCGTGCCAGGTTTAATGTCTGAAAAACAACCGTTCGGAGTCATGTTACTGCCAATTCGCCGAGGTTGTATGATATCGCACATGTTTAAATACATGTGCAATATCCTACATACCCCCCAAACTCCCAGAGTGACAGATATTTTGTTGAATGTTAGATTTTTCGCTTTTATAATAGTAACTTTTGTATTTAGTATTTTTGTTTTGCAATTAGTACTATTAAAAAAAGGTTCCGCCCTGTCGGCTGGGGTTGTAGAATACACCTAGTGCACTCTGCAGTGAGGTAATACCTTCCCACCAAGTGGGGCCACCTGTTGGCCGTGGGTGACGATCCGTGATGCTTAAGGAGGGAATTCTGCGGCTGAGCAGTCCATGACATGCAAAACTCCACTTTGACCCTTATTTAACAAGACCGATCAAACGATTGGTCATATCAATGCCTAACACCTACATGATGACCAATCATATTGCCCTCATGGAAAGCCCCCAACCCTTTTTATCATATATTTGCTACAAGACGGTGACTGAGGGTCTTAGTGTCCTGCTTATGACGTTAAACTAGTGGTGAAGTTCAAAGTCTGGAACTATGGGGAATGTAAAGTACTTCTTTATCGCCATTACTCCTAGGTATACACTGACCCGGAGTGGGAGTACCTGTTATTTAACCCATTAGAGCGTTCGGCTAGAAACTACAAGGTTCCTAGTTCGATACCGGTCCTCGCCAACTCAGCATATGAGTAGCACAGGGATCTGTGCGGTAAAGTAAGGAGCTGATGGTAGGTGTTGCGCTCCACCTCATATGCTAAAATAATCTCCTTGGTCTAGCGCTATTGAAAAGGGGATAGACTCCCTCGCTGACTGGCTGATACCGACTTTAGGCCGCCCCGTCGACTTTACTTTTTATGTGCTAAATAGACTGAAAAATGAGTATTAAAATTAGTTTTAAAAAATTGAGTTTGAAAAGAAAGTTGAATACCCAACAAGAATGAATAAAACAAAATGTCTTCGGCATAAAATAACCTTACAAGAGTTGACATGCCGTAAAATCCAACCAAGAAATTGTGCATTATCGACTAATAACTGTTGGATATTAGAAGAGCTAATGGAGCTTTACATGTGACCCTTGACCCCCCCCCCATGTTTCCAAATTTCTAGAGGGATTCTATCGACTCATGCTGCTTTACCACTATCGAGCTGGTTTAATTGTAGTATCATCTATGAGTAACTGCATCTGATGGTGAGGCTCCAGTTCTGGAGCTATGTAGAGTGTGGAGTACTCATTCATTGCCATTACTACCGGGTTCACTCTAACCCGGAGTGGTAGGGGGCTGTGGGGTTGGAACACAAAAGCTTCGACTTTGACTTCGACTTCGACTCCTATTTTTGGCACCTTTCACTCCTCTTTATGTAATTAAGTGATTACGGCCTACAAATAAATATAAAACCATTATTTTTATCATCTATTTATAAGTGTGTGCACTGTATAATTTTACAGACTAAACTAGGGTCATATATATATATATTTACCAAACCCCTCCACACGAGCAGGATGTGACACAAGGTCAATTTCTTAGGCGGGGTTTAACAGGTTTAAATTCAGAGTTTTCCTTCTCCTAGACTGGTTACCTAGCCAAGGTTGAAGAGTCCAGTCTACCCTACTATTTACCCATAGCTGGAGGGAGAGCAGGATTCATACCTTTCCCAAGGGTATTAGCGGAAAGTGAAATGCAATTACGACATCCAGGATTTGAAATCGGGGCGACGAGTCCATTTCCCATGACTTTAACCATAACACCACGCACTTCCTAGGGCCATATAAAGTGTAAATTCAACAAGTCGGAGTCAGTATAGTTTTATCGACTCCGACTCCAATCTTCTTAATTGCTTCAGACTCCGACTCTATAGTCTTGAGTGGTAGTACCTGTTCTGTGGGTAACTCATCCAGTTCTGTTTTTAGAGGTCGTTGGAGAATACAGAGAATTGCAGGACACGTCTCGAAGATTAGGAATCATCACCTGTCCAAGATCACACTGTACCTGTAATTAACACCCATATGCAAGTAATAATTGAATTATCATATTGTGGTATATCCACAGGTTCTTGCTAGTATGTCTTTTATCCATTCACTTTTTTGGTGTGAGGTGTAAGTTTTCAAAATGATGAATATGAAATCTTTTTCAGCAACCGAATACCAACCAAACAAAGAACCAAATACTCAGTCTCTTGAGAAATAAAAACAGTTTGAGTAAAGAGAAATTATATTAAAAAACATCTCTACGTAATAAAACAAATCCAACTCAGGCATCATATGGGTGCTAGAAGGCGGTGGCTGCGGGTCTACATGTCCTGGGAATGACGTTAAACTCTATCTGATGGTGAGGTTCCAGTTTTGGAGGTTTGGGGAATTGGAGCACCCCTTCATCACCATTGCTCCCTGGTCCACTCTGACCCGGAGTGGTAGTACCTGTTAGGGTCCCATCTATGGGTTAAATAGAAAAATGTATTTATAAAAAAATTGTATTATCCATTAAGAATTGATTTATTTCAAAACTTTATCGACATTAAATGACCCACTGAGGTTTTAAGACAAAACAAACCAAAAAAAAAACCCAACTCAGGCCAATGTGCAACATCTTAAGAAAGACCAAATAGAACTAACTCGTCGGGTGGCGTAAAGCTGATATCAGCTAGACAGTGGGGGAGTCTATCCCCTTTTCACCAGTGCTAGACTAAGGAGATTGTTTTGCGTCTGAGGTGGAGTGCTACACCTACTATCATCTCCTTATTTAACAGCACATATACTTGTGCTACTCATACGCTGAGTTGGCGAGGGGTGGTATCGAACCAGGAACATTGTGGTTCTTAGGCGGACGCTCTACCAACTGAGCTAAACAAACAACTCGAGTCCTTTGTGTCTCAAAATCCCTTGATTCAACATTAAATAACCTGAAAAGGGTTGATATACCGTAAAACAAAACAACCAAACAACCAAACAACAAAAAGAACAAATAGAATACATACAAGGACAAATCAACAAAATTAGAAATTTTGTTAAAGATGGACAATTGCAATTAGCATGGCAGACAGTAAATGAAGTTAGTGAGGAAAAGCACCTCGATATCAAAGCTAAAAGCAGCCAGCCAAGAAGATAGACTTCTGAAGTGGCAATAACACTTCAAGTATCTGCTGGAAAACCCTCCTTAAATCCCAAATAATGATACCCAAAATAGAACTGATTAATTAGGTTTTTGTTGGGCCTGTTACACTGGTGTGTTCATGTATAGTTGTCCAAAGAAAAACGTCACTTATGAGTTCGTCCTTGTTTGTCCAGCATGTCTTGTTCACCTAATCTGGATAGTTTCTGTAATAGGATGCAGGTAACCGTACATCAATTTTCTTGTGGGATGCTGCTTCCAGGATTTGTTCAAGACAGCATGCAACATCCTTGTGCAGCTCACACCTAGCTTATTCTATATGAGCTTCGTTAGGGTCTATGCGGTAATGCCGTACAATAGCACTGATACAGCTAATTAATATAATAATTTGGGTCGGATTTGTGACAATAAAAAATAATATTTAGATTAAACATCTATAACCTTCATAAATACTAAAATAAAACTAAAAAGAGAAAGTATAAAAATGGAAAATTAGATTTTTCTTTTAAAAGTAACACTATTAAGTTAAAATTAATTTTATTCGTTTAAATATTAAAAAAAAATGTTCTTCATAAGTTTTGACTATGTGCAACAATGGACACCATCTTTTTTTTTTCAATAAACTGTATCATATGTGGGTCATTTATGTTGCGTCTTCCTGATTCTTGTATGTGCGCATGCGTAATGAACACAATGGGAACTGAAAAAAAAGAAAGAAAAAAACGCTCTGTAGCCTGAAAAAAAATCATAACCGGACGCTTTCAATTATACAAAGTAAAAAGAAGTCTCCAAATAATTCTATTTATACTAAAACAATGCATTTAAATATATTATAGTTAATACAAGTATAAGCACGTACAAGAGTGAGTCAAAAGTTTTGCAATATTTTAGTAACCTGAGGCACAATGCAGCAGCTATTGCGCACAATTCTTTAAAAAAAATCTGATCTTTTCACAAGAGCGTGTTTGTTAATTGTCACAGACAACTGGTTCTGCCAGCCAAAACCAGTGATTCATCCGGGTATTTAGCGTTAGATGGAGCTTACCATTTCAACCAAAAGGGTGTGACAGGACGCTAACCATCAGTCACCATCCACAACCTGGAGGTTGCGAGTTCAATATCTGTCGCCTCCCACTACAGCCGCTACAGATTCTTGTGCTTAGGTCATGCAGGTGATGAAACACACTGCACTCTGTTATGCCAAGTCAACCTAATACACCCCAAGTGTTTATCTCTGTATTTGCTTCTATGGCTTGGAGGTTGGCCTCGAAATCTACAGTTGTAGGCCTAGTTAACCTTGCCTGATTATCGAGGTACTTAATTAAACTTTCTTGAACCATCTGGTTGGTTAGTTGGTTGGTTGGTTGAGTTTTACGCCATGTCAACCCTTCTTGCGTTATTTTATACCGAAAACGTTTTGTTTTATTCATGCTTATTGGGTATTGAATTTTTTCTTTTCCTATTTAACCCATAGATGTGACCCTAAGAGGTACAATAATCCGGGTCAGAGTGGACCTGGGAGTAATAGCAATGAAAGTGTACTCCACTCTCCCGGGGGCTCCAAAATTAGAACTTCACTATTAGATGCAGTTTAACGTCATACCCAGGACACCAAGACCCTCAGCAACCGCCTTCTAGCACATATGATAAAAAAGTTTGAGGGTTTGCCGTAAGCGAAATAGGGTCGGGGAAATCATATAGGTTCTAGGGGTTGACGTGACTTGTTGATTGGTCGTAGGGGGCATTTC
>CM042141.1:17195978-17223478 GCA_023376005.1 Doryteuthis pealeii
GAATGTATCTATCTATCTATTTATGCCAGACTCGTAATATATATCGATCTATCCCAGTCTCTTCATGTATATCTATCAATCTATCGCTATCTGTTTGTATCTATCTCTCGATCACAGTCTATTCATATCTATCTATCCATCGCAGTTTGTTCGTATTAATATATGTATGTATGTATTTATTTATTTATCTATATGCATGTATGTATGCACGTATGTATGTAAAAGGATCGTTCAAAAATGTACATATATATATTTACCAACCCCTCCACACGAGCAGGATGCGACACAAGGTCAATTTCTTAAGCGGAGTTTTAACAGGTTTGAATTCAGTGTTTTCCTTCTCCTAGACCGGTTGCCTAACCAAGGTTAAAGAGCCCAGACTGCCTTACTATTTACCCATAGCTGGAGGGAGTGTAGGATTCATACCTTTCCTAAGGGTATTAGCGCTAAGTGAAATGCAATTACCAGGTCCAGGATTTGAACTCGGGCCGACGAGTCCATTTCCCGTGACTTTAACCATTACACCACACGCTTTCAAAAATGTACATATACAGTTTGTAAAAAGAGAAAACAAAATAACGAAAGCACATCCCTTTTTATCATATATGTGCCAGAAGGCAGTGACTGAGGGTCTTAGTGCCATGGCTATGACATTAAGCTGATGGTGAAGTTCCAATTTTGAAGCTCTGAGGAGTGTGGAGTATATTTTCATCATCATTACTCCCAGGTCCACTCTGACCCGGAGTTTTAGGATCTTTGGGGTCCCATCTATGGGTTGAATAAGAAAAAAATCGTTTAAAAATGTGTTAAAAATTGAGTTAAGAAAAATTCTTTGAATAACCATCAAGCATGAATAGAACAAAACGTCATCGGCATAAAATAACCCAATAAAGGTTGACATGCCATAAAATCAAACAAACCAAACAAATCAAATTAACCAAGGTTAAAGAACTCAGTCAACCCTACTATTTACCCATAGTTGGAGGGAGGATAGTTGGAATCATACCTTTTCTAAGGATATTAACGCTACAATAAATACTAACAGCCTCAACCAGAATTTGAACTCGGTACACTGAATCCATTTCCCACGACGATAACCATTGCACAACGCGCCTCCACAATATGTGTAGTTGTTTTTTAAGAGGTCTTGCACACAGTTGTATGATATTAAGTATTCCTATCCAAAACAAATAATTTACACACAGTTTTATGGTTTCAAGTATTCTCCCTAATACTAATAACCATATGATTTCAAATAACTGGTTGCCTAACCAAATTTAAAGAGCCCAGTCTGCCCTACTAATTGTTTATACTATTTACCCGGTGGGGCTGAGGAACAACCTTCCCCAAAAATTTTCACGTTTTGGTTTGGTTTGGTTTGGTTTGGTTTGTTTTGTTTTACGGCATATCAACCTCAGTGGGTCATTTAATGCCGATAAAGTTTTGAAATAAATCAATTCTTAATGGATAATACAATTTTTTTATAAATACATTTTTCTATTTAACCCATAGATGGGACCCTAACAGGTACTACCACTCCGGGTCAGAGTGGACCAGGGAGCAATGGTGATGAATGGGGTGCTCCACATTCCCCAAACCTCCAAAACTGGAACCTCACCATCAGATAGAGTTTAACGTCATTCCCAGGACATGTAGACCCGCAGCCACCGCCTTCTAGCACCCATATGATAAAAAGGGGTTGGGGCTTGCCATAAGGGCAATTTCACGTTTTAATATTTTAACAGACCTTTTATTAGACATTTAAAAAGTAATTTTGATGTTTCGGACTGCTGTCCTCGTCTTTATAGTGGTATGTATAAACACAACGTTTCGACAGCTGTATTCACCGGACTTCCTCAAGTATTCCTTGTATATCCGAGTAAAGTAATGACCCAAACTGGAAAATCGTTTTTAATAGTCTGACTGTTGATCAGCCAGGCGTCGATTAACTTTTGAAGATCTTATCTCTTATTATAATGAAAATTGTGCTTGTCTGTCTGTAACCGAAACTATATAACTACTGTAGTCATAATTCCTTTAGTTATTTACGTCACATTCTCCATGATTTTATTTATATCTAAACCTCAATTACTAATAATATGATTTCACATTATGAATACTGTTGACCATATGTACAGGTATTTGCCTCATACCCCACTTGTATAGGCTAGGCACAAGGACTCGTTTTAACGTGGGCCCACCCACAAGCCGAAGCTCATGGGTGGGAAAGAACAAAAATTGCGTCGATTCCTTCGGCATTCCCCCTCAAAGGGGGCGCCTCAGGCACTGGGCAATAAATCCAGCCCTGCCCCTTTAAGTCAAGGGGGCAGGTATTGCCTGGGGGGATAGCCCTCTGGGATCAACGCTATTAACTGGACCCCTGGCGTTGATTTACATACTAATGACATGCAATTGTATTTATATATACAACTAAATAGAGGTTTACAGAATACACGAGAAGGCTAATTTGCATATTTATATTTTTAAAAATTGATTTTAATAAAAATCTGTTTAGTATTATTGATTTCTAATTATTTGGTTTTATCTTAATGAATATGAGCAAAAGTCTATTCAATAAATCTTAAAAGAAATCAAGTAACAAGAAAATATAATTGTGATTTTATTCTTTACGTCTTATTTAAACAAAATAGTTAAATTAGGAAAATTTGGCAATGAAAGACGGGAGTGATGGAAAAATAAGTTTCAGTTGTTCTATTTTTTTTATTATACTCCTCTCTTTTTTATCTGCATTCTTATTTAGTTTCATTAGCCTGTCTAATTTAATATAATATTTTATTACATGAAAACTTACATACTTGCATCCGAAGTGTTAATTTATTTGCTAGTTCAAATAATGACGTTATTGTGTTTGCCCGCCTATCATTCCGTGTCACGAGAAGTGTCACGAGAAGAATCACGATCATTTATGAAATAGATTTTTATTGGCATTTCATGTACAAGTCGAGTTGTAAAATCCAATAAAATCAGTTATTTTCGATATCAAAATACAGATAAATGATTAAAAAAAAAAAAAGATGAAACGGTCTTTTATTTGTTCTCTATTATTTCAAAACAATTATTTCCTTCCAATCTAGAGGTACTAGCAATTTTAAATGTACTTGCCGCTATCCATTTTTGCAGCCTTTGAAAACTTAAGGCCAAATTTTATTTGCCCCCCCCCCCCCGCCTCGTACAAAAACATTTATACCTACTTCGACTCTTCATATGTAGAAGTTGATTTATTGTATATTAGTTTTGATTATATCACTGGAGTCTATGTGACAGCAAGTTTCCTCGGGTCTCCTGGACTCTTTTGAGTATTCCAGCCGATATTAACAATGCTGCTGTCTGGATGGTTTCGATTATATAAATATATATATATATATATATATATATATATATATATATATATATAATTAATGTTGATATTATGATTTCACACTCATAACTTCAAGTTTCTTGGTAGTCCAATCATCAGATGAGAAGTGGTTGAGATGTCAAAAACCAGTCGTGACTGGTTTTTGACATCTCAACCACTTCTCATCTGATGATTGGACTACCAAGAAACTTGAAGTTATGAGTGTGAAATCATAATATCAACATTAATTATAAATCTGCTCTGCTTTATTAGCATTGAGCACCTTTCCATGCAAATACTTTTCTCATTTTTTCATTCACTACATTATATTATATATATATATATATAATATATATATATATATATATATATATATATATAGTAGAAAGGTATAGATAGATAACCTACTTAAATTTCACCAAAAATGGAACCACAAAAATATTTTGGAGAAACAAGTAGGTTATCTATATATACCTTTCTTCTAAATCCGCTCTACTAACATATTGAGCACTTTTATATTCTTTATAACCCCGACTTAATCAGTTAATATTTGTATCGACGGTCAATATTGTAATTAACTCGATATTCTATTCCCGATAAGTCATCTTCTTTATCATATATATATATATATATATATATATATATATATATATATATATATATGTGTGTGTGTGTGTGTGTGTGTGTGTGTGTGGAGACAGACAGACAGACAGACAGAGACAAAGATAGAGAGGGTCAAAAGAATCCGTACCATAAGCACGGCTTGATGATGATGATGATGATGATGATGATGATTTTCCCATAAAAATACTGTGAAATGTAACGAAGTGCATATAGCTTTAAGTTTTCGCATCAATCACTCTACGTGACTGGGAAAAGTTTCTTCTGCATTCCATCAGATTGAAAAAAAAAAGAAAAAACCAGTGGACACGTGACCAACGATGATGTGTTTGTTAACTGAAGTCTTTTTTTTTTCTTTTTTTTCTTTTTTTTTCATCTCAGCAACGTTTTGTCTTAACTTATTAACGGATCATGAATTACAAATGGCGACACCAAAGAGAAACAAAAAAAAAACAAGTAACTTTGAATAATAAAACAGCATTGTCAATTTTTAAATCAAAAATCAATTGACAGCCATTTTGGATAAAACACATTAATCATTTGTATTTTTTTTAACAATTTGAATAAAAACAAAGACTGAACTTGTTTTAACCAATTTATTTGCACAATCAGAATATATGTCTTTTGACTTTGATAGTTTTCCGTTTATGTCAATCTAGGCACATCATTGGATTTGTTTAAAATCAGAAAACAAGATCCAACCAGTTCAACATATTCCTGATAAAAAAACGTTCATTAGGAAAATGTCAGTATGGTACTGCAAGAAATAAGCAAAATACCACAAATATTTAACCTTTTAGAAAGTGCTCCCATTGTTATGGTTATCGTCGTAGGAAAGGCACAAGGTCAGTTTTTAAGCAAAATACAGCTGGTTTGAATTCAGTTTTACTTATCGTAGACCGGTTGCCATACCAAGGCTGAAGAACCCAGTGTTGGGATAGAAGTGGTATATATATACATATATATATATATATATATATATATATATATATATGTGTGTGTGTGTGTGTTGTGTGTGTGTGTGGAGAAAGGTAGACAAACACGGGATGTTATGGAAACTGGATGTTTATTGTCGACGATGCAACGTTTCGGTCTTTTAGACCTTCTCCAGGACTTGGATATAGAAGAAGGTCTAATAAACCGAAACGTTGCATCGTCGACAATAAACATCCAGTTTCCATAACATCCCGTGATTGTCTACCTTTCTCCACATACTGTCGGATTAACCTCCTCACATTTCTCCCATATATATATATATATATATATATATATAGAGAGAGAGAGAGAGAGATAGATAGATAGATAGATAGATAGATATATAGATAGATATAGATATATATATAGATAGATAAAGGGTATGAAAACACACAGTTATTAAAATGAATATATTTTTATATCATTTTCATTGCTTATATTGACAATATTTCAATTTATAAAAAATCATCATCAGAGCATAATGATAATTAGGTCCGTTTTTAGATGTAAATGTTTTTTTTTCCGGACTCACCGAGAGAGAAGCAGAAAATAATTTAATTCAAACCGAAAACATTGTTTTTCACCAAAAGCGTGTAAGCCATGCGATCGCTTCGTCTTTGTTCATTCGTTGCGTTTTTCGCTAACGTCATGTACACTAACATTACCTTTGATTTTAAAAGTGCCAAAATATTAACTCACATACACATAGAATATTACGTAGTATATATATATATATATATATATATATATATATATATATATATATATATATGCGCGGAGTAACAGATTGAGTAAATCCAACAAAATGTGATTAAAACTCGAGGAAAAACGGATAAAGCATTCATTCAAATGATATTTCGCCTCGGTATGTACACGAAGCTTCGTCAGAGAATTTATTTGAGTCTATGAAACTATATGTTGAAAATGTAATAGGAGGAGGAGAAGACGAGGCGGAATACGGATGCGTTTTTCTTCAAACCTTTCGACGCACCCGCCCTCTGTAAGCTGTAAACTCTGTGAAATACTAGTTCCGCCATTGTTGTGTGTTTTATGATATAAAATTGAATTGCACAATCAAATGTCAAAATTGCAACAACTAGGTACCTCAGACCCCGCATGTTACGGTTGAACCCCACGTACACTTACAAGGGGTTACAGGCATGGTATGGTGTTGTAGGGATTAACTTCCCTTGTTTACTACTGTTGCCGTTAGGGGAGAGATTATCTTCCCTTGCTACTAACGGGTTGCCGTTAGGTGACGTTTTGTTTTGTTCATTCTTTTAGATATTCAACTTTTTAAACACATTTTTAACCGCCCTGTCGGTGGGGCGTTAGAATGCACCGACTGCAGCTCTGTAGAGGGGTAAGACTCCCTCAATGGGGCCACCTGTTGGCCATGGGTGGCGATCTGTGATGCTTAAGAATAGAGCCTAGGTGGATGAGCAGTTCATGACATGCAATACTCCACTTTGGCCCTATTTTGGGCTAGACGGGCAGTCGGAGAGGCCCCCTCCGATCAATCGGCTGGTCACGTCAAGCTCTAGCACCTATATGATTTTCCGAACCCTATTGCCTACTTCGAAAACACTCACATTTTGTCGGATATGCCTTATAAGTCATAAACATACCTACAGTCTATGTAAAAATAATACATCAATATTTATAAATGTATGTGTAGAACATTTTATCAGGTTATCTAAAGCTTCATGTATATTCTTTTTAGTTAAGTGAATCGTACAAACTAAAATTTAGCAGTGCAAAGTGTTTGTTTCCAGGGAATGACACCAGTACAACAGATTGCACTTATTTCTCAGGCAGACAACACTACACTGTAACCAAAATAAGAGGAGAAAAGCAAATTCCCAATGAACGAGAGAGAATCACTTGTCATGTGTAACTTATCACAAGTGTTTCAATCAATGAAAGAAAAAAAGAAAATTATAACAATTAAGTTTACTTACTTTGGTGAGGGGGGGCAGTTTTTCCACTGTCCATATCAACAAGATCAGGATTCAAGCTGACGATCGCTTCAATCTCAATCTGAAGCAATTAAAAAAAAATTTTTTAAGTTTAATTTTTTTTTTGATAGTAACAATATCTTTGTATAAAAACAATTTACTGACCCAGAGTGGTAGTGCCAATTAGGGTCCTATCTAAAGTTCAAATAGATCTATTTAAGAATTAATATTCAACAGGAATACTAGATATCCTATAACTGTGAAATAAACAAATGTTCGTTCACAAAAATATCCATGAACTAGTAAAAGTTGGTTGGCTGGTTGGCTGGTTGGTTAGAGTTTCAGGCAGAGAGAGAGAGAGAGAGAGTCAAGGGAGTCCATGCTGTCGGCACGCCTTGCTGCTGCTGCTGCTGCTGATGATGATGATGATGATGATGATGATGATGATGATGATGATGATGATGATGATTCTGCAAATTTGTCCAAATGATAGCACTGTTGGGAAAAATGCAAGAGATGACATTAGATCTTACTCCTCTAATATCTTAGGTTGGATGATTGTGCAAAATCAATTCTGCGCATCTATTTGTGTCCTTGGAATGTTCAAATTGATTCTTGGTAGAGTAGAAACTTGTGTTCACTCTTTGATTAACCATTTCTCAACCACGGATGCAGGAGATAACAATGTTTTCGTTCAGATTTTCGATTTCCCATCCGACTGCATAGAGGATTATTCCTTTCTTCACTCATTTCTAAATCTGAACGCTGTCAACATGTAAAACATTGGACAGTAAATTAATTATGTTGCATCTTATCACAGCTCTAATGCTTCATCTGAGAAATACAAGCTTTAATACATTCATCTGCGTTATTCAGATATTTGCTATAACCAATGAAAAAGCACAAGAAAAGTATTAGGGTCCGGTGGAAAACTGACTCAAAATTTTAAGCGTTTTCTGAAAACCAGTGATGAATTGTTACTTAAAAATTCAAACATTAACATATCCCAAAACTTAGAACACCAACAGTAGTAGGATTAATGGGTTAGAATTGGCTCATTAGCCTTGGTCGGCAACCCATCTAAGAAAAAAAACAGTCCAATACAAAAACTCCGCTGCCTAGCGACCTTAGTTGATCCCAAAGGTGAGTAAACCTCGAAAACAAATCAGAGGACGGAGTCCCTAAGCTGGTGTGATGCTGAAATCCAGTGCTACCCAGCAACTCCTGCGACACTACCGCTGCCAAATTGCATTGGTTCTTACCTTTCCTTTGGATCACAGCGACAGTGTGGAGAGCGGGTATTTGCTGCTTGGGTAACAGCTTATCCTCACATGAACCCACCCAGGCTAGGTAGTTCCGAAAAAAAAATTCGGACACTACACCATCATCTCTCGTAGACGGAAAGATGCCAACAACAACAACAACAACAACAGCAATAAGGACAACAATAACATTGGTTATCAATACATTTACTAGCAAGACCTGTGGATATACCACAGTATGATAATTTAATTATTACATCATTTGATATGTTTACTTAAGAGCTATTGCTAAATCGTTCAATGTGTAAAAAGTATAATAATCTTGATTTAACTCTCTCTCTCTCTCTCTCTCTCTCTCTCTCTCTCTCTCTCTCTCTCTCTCTCACACACACACACACACACACACACACACACACACACACACACATATATATATATATATACACATACAACACACACACTCATTTTTTCTTTCTTTCCTTCTTTTCATCTTTTCATTATGCACGATTAGAACAGATTAGCTTTATCACTTCCGCGCACTCACCCCCTCTCTCTATCCTTCCTCTACTCCATTTCTTTCTTTCTTTCTTTCATTCTTATAATATGATTGGTCCATTATTAAACTGGGGTGACTAAACTCATTAGAAATAAAACTTCGGCGAATAAGCAACACAAGATAATCAGGATTTACATTTTTGCATTTCATATTTGTCGATTTGGACGGTCTCACTTTTAAGAGGGTGTAGCAAGATGATAACGGTCGGAAGATTAAGGAACAAGCGAATTGTTACATAGATATAAGAAGTCTAAGTTTCTTTTTCTCTTTTCTTCCTTATTATTTATGGGGGAATTTTAACTGTAAAATATCTTAGCAATAAAAATTCAAATTGGAGAATGAAAACGAAAAATGTGTGGCATGTAAATAATATAATTACCAATCACCAGTTTTTGGATCTGATGATTTTTATGGCATGTTTTCTTAATATAAGGAAAATTAAAAAGCGTGTTAATATCTCGTGTTCCCTATTTCCTGTATTTTATCCAATCATATTCGAGAATTTCTCGTGTGACGTTCTTATCGCCTATCTTTCTAGCTTAAGGCATGATGTAAACTGACCTCATTGACTTAGAGACGCCCTTATTTCCCCCCACTTTAATAATTAATAAAAAAAACAGGTGTAATCAAGAGAGCGTGAATATGTTAATGAGAATTACAGTACAATGGCTTAGTGGATAAAAATGCATTTAGTTATCTGGGTGTCGTGAGTTCAATCTCAAGTCCCGACAATGAAATTCATATACTTTAAAAATGGCCGGAATTTGATTAAGAAGAATCAATTAATATGACTAGCAAAGAAAAGCGGTGTAAAAATTAATCTTTGCCAAGCTCTTCCGTAAAGAATCTAAACAAATCTTTCAAATCATGTATTTTTTAAAAATAATGGACAGGAAAATAGTTTTGATGTCAAAATTCAAATAAACATGTTTTCTTTCTAATAAAAGCTAGTTTCTCACAATTAAATTCAAATTGATTCAAATGTTTAAGGTTTTTCTTTGGGCGGTGCGTCAAAACTCTTCTGTTTTGATAATCGTCTGTCGTAAAACAAAATTTTACGACTGACGCTAATCAAAACAAAACGTTTTTTTTTTTCACTGTATAATAAAATATAAAATCTAATTCAAAAGAATATTATGTGGCTATTTCTTGTTTGTAAATAATTTTCTAGTAAAACTCTATACGTTACATAACTTTAGATATATATTAAAATAAGACAAGTGGTGCGTGCAGAAATCAGAAACTTCTAGAAAAGGAGAAGCAGAAAAATTCTCTGGGATTTTGAGATAGAAACGGATCCCCTAATCCAGGTCCGAAAACAAGATTTAGTTTTAGCAACACAGGAATATGTATCATACATCAAAATGAAGCTGGTCCTCTGTGGATCACATTCCTACTTCTCCACCGTGTCTCACAATGTTCCACCTTCGAATGAGAGTATGTATCTTCACTACAGATTACACTTCCTTGTCACTGGAATAATGTTTACCTCTCAAACCCTCTTTCATGGGGCCGAAGAGATTATAGTCTGAAGGCGCTAAATCTGGTGAGTATGGAGGATGCGGTAAAGTTGTCTACCCGAATAAGGCGATTTTTCCCTTGTCCTGATTCTTGTGTGTGACATTGTCATGCAGAAGGAGGACATTGTCGATTGGCAAGTTGGGTCTTACTCGTCGGATTCTTGCTCTGAGCCTCGTCAGGGTCTCAATGTAGGCCTTAGTTTTATTTTTGTTTAACTTTACGTGTAATAAAGAAAAGGACATTACTTTTTGACTCACCCTCGTAATTAAAAAGAAAAGAACTTGACATCTAGGAGACATTGCATTGTTAGTAGATCCCAGAGTTAAAGGAAAAGAAGGTGGATAACTAATTAATATCTGGACTTTGCCAGTGAGTTTTAAAAAAAGTAGTGGAACATGAATTTGACATTAATAAATAAGAGTCCAATAATAAAATCTAGTTTATTACTTAAATGCAAGAATATCTACAAATATAATCTTATCATTTTCATGAATATGGACCAATTTTAAAAGATTATAATTTTATTGCCAAATACCTAGCAAGCTTGAGTGATCAGTTATTAATTAAGGTTTACAAGACTTATATATCATATGAAAGTATGGAACCAAAAGATTTATGATATAATGCTTTAGCAACTGATTTCCAAATAGTTTAAAGAATAAATGTTGTTTTCTCTTTGCTATTGTTAAACATATAAAATGAATTGATGTCCTCGGACAAAGTCACCAAATGGTCATGTTGCTAATACAGATTAATGAATTCAAGATCATAGAGCCAGATCTTTAAATCCAACCACTAGCTAATATAATAACCATTTCAACAATCCCGAAAAACCTGAAAAAGAGGTTGGGGGAACTTGAAATCCGATGAAGAACTGAGACTCTCCATCTCTTAGCAATAAAAGCACATTACATAAATCCTAGGGGCCGGGTTAGCTCAGTCGGTAGAGCATCCGGCTAGAAACCACAAGGTTCCTAGTTCGATACTGGTCCTCGCCAACTCAGCGTATGAGTAGCACAATGATCTGTGCGGTAAAGTAAGGAGGTGATGGTAGGTGTGGCGCCCCACATCAGACGCTATTTCTCATTTTCTAGCGCTATTGAAAAGGGGATAGACTCCCTCGCTGACTGGCTGATACCGACATTAGGCCGCCCTGACGACTTTACTTACTTTTACTTACATAAATTCTAAGAATAAACTCAAGTGAGACTAAACAACGACAGATCCCAATTCAAAACTCCCACAGTTAACTAATATACCGCCTGGCCCTTTCGGGATTTGAATAAACAACTTACAATTAGAAGGATTGAATAAAAAAAGACCCGATAGTTTTAATAGAAGTTGTTAGATAAAATTTGAAGCACCAAAAAGCTTCAGATACGCTTATGTTAATAATTTCACTAAAGATATTTAAGTTTCCTTATTTATTTATACGTATAAAAAATAAATATTAAAACCCATTACTGTACATAACTCATTGCATTCAATTTTATAATTTTTTATAAAATGCAGAGTTATTTTTCTTTCATAATAAAATTAACAAAATACTGGGTGTTTTAGGCATTTCAGTTTATTTCAGAGAAAATTGATTTGATATACGAAGAAATTGAGTTACGAGCGGAACGAATTAAACTCGTAAGTCAAACCACTACTTTTTATGGTTGCTGCTCTACGGATTGAGCTACAAAGACGAAATCTAATCTGTTCAGTGATTCTTCTTATTTTTTTTATTCACGCTATTTACTCATTGTCATAGACTGATATTCTGTGGGAATTGCGCTGAAAAATAATTAAAATGAAAATGAAAGAAATACAAACGAAAGATTAATTACAGTTGACAAAGATTCTTTTAACAACAACAACAACAAAATAAAATTAAGATAATGATATGTTTCTTTTGTTATTTTGATCACAACTTGACCGGAAACATACTCCGGCCTTCCTCAGGTGTCCTTATCGGCCTATAATCGAGTTAATATATTTTTCACACTTTCTTGTAGATTGCTAGGAGTTATTCACACCTGATAAAAGACGGCAGGTTCGTCAATCGAAACCTCGTGACTGAAACAACAAAAATGGGATTGAACAATAAACTTGATCCATATCTATCTATCTATCTATCTATTTATCTCTCTATCTATTTATCTCAGTATGTTCATAGCTATGTATCTGTTTTTCTATCTCAGTCTATTTATATCTATCTATCTATCAATCTATATCAGTCTGTTCATATCTATCTATCTATTTATCTAACTAACCAACTATCTATCTATCTATCGCAGTCTGTTCATACTTATCTATCTATTATTCTATGCTAGTCTGTTCATATATATCAATCTATTTATCAAGCTATCTCTCTCTCTCTCTCTCTCTCTCTCTCTCTCTCTCTCTCTCTCTCTCTCTCTCTCTCTCTCTCTCTCTCTCTCTCTCTCTCTATAATATATATATATATATATTATATATATATTACAACTTGTGCATATCTATCTATCTTGACACATACGTACCTATATATCTATCTATCTATCTATCCTGACCAACTATTAATTAATAGCAATCCAAAAATAACTGCATATATTTTTTCTAATAATTTAGGAAACAAATTTGTTACAGTTTAATTTTTGCTTACAGAGGTTCAAAGCTGAAGGGTTTTGTAATAAATAATGCCTAATGATATCCATTTTTATTGTACAAGTGTGTTCCACTAGAAATAATAAAATATTGGTTTAGGAGTGTACGGGTAGTATTACTAATCTATTCCTAGTAACTATTAATTAATTTCTAAAAATTATGAATCCATTTTTCGTGTGAATTTTTTTCTATAAATGTTTAATCCAATCCTATTAAATATTAATCCACAAGAACATAAAACATAGCATATATATATATATATATATATATAATATATATATATATAGGGTCATCCACAGACACGTGTTTCGACTTAGTGGCTAGACATTTTGTAAGCTACCTACAGCTGGAATTGAAATCCGATCGATTGGGCACCTTAACCATTAGGCTGTCTTCACTTACAGAATGGGAAGGGGATTTTAACTGTTTTAATACACACATCGCTTTGTGTGTAAAGGCCGTCATAGAGTGCTCTATTCCTTATATAGAAGAGCGTCGCGTATATATATATATATATATATATATATATATATATATATATATATACATGAGATGAGAAAAATGAAAGTGAATCCGACGGTATGTAATATAGTGAAAAAGTTTGAAAAAATACATCTTCAAATAAAATTAGGGGTATCTATTCTGCCAACGCTTCTTTGTTTCAGTCTGTTTAGCAGATCTTCTTCAGGACCTTTTGTTGATATAAAGAAAAGTAAAGATTTTATCACAGGATAATAAGATGGCTGTTTCCGGTTTTGTTTAGAAAGTTTGAATGGAAAGTCAGCGTCCCCGGAAATAGATAAGTTAAACGGTTTTGAAGTCGAATATTTTTTTACGTTGTGTGTGAGTGTATGTGAGAAATATATATATATATATATATATATATATATATATATATATATATATAATAAGTATTTTAGAAGTATTTAACACAATATATTTATTTTTCAAACATAATAGCAATGCACTTAATTCAGTTGACTAATTATCACATAAATCAAACACTTTTCATTAATATTTTCATTCCTAACCCTACATAAAGCCACCTACTATAACATTTCCCAACCCTTAAAGTGAAACCTAACCACACATACACCAACACAGACCGAAATCAATATCTGACTTTAAACACTAACTCATGTCACAAACTAGACAACTCTGTAACACATTGGCATAAATCGTACCATACAAATTTTCTCCCACTATAGTTCAGTTTTAACCAATTGTATAAACTTATTTCCTCCCTATCTCATGAACCCACACCACTTCATGAATGTCTTCATGCACCCTGGAATCTGCTACAGGCTGATACTGATTAATCTCTCTTTTTCATATACGAGCAGCATTTCACCTATTTCACTAGTCATCCTCCATCAGTACAGAACATTTCACCGAATGTCCTGATGAATGTTGCATAAACCGAAACGTTATAACGCCGACTTCACAATCTAGAATAAACTCATATTTTGGAATACTTCCTGTTTTTCTAAAACAATTTTACACACTGGCGGATTTAATTCCATATTTTAATCCCATATATATATATATATATATATATATATATATATATATATCATAAAATGCGTACAAGAGATAACCTACTCGGGTTTCACCATAAGGATCTTCAGGGTTAAATCCACTGAATTAATCGGGACACCGATTAATAGCAGTCGATTTCACGTGTGTGATCATTGCAATGAGTATGAGTATTGCAGTCTGTTTAAAATTTGAGGTTTGAAAAAAACAGACTGAATAACAAGGACTACCGCTCGCTTTTCTCGTTATTCTGTGATAAAAAAATTCTTATTACCTTCCATATACCAACAAATGCCCTGAAGATGATCTAATTAATAGATCGAAACACTGCAGCGTCGGCCAATAAACTCACCACTTAACTCATTTAAACCTGTGTTTTTTCATTCTTTCTTAATATACTACATACCGTTGGATTCACTTCCTTTTCTTCACACACACACACACACACACACACACACACACACACATATATATATATATATATATATATATATATATATGGTGGAATACAGCTAAATCGCGTTTTGTCATTTACAGATATATCTATACACACATAAACACGTATGTGTATGTGTGTTTATGTGTGTGTAAAGTACAATCACAAAAATTCTAAACATTTTTTTTTGTGTGAGATGATAAAGAATCTTATTAAAAATGGCGATTAACAATTTAAATCTTTCTCTCGGCGTTGCTCCTGTGATTAATGGAGTTGGCTGTCGGCCATTTGTTTATATAAAACCTGCTGTTCAGTTTCCGGTGTAGTGCGTAGCCAATCAACTCTATCAAATTCGGAAAGTTAATATTAAACACAAATAAATAAATAAATAAAAAGCAAAGAAAAATATTAGGTGTATTTGAATTGCTAAGAAGTTATAAGACATTTACATTTACCTATTGAAATTTTATATCTTATCAATTATTTTATACATGACGAAAGTTGAATAAATGTTTTATGGTTATTTTTGGTGTGTCGGCGAGTGAGAGTACTGTTTTTCGTCCTTGTTTTATTTTTCAATGTTTTCGTTGGAAACTGGAGAGCTCAGTGGATTTTCTTTTTGGGTTCATTTCAGCTTTATGGGGTGTCAGAGAAAATGGCTTGTTTCTCATTCAATCTATATTTCTCATTGATTTAAACTGTCGGCTGTTTCTTTTCAGTTTCAACATGTTAATAAACGGGCATCCGTTTCTTCTTTTTATTTTTCTCCATTTTCTTCTTTTTTTTTCTCCATTTTCTATTTCTTCATTTTTTTCCTGTTTTTTCTAAATCCCTATCTTATTATAAAGAGAAAGTGAATTCCGATTTTCTCATGTATAAATTCTTATCTAATATCAGCAATGATTGGATAAACGCAGTGAACCATCTTGTTCTATTTTCTACGTGTAATTAACATAAAATTTCCGTAGAAAATCCAACTGTACAAAATAACGAAGTTTCTTTTCCTTATTTTTATGCTATTTTTTTATTATTATTATTGCGGATTAAATGTAATGACTTCAATGTCAGTGACCGAATTTGTCCTAATTCCATCACAGTTAATTTAGAATAAGACAAGAAGAATTAAGAAAAAAAACTAGCGGAACCAATGGATATAGCGGAGTATGATAATTTAATTATTACAACGTTTGATATCTTTACTGTAGTATCTCCAAAGGTCCTGCTTGACAGTTAATATTGAGAATTTAAAACTTGAAGGTTTAAAAGAATTAAAAGCTTGAAAGTTTAAAAGAATTTAAAAGAATTGAAAAAAACTTGAAGGTTTAAAAGAATTGAAAAACTTGAAGGTTTAAAAGAATTTAAAAGAATTGAAAAAGAAATTTCGCATAGAAAGTTCAGGAATAAAAATGAAATAATAACAGAAGTTGCAGAATCTTCGTTTATGAGTATTTATTAGTCAGTTGAAAAAGTTATGATAGAATTCAGAAAATTCTGCATGAGTAAATCTGTCTCAACTGAAATAACACCTCCCACACTAGAAATAATAATCACATTTCAGTTTGCAGTTAAGTGCATCGACAAGGCAAATGATTATGTTCAAAAATAAATAGTTTGCGTATAAATAAATACTGTTTTCACCATAAGGCTATTAATTTCCAGATCTACCTACGTACTTACGTACTTAACACTATATTTATAGTAGCAAAATCTTACATTTCAACTCGTTTATATATACTAGGAAGAATATGCACCCCCGGACGTAAGTATTTAAATTTTACTGTAATGAAGTATATTAGATTAAAAAATCTAACGAAATTGAATAAGAACGCATATAAAAAGATTACACTTATCTTAATTATATTCTAATTGGTTTCTATATAAAATCATTTATTGGATTGATTTTAATACGTTGGAGAATAAAACAATAATATTAGAGATCAATAACACCAAGTAATTATTTATTAAACACGGTTTTGTTAAAGCCAGTATGCAAATTAATCACATCACGGAAACTTTTATTTCATAGTGACATATAAATACACATTGCAGGATTTTGAACCTACTAATAATATGATCTGTTTTGAAGCAAATCTAACACTGCATTTTATAGAAACCTCGTTGATAAATAACATTTATTCTATGTATTAATGATTTTGACTATAAATTAAATGATCATTGATAAACTTACGCAATGTATTGTGACGTAGTTTCGGTTACAAACAGGCACCGAATCTTCATTATAATAATATACAAGCGAAATCTTGCACTTCATCTTTATATATATATATATATATATATATATATATATATATATATATATATATATATATATAGGGTGTTCAGGAGAAATTTGACAGTTTAATAAGGAAAAAGAAAAAGTGCTTGGTAACTACACAATTTAATGGATTGTAAAGAAATTCAACAGACACGGAAATTACACTACTGTCAACAAGTTTCACTCACAATAACCACCATTAGTTGATCTCAGCCTCAATCCAGCTCCGGAACCTGGAGCAATCTGATGTTACTGTTTGCCTGGGAAGGGTCTCAAAAACTACCTTGATTCTGGCGATTAACTGTGTTTTGTAGTACTGGCACATTGGTGTCTTTCTCAACAGCGCCACATACATAATAATCAATGGGGTTAACATCTGGGAAGTTCGGAGGCCAAACATTGGGACTCGTGTAGTCGTAAAAATTCGCCGAAAACCATTTTTGACTTATCACAGAGGTGTGGCAGAGAGCCGAATCCTGCTGTCATACATATGGCCTACCATTAGCTACTCTTGTTATCCAAGGCTTGACGACAGTGTTTAGCAACTCCACGTAGGCATCTGAGTGTCCTCCAACACTTTTTTCTGCAGATTTTCGAGGAATTCTGCTATACAAACGCAATTAGATCGTCTGTTATGTTGCTTTCTTTTTGCCACAGCTTCATAGTCTCCATTGCAATTCTCCAGTCCATGCCTGATTGTTTTTACAGTGTTCAGGGAGCATTGGGCAGCAACCATAATCTCCTTATTTTGATGGCCGGCGCAGATCATCATGATACAAGTTATTCTCTTCCATGATTCAGATAGGTTCCAGTCATCCATACTATCTGTCATCACGTATATGAATTAAGAAGGGTCCAAGCTTTTAAATGACGCGTAAAGTAAAGTCGTCGGGGTGGCCTAAAGTCGGTATCAGCCAATCAGCGAGGGGCTCTATCCCTTTTTTACTAGCGCTAGACGAAAGAGATTGTTTTTGCGTCTGCGGTGGAGCACCACACCTACCATCATCTCCTTTATTTACCGCACAGATACCGCACTGTGCTACTCATACGCTGAGTTGGCGAGGGCCGGTATCGAACTAGGAACCTTGCGGTTTCTAGCCGAACGGTCTACCGACTGAGCAAACCCAGCCCTGTGCGCCAATACCTCCAACCTACGGAGAAAAATAACCAATATATATATATGTCAAATTTATCACGAACACCCTGTGTGCAACATATATATATATATATATATATATTATATATATATATATATATATATATATATAAGATAGTTTTATAGAAAAACAAGATGTTAAAAATTTTTTGCTGACAGAAATCTGTTTCGACATTATGAAAATGTCTTTATCAAAGCAACATTGTAGAACGCTCTCGATCAGTACCGGATTTTTTTTTTTTTTTTTAAAATACGTATTTATTGTTAAAAATAAAATAAATTTTTTTTTAAAAATTATAAGCATTTTTATCATAAAAAGCTCAAAAGAGTTTGTAGTAAAAATGTGTATGAATATCAAAAAGTTCAGGAAAATGTTCCGGTTACAAATGAAAGTTTAAAAATGTAACAAGTCCAGCAACATGAATCTGCAATGATGATAAACTCGGTATCCTTATTTCGTTTTTCCGCTTACAATGTTGCTTTGATAAAGACATATTCATAATGTCGAAACAGATTTCTGTCAGCAAAAATTTTTAACATCTTGTTGTTTTTCTATAAAACTTTCTTACATATTGTCAGATTCAATATCCATTTTTACCTTTGATATATATATATATATATATATATATATATATATATATATATATAAAATAAAGGAGACATCTCCACACTCGACGACAAGCCTCTTAAGCCAGTAGAACAATTCACATACCTAGGTGGTAATATCTCCTCCACAGAGAGCGATGTTAATACACGAATAGCAATGGCATGGGCGGCCACAAATAGATTATCAGTCATATGGAGGTCCGATCTCCCTGGCAAGCTGAAGCGACAGTTCTTCCAGGCTGTGGTTGTGTCGGTGCTGCTGTATGGCTGCACCACCTGGACCCTGACAAAGCGTCTTGAGAATAAGCTAGATGGGAGCTGCACAAGAATGCTGCGTGCAGTCTTGAATAAGTCGTGGAAACAGCACCCCACAAGGAAACAGCTGTACGGTCACCTGTCCCCCCCAATCTCACAAACTATCCGAGTGAGACGGACAAGGCATGCAGGACACTGCTAGAGAAGCAGGGATGAACTCATAAGCGACGTTCTCCTGTGGAAGCCAACACATGGACATGCAAGTGTGGGGCGCCCAGCAAGGACATACATTGACCAGTTATGTGAAGATGCTGGCTGCTCCGCAGAGGAGCTTCCAGGTGTAATGAATGATAGGGAGGGTTGGCGAAAGATTGTCATGGATGCCCGTGCTACATGCGCGACATGATGATGATGATATATATAATCAACCGAAAAGTTAGGGATGATTCTATTTGTGATCATCTATATCCTCGGTATATCCCCCAATGCATGCCCATGCTGATGCACACCTATAGATTTATACAAGGATTATTTCAAATTCCAAAGAGAACTTAATGTAAGATAATTAATGAATTAATTATATACAGAGAAATATTTATACTTGCACTATGAAAGAAAAAACTCAATAAACCATCATTTGGCTATTATAAATTTATTTCAGCCGGTAACTCAATAAATGATCCCAGTTTCGTCGGATAGCCATAACAAAATAAATCAGAAAATATACTAGAATGTAGAAATAAACTTTTTTTCTTTTAAAAAACAACAGTCGGTACTTTCTCATTCAAACACACCCACATAAAAAAAAACTTATATAACATGATAATAAAAACAAAATATTTTTAAAATCATATATATCTTATTATAAGGGAGATTGTGTCTATGACTGTCTGTAACCGAAACTACGTCAACACCAAAGTCACAATTCCCTTAGTTACGTTAATTTCTCAATGGTTATTAATAAACAATCATTATTAATGTGTTTAATATCCTGCAATGTGTTATATATCATTAAGAAATAAATGTTTACATAATATATGGTGTGAATAATTTGCATTTAGAATAATTTAATAAAACTGTGTTTAATAAATAATCATTTGGTGTTATTGATTTCTAATATTATTGCCTTATTCTCAAACGTATTAAAAACAATCCTATATATGATTAAGTTGAAATAAGAGTAATCTTTTTTGTTTTCATATTAGTCTTTCTAATTCAATATCTATTAATAATGGAGATTCGCTTCTGTGTTTTGTCTGTAATAAAAACTACGTCACTACTTACGTCACATTACCCAAAATCGTCATGACATAGAATAAATACACTCAAAATTTGAACATTCAACAATAGACAGTCCTCATTGTTTTTTAAAACAAGTTTTAATAAATACATGACTGGTATTATATATCTATATATAGTTTGTTTTATTTTAATACATATTTAAAGTTTACATTTCAAATTGTTTTAGTTTTTAATCCTTTAATTAATTTGATGATTTTACTTACTTAGGGTACAAACTCGCTGACATTGAATTTTTAACTCCCACTCCTCAGGCAATATGTTTCAAAAATCTATTTTACATCGCCCGGAGGGTGTTTTATATTTTGCTAGTAATATCTAATTATATTAAAACTTGAATACTTGTGCATTGGTGGGCGCTTGTTGTTTTGGGTTTTTTTGCTAGTATGAATAATATATTACTATTACTCAAGTGTCATATGTATAAAACAATCCTCAGACGGGAGAATATTATCCCGTCTGAGGATTGTACTATACTCCTGAAACTTTAGTAACAGTTATATAGTATCCATAATCTTATTTTCTTTTTTACTTTAAGCCTGCTCTGCTATTGTGGCATTGAGCACTCTTTCTATGCATACACTCTTCTTAATTGTTGTCACCTCCTACTGTAGATGAACGGGTTGGGTAAATATCTACAAGCAAAACTAACCCTCGAGATGATATTGTTAACCCTCATACTACTATAGATACCAGGCAATCTACTACATTCTTGATTTCAAGATCAATGTGCTATTCGTCAATCTTCGTTGCCAATGACGACACATTGTGGTGATGGATGTGGCTTCATACTATTCTCAAGAGCAGTAGAGCTTCAACTGCAATCCTAACTCGGTTCACCAATTCCGCTTACCCTGCCGATAAGAGTCACGCCACCGTCACCCTAGATCACCCTATAACAATATAATTAAACTAGAAGTGTAATTATGTATCTGTATTTTCATCAAGGAATGTAATCCAATATGATCAATTAAAACTATAAATAAACCCTTTTCGCTAAGTACAGAGACATAAGCGGACGTTGACATCTATTTAGATTTGTTTATAAGAATTTTTGGCTGACTTCTAATTTAGGTCGGAAAATTAAAACGGAAAGTGTTTTGGTGGTACCCAATGACAGTTTAATTACAGTATATGAATTAACATTTTGCGAATTGGGTTACGGTTTTAGGGGATTAAGGTTGTTTTTAATTACGTATATCTTTTAAATAAACAACAAAAAAACCAAATTACTATACATTTAATTAACCATTGAAATTAATCATAGAATCTATTATTGAGACACTTGTTTGTGTTAGTATATTGCAATGTATAATTTCAATTTCAATATCTTGATAAAAATGAGACCATCCAAATCGTCAAAGGTGCAATGCAAAAATGTAAATCAAGATTATATGGTGTCGCTTATCCACCAAATACTTATTTTTCTTATGAATGTCGTCACCTCAGTTAAATAATGGACCATTCCGTTTTCATTATAAAGAAAGAGATGATTTGCTGCACCAAAAGATATGATAATAAAGAGAGTTGGAGAATGATAGAGAGAGGGTTGAGAACGTGAAAAAAATAACGCTAATTTGTTTCAATCGATGATGAAAAGAAGGGAAGAAAGAAAAAGCGAGAGAGAGAGAGAGAGAGAGAGAGAGAGAGAGAGTTAAATCAAGATTGTTTTACTTTTTACATATTGAACTATGTCGCAATAGCTCTTAAGTAAACATATCAAACGTTGTAATAATTAAATTATCATACTGTCGTATATCCATAGGTCCTGTTAGTATTTATAAATAGAGAGTGATCAATATCATTGACAGAGCCTATATCTAAAGCCACAGGGCTCTTCTTTTATTTGCCCACAAGAATTTTATCAAGGCATCCATGAAGTCATTTACAAAACTTTTCTTAGATTGGTTTTCCCAAATAAATCTACAAACTTTGTTATTTGATATTTATTTTCCTGTCTGAAATTAGTAGTGTACAAAAACTTTCAGGATTATATTCAATATACGCAATCCTGAATCTTTCATTTTTTTTTTTTTTTTAGGGAATGCTCCCTTCAAATTAGCAGTAGGAGCCTTATACGCTCTTTTGATATGATTTTTTTCATCTGAATTCTGAAAATTTTCAAATAATTTTTCTTTTACAATAAATCATTTTAGGCATTTTTCAATAGATATAACTTTTTAAACAATGAATTAACTTTATTACCTTATTTAAGAATTCAAATGAAAAACAAGCTTATTTTCTAGAGCAAAAAATCAAAATAGTGTATGTGGCTTGCTCCTGCTGTTAATTTGAAGACGCCCTTAGCACTTTTCTAAGTATCTTAGCTGATTTCAAGAGTTCTGTGATCTAGATGATCTCGATTCTCCCTCTGATTTTCAGTTTATTGGGCCTTTTTTCAAGTCTTTGGAACCGTTCCAAGATCACCAGTTACAATTGGTATCACCATCACCTCCAAGTTCCACAAAATTTTTAGTTTTTTGGCAGGATCCAGGTATGTGTCTATCCTTCCACTTTTTTTTTTCATTTTTGTTAAAATCTTAGTCACCGTTTTAGGGGTTCAGTCGTTCAGTTGTTCACATAATCCAGTTGGTAATCCTAATCCGTAGGTTTCGTAAATATGTAAGTTCACGTTTGAAGTGACTTAGGGTTCTATTGTTCTGTGAGTTTCTTTTGGTATTAATCCAAAAGATATGACTTCCTCGCAAACTTTTCAACTTTGCAATTACTTTAAGGACAGTCGAAAACGATCTTATATGCTTTCTGTTTTCGTCTCTGATTGGCCAATTTTTACCGGAAATGGCTGACACTGTTGGAAGTTGAATGTTTTTTCACATTGTAACTTGACATTTTTAATTTGCTTAGGTTACTTATAATATCTAAAAAATAATATTATAATCAAATTAAAAACAAGAAAGTTAAGAATTTCAAAAATGTTGTAGTATTTTGGGGGCCACTCTACATATTGCCCAATCGAAACGTTATTGTTTAATGAGGATACCTATTTAGGATATTCAGTTTAAAAAATATAATCACGACAAATTAATGTTTCATTATTCATTTCTAATCTAGTCTTTTATGATATTTGAGATACAAAAAGATCTTTCAATCACGACCAGAAACAAAATCAGACCTAGTGTTAATAAATAATAAGAATAAAAAATAAGAAGGAAAAAATAACTCATCTTGTGGATTTTGTCGTTTAAGCGGACAATAGTGTGATAATTGTTGGATTATCTCTTGATATAAGATGTAAGCAAAATTTTCCAACAGTGTCAGCCATTTCCGGTAAAAATTGGCCAATCAGAGACGAAAACAGAAAGCATATAAGATCGTTTTCGACTGTCCTTAAAGTAATTGCAAAGTTGAAAAGTTTGCGAGGAAGTCATATCTTTTGGATTAATACCAAAAGAAACTCACAGATATCATTTTTTTCGCAAATAGCTATAAATATATTTCTTTTGATTATATTTTATGATTCAAAATATTAAATGATTTCAAAAATGTATGTGTTAGTCTTTTATGGGCCACCTTGTATGAAAGATATGTTGTATAAAATATATGTTGGCTGTTATAAAGAGTTTCACAAACGATAAATCATAAACAGTACACACAAACACACACACACACACACATACACAACACACAAAATTCACTCACTCAAAATATAAGTAATTGGAATTGCTGTATACAAAACGAGTATTTTGATGAATGAAAAAACTTGTTGTGCAAATACATCACGCATAAAATCAGTTGATTAATAGAGATAGTGGTATCTAATTCAAGTTTGATTGATTGGCCATGACCTAGGGGTTGTTTGCGGGGCGGCTTCTCGTTGTACGAAAGTGATCAAGCGATACTAGAAGTTTAGAAACGAAATATCGTTAATCAGTGAGAATTTGTCGGCAAAAACGAATCTCTTCCCACACGCTCTGGCTTATGACTGGTCGGTAATATAAAATGTCGTCGTTGAGCAATAAAGGTGATATGTGGATATGAACAGGTGTCTGCATGGTTCCTTATCCCCACTCACCAAAACAGTGGTAGAAACGTCTTGAACAAAATGGCGATGAACGGACAGCGACGACAGACAGACAAGAACAGAACGAGCAAATAGAAGGGTGCAACATACAAGGTGTGTCAAAAAATATCGAGATTTTTTGTACTTTTTAACACACCTTGTATTCTGAAAGAAATAACGTTCCATTCATTCTTCATTTCTATCTTGGTAAATATAGCTTGGTACTTTTTGACACACCTTGTATTCGGAAAGAATAACGTTCCATTCATTCTCATTTCTATATTGGTAAATATAGCTTGGTACTTTTTGATACACCTTGTATTCGGAAAGAAATGACGTTCCATTCATTCTTCATTTCTATCTTGGTAAATATAGCTTAGTACTTTTTGACACACCTTGTATTCGGAAAAAAATTAATGAATAGACGTTATTTTTTTCAGAATACAAGGCGTGTCAAAAAGTACAAAAAATCTCGATACTTTTTTGACACACCTTCTATACACTGTGTATAAGGAATTGAAGGCCTATGCAATAGATTAATGGAACGAGAACTATCATCGTAGATATTTACCCAACCCGTTTGCTACGGGTAGGATGTGACACAAGATAGTAATTATGGGATATCCAGCGAGAATCGAACTTGCTATTCAGTTATAATGGATGTGTGAGATTAGCTTGCAAACAGTTACACCATGACGGGACGCCATAGAGCTATCATAGTATCACCAGCTTATCACTAGTCGTATTATGTGGATATACCACAGTATTATAATTTAAATATTAGAACGTTTGATATGTTTACTTAAGCGCTATTGCAAAATAGATCCATATTTAAAAAGTATAATAATCTTGTTTTAACCCTCTCTTTATCACCCGTTTCTTTATTCTTTCCTTCTTTATCTTTTCATTATGTTCGATTGAAACAGATTAGCGTTATCGCTTCTGTGCTCTCGCCTCTCTCTATCTTTCCCCTACTCTCTTTCTTTCTTTCTTTCTTTCTTTCTTTCTTATTATATTTTCTGTGTATCATGTCCTTTTCCTTCTTTGTTTATAACAAAAACGGAATGATCCATTATTTAGCTGAAGTGACGACTTTGGCGGATAAGCAACAACAGATAATCAGGATTTAGTTTTTTGCATTCCCTCTTGGACAATTTGGGCAGTGTCATTTTTAATCAGCAGCAAGATGATAACGGTCGTACAATTAAGGAACACGAGTATTAATATACAGATGTGCAGGAGCAGTTTTGTCGTTCAATATATCGAGTCGGTAAATATGACTATTCTTATATATAAATCATTAATTTTCTTTATTAATGATGATAGAATAAAACTAAAGTCGTGATTTATTTGGTTAGAGTTATGTTTGTTTACTGTTTGTCTGAAAAACAAACAGCTAATCATTTGTGTCTCAGATTTTTGTGTAGATATTTTAGGAAGAAACGGAATTAATCAGACAATATGTGGGAAAATAATACTTAAATGAGACAAACACCAGTTATGAAGATGATTCATTCATATCTAAAAACTTAGTCGACGTATGTGTGTGTGTGGTATATATATATATATATATATATATATATATATATATATATATATATGTGTGTGTGTGTGTGTGTGTGTGTGTGTGTGTCTGTGAGAGAGAGAGAGAGAGTATGGTCTGAAGATAGCATAGGCGAGAAACTGACAGTAGACAAGCACCGTTGAGTCAATGTCTGCCTTAACTTATATATATATATATATAAGTTAATGTAGCGTAGATTTCGAGTCAACGCTGCATGGTTACTCACAGTTTCTCGCCTATGCTAACTTCAGACCAAAGATACTTTCAGTTATCAAGCACCGTTGACTTTATGTCTTGGCTACCCTAATATATATATATATATATATATATATATATATATATATATATATATATATATATATACATATGAAATAAATATTTTTAGAAAAAACAAACAAATGATGTTATAATTCGCTGACAGAAATCTGTTTCGACCTTTATTAAAGCGTGTTCATCAAGAGCAAAATGTTTGTGATAGAAAGACGGTGTGCGTAAACAGTTACAAACAAAAGTGATACAAACGAACGTTCGTGTTTGGAGCCGGAATTTTTTATTTTTTTTTTTATTTTAACGTTTAATTTTTAACGTTCGTTTGTACCACTTTTGTTTGTAACGGTTTACTCACACCGTCTTTCTATCACAAACATTTCGCTCTTGATGAAGACCGCTTTAATAAAAGGTCGAAACAGATTTCTATCAGCGAATTATAACATCATTTGTTTGTTTTTTCTAAAATAATTTATTTCATACAGTCGGATTCACTTCCATTCACTTTTCATATATATATATATATATATAATGTCTGCTAATCCTGTTTGATAACCGTTTCTCCATTTGCTTTAACTGAAAATTATCATTTTATATATAGAATAAGATAAACAACATTTGTTGTTTAAAGGTAAAAAGAAAAAAAACGAGAGATGAGTATGAAGGTGATGCAGGTGAGGTAAGATTGTTCGAAAGCTCCTCTGTTTTTTTTCTTGTATCTTACTGTTCCTTGCTTATCCGCAAATCTCTTTTTCATTTACCCTCTGAAACGTCATTTCTCTTATGTCCCTTTTTAAATATTTCTTGCTTACACGTTGCTACACACCAAGTTTGCTGAAACAAAAATACTTAAACTATGATTATCCCAACCCGATTGTCCTTATGGCAAACTTCAGCCCTTTTTCATATATGTGTTTGAATGTGGTGACTGAGGTTCTTCATGTCCTGGGTATGACATTAAACTCTATCTGAAGGTGAAGTTCCAATTCTGGAACTCTGGGGAATGTGGAGTACCACTTCATCACTATTATTCCCATGTCCACTCTGACTTGGAGTGGTAGTACCTGTTAGCGTCCCATCTGTGTGTTAATTAGAAAGATTAGTTTTAAAAATTTTTAAAAAATCAGTTTTTTAAAAAAATTGAGTACCCGTCAAGAATGAATAAAACAAAATGTCTGCGGCATAAAATAACTCAATGGATTA
>CM042141.1:17228478-17230978 GCA_023376005.1 Doryteuthis pealeii
AATCAGACACCAGTACAGTACATAACTATGTAAATTTAATTTTGAATAAAAAAAAAGTGCACAGCCACGAAACGTCTATGAAAATTAATGTCTCTTATTTAGAATATTAAATTTTTGGAAAAGAATCTAAAAATTCAAACTAATCTTAGAAAGAATTTTATATTTCACCGTAATAATTACGGTGAGCAATTTGTTTTATAAACAAATTAGTATTACTACTGCTACTATTTTTTCCAAAAAAGTAACGCTAAGAAAAATGCTATTCTTATAGTTGTTTAATTTTTTAAATGTATTCGAAAATATAAATAAAATCTTCATTATTTTTGCTTTAAACCAGACCTGGTGATATTTGATACGTATATCTATTTATTTGTCGTTAATTTGTTTTATTTTCGGAAGTTTTCCCCCGGACATTTAATTGCAAATTCCTTATATATATATTAAAGTTAAAACTTACAATTGTTTACAAAAGATCATAATCTGTTTACTTGAAACCATATAACTGAGCGCAACTTTTTTTGTATTAAGAATAGTTACTTAAAACTACAATTGTTTACTAAAGATCATACTTAAGTTACTTGAAACCATATAACTGTGTGCAAGCAAATGACTATTATTAGATAGAAATTATTAATTGAAACAATACAATTATTAGTATTATATAGGAATACTTGAAACCTTTTAATTAATGGTGTCCGGTGTATGACGTTAAACTGCATCTAATGGTAAAGTTCCAATTATGGATCTCTGGAGAGTGTGGAATGCCCCTTCATCACCATTACTCCCAGGTCACTTTTACCCGGGGTGGGTAATACTGTTAGGGTACCATCTATGGGTTAAATGAAAAATATTTTTTTTATTGATAAAATAACGCATTGTTGGGTTATTTTTTATCAATTAAAAAATATTTTTCATTTAACCCATAGATGGTACCCTAACAGGTATTACCACCCCGGGTAAAAGTGGACCTGGGAGTAATGGTGATGAAGGGCATTCCACACTCTCCAGAGATCCATAATTGGAACTTTACCATTAGATGCAGTTTAACGTCATACACCGAACCATTAATTAAGGTTTCAAGTATTCCTATATAATACTAATAATTGTATGTTTCAATTAATAATTTCTATCTATAATAGTCATTTGCTTGCACACAGTTATATGGTTTCAAGTAACTTAATATGATCTTTAGTAAACAATTGTAGTTTTAAGTAACTATTCTTAATACAAAAAAGTTGCGCTCAGTTATATGGTTTTCAAGTAACAGATTATGATCTTTTGTAAACAATTGTAGTTTTAACTTTGTATATATATACTAAAGGAATTTGCAATTAATTTGTCCGGGGGAAAACTTCGAAAATAAAACAATTAACGACAAAAAATAGTATACGTATCAAATATCACCAGGTCTGGGTTTTTAAAGCAAAAATAATGAAGATTTTATTTTATATTTTCGAATACATTTAAAAATTAACAAACTATATAGAATAGCATTTTCTTAGCGTTACTTTTTTGGAAAAAATAGTAGCAGTAGTAATACTAATTTGTTTATAAAACAAATTGCTCACCGTAATTATTACGGTGAAATATAAAATTCTTTCTAAGATTAGTTTGAATTTTTAGATTCTTTTCCAAAAAATTTAATTCTAAATAAGACATAATTTTCATAGACGTTTCGTGGCTGTGCACTTTTTTTTTTTTATTCAAAAAATTAAAATTTACATAGTTATGTACTGTACTGGTGTCTGATTTTCCCTATGAAATTACCCCCCTCCATATTTAACAACAATGAAACTTGCATAAAGGTTAATACAATCTTGAAATTCTTTGTCCATTCGAAAGAAGAAACATTTAACAAACTCCTGATGTTTTTTTTTTAAATTCCAGCTTACGGAAATAATGAAAATTATGATTGAAAAATAGGTACCAACCAATTTTCCCCGTGAAAAAAGTAAACAAAATGAAAAACGAGATTTTATACTTGTGCACTTTTTAAAAATTAATTTATTAATTTAAAAAAAATTATTTATTAATTCTACGTTAAAAAATTTTTTAATTTGTAAACAAACCCGAAAGGATCTTTTTGAGCAAAAATAATCAAGATCTGATTTATATTTGGGAAGATAATTACAATAAAATTTAAATGATAACAGCAAGGTCTATTTTTTTACATAGGGATTTAAATGGGGCATCCCACGAGGATTCAACTTACGATTCAGTAATAATAGATCTGCGGGACTAACTTTAAAAAATTCCCCCCTACCCAGGCGATTAAATATATATATATATAATATATATATATATATATATATATATTATATATATATATTGTCAATGTGTATGGTTGATACTATTATACTTGAAGAAGCAGTAGTAATCCAACGTACAGTGTCATTAGAAGAGTGCTCAATATCTGTGATAGAGCGTTAATAGATAAATAGATAAATAAATGATTAAACATTTTGGTTTATATTTTTATATTTATTTACGTGGGAACAAG
>CM042141.1:17235978-17275978 GCA_023376005.1 Doryteuthis pealeii
GACTGTATGAAATAAATATTTTTAGAAAAAACAAACAAATGATGTTATAATTCGCTGATAGAAATCTGTTTCGACCTTTTATTAAAGCGGTCTTCATCAAGAGCGAAATGTTTGTGATAGAAAGACGGTGTGAGTAAACCGTTACAAACAAAAGTGGTACAAACGAACGTTAAAAATTAAACGTTAAAATAAAAAAAAATAAAAAAATTCCGGCTCCAAACACGAACGTTCGTTTGTATCACTTTTGTTGTAACTGTTTACGCACACCGTCTTTCTATCACAAACATTTTGCTCTTGATGAACACGCTTTAATAAAAGGTCGAAACAGATTTCTGTCAGCGAATTATAACATCATTTGTTTGTTTTTTCTAAAAATATTTATTTCATATGTATATATATATATATATATATATATATATATATATATTATATATATATATATATATATATAGGTAGCCAAGACATAAAGTCAACGGTGCTTGATAACTGAAAGTATCTTTGGTCTGAAGTTAGCATAGGCGAGAAACTGTGAGTAACCATGCAGCGTTGACTCGAAATCTACGCTACATTAACTTATATATATATATATAAGTTAAGGCAGACATTGACTCAACGGTGCTTGTCTACTGTCAGTTTCTCGCCTATGCTATCTTCAGACCATACTCTCTCTCTCTCTCTCACACAGACACACACACACACACACACACACACACACACATATATATATATATATATATATATATATATATATATATTATATATATATACCACACACACACATACGTCGACTAAGTTTTTAGATATGAATGAATCATCTTCATAACTGGTGTTTGTCTCATTTAAGTATTATTTTCCCACATATTGTCTGATTAATTCCGTTTCTTCCTAAAATATCTACACAAAAATCTGAGACACAAATGATTAGCTGTTTGTTTTTCAGACAAACAGTAAACAAACATAACTCTAACCAAATAAATCACGACTTTAGTTTTATTCTATCATCATTAATAAAGAAAATTAATGATTTATATATAAGAATAGTCATATTTACCGACTCGATATATTGAACGACAAAACTGCTCCTGCACATCTGTATATTATACTCGTGTTCCTTAATTGTACGACCGTTATCATCTTGCTGCTGATTAAAAATGACACTGCCCAAATTGTCCAAGAGGGAATGCAAAAAACTAAATCCTGATTATCTGTTGTTGCTTATCCGCCAAAGTCGTCACTTCAGCTAAATAATGGATCATTCCGTTTTTTGTTATAAACAAGAAGGAAAAGGACATGATACACAGAAAATATAATAAGAAAGAAAGAAAGAAAGAAAGAAAGAGAGTAGGGGAAAGATAGAGAGAGGCGAGAGCACAGAAGCGATAACGCTAATCTGTTTCAATCGAACATAATGAAAAGATAAAGAAGGAAAGAATAAAGAAACGGGTGATAAAGAGAGGGTTAAAACAAGATTATTATACTTTTTAAATATGGATCTATTTTGCAATAGCGCTTAAGTAAACATATCAAACGTTCTAATATTTAAATTATAATACTGTGGTATATCCACATAATACGACTAGTGATAAGCTGGTGATACTATGATAGCTCTATGGCGTCCCGTCATGGTGTAACTGTTTGCAAGCTAATCTCACACATCCATTATAACTGAATAGCAAGTTCGATTCTCGCTGGATATCCATAATTACTATCTTGTGTCACATCCTACCCGTAGCAAACGGGTTGGGTAAATATCTACGATGATAGTTCTCGTTCCATTAATCTATTGCATAGGCCTTCAATTCCTTATACACAGTGTATAGAAGGTGTGTCAAAAAAGTATCGAGATTTTTTGTACTTTTTGACACGCCTTGTATTCTGAAAAAAATAACGTCTATTCATTAATTTTTTCCGAATACAAGGTGTGTCAAAAAGTACTAAGCTATATTTACCAAGATAGAAATGAAGAATGAATGGAACGTCATTTCTTTCCGAATACAAGGTGTATCAAAAGTACCAAGCTATATTTACCAATATAGAAATGAAGAATGAATGGAACGTTATTTCTTTCCGAATACAAGGTGTGTCAAAAAGTACCAAGCTATATTTACCAAGATAGAAATGAAGAATGAATGGAACGTTATTTCTTTCAGAATACAAGGTGTGTTAAAAAGTACAAAAAATCTCGATATTTTTTGACACACCTTGTATGTTGCACCCTTCTATTTGCTCGTTCTGTTCTTGTCTGTCTGTCGTCGCTGTCCGTTCATCGCCATTTTGTTCAAGACGTTTCTACCACTGTTTTGGTGAGTGGGGATAAGGAACCATGCAGACACCTGTTCATATCCACATATCACCTTTATTGCTCAACGACGACATTTTATATTACCGACCAGTCATAAGCCAGAGCGTGTGGGAAGAGATTCGTTTTTGCCGACAAATTCTCACTGATTAACGATATTTCGTTTCTAAACTTCTAGTATCGCTTGATCACTTTCGTACAACGAGAAGCCGCCCCGCAAACAACCCTAGGTCATGGCCAAATCAATCAAACTTGAATTAGATACCACTATCTCTATTAATCAACTGATTTTATGCGTGATGTATTTGCACAACAAGTTTTTTCATTCATCAAAATACTCGTTTTGTATACAGCAATTCCAATTACTTATATTTTGAGTGAGTGAATTTTGTGTGTATGTGTGTGTGTGTGTGTTGTGTGTACTGTTTATGATTTATCGTTTGTGAAACTCTTTATAACAGCCACATATATTTTATACAACATATCTTTCATACAAGGTGGCCCATAAAAGACTAACACATACATTTTTGAAATCATTTAATATTTTGAATCATAAAATATAATCAAAAGAAATATATTTATAGCTATTTGCGAAAAAAATGATATCTGTGAGTTTCTTTTGGTATTAATCCAAAAGATATGACTTCCTCGCAAACTTTTCAACTTTGCAATTACTTTAAGGACAGTCGAAAACGATCTTATATGCTTTCTGTTTTCGTCTCTGATTGGCCAATTTTACCGGAAATGGCTGACACTGTTGGAAAATTTTTGCTTACATCTTATATCAAGAGATAATCCAACAATTATCACACTATTGTCCGCTTAAACGACAAAATCCACAAGATGAGTTATTTTTTCCTTCTTATTTTTATTTCTTATTATTTATTAACACTAGGTCTGATTTTGTTTCTGGTCGTGATTGAAAGATCTTTTTGTATCTCAAATATCATAAAAGACTAGATTAGAAATGAATAATGAAACATTAATTTGTCGTGATTATATTTTTTAAACTGAATATCCTAAATAGGTATCCTCATTAAACAATAACGTTTCGATTGGGCAATATGTAGAGTGGCCCCCAAAATACTACAACATTTTTGAAATTTCTTAACTTTCTTGTTTTAAATTTGATTATAATATTTTTTTTTAGATATTATAAGTAACCTAAGCAAATTAAAAATGTCAAGTTACAATGTGAAAAAACATTCAACTTCCAACAGTGTCAGCCATTTCCGGTAAAAATTGGCCAATCAGAGACGAAAACAGAAAAGCATATAAGATCGTTTTCGACTGTCCTTAAAGTAATTGCAAAGTTGAAAAGTTTGCGAGGAAGTCATATCTTTTGGATTAATACCAAAAGAAACTCACAGAACAATAGAACCCTAAGTCACTTCAAACGTGAACTTACATATTTACGAAACCTACGGATTAGGATTACCAACTGGATTATGTGAACAACTGAACGACTGAACCCCTAAAACGGTGACTAAGATTTTAACAAAAATGAAAAAAAAAAGTGGAAGGATAGACACATACCTGGATCCTGCCAAAAAACTAAAAATTTTGTGGAACTTGGAGGTGATGGTGATACCAATTGTAACTGGTGATCTTGGAACGGTTCCAAAGACTTGAAAAAAGGCCCAATAAACTGAAAATCAGAGGGAGAATCGAGATCATCTAGATCACAGAACTCTTGAAATCAGCTAATACTTAGAAAAGTGCTAAGGGCGTCTTCAAATTAACAGCAGGACAACGCCACATACACTATTTTGAATTTTTTTTGCTCTAGAAATAGCTGTTTTTCATTTGAATTCTTAATAATGGTAATAAATGTTAAATTCATTGTTTAAAGTTATATCTATTGAAAAATGACTAAAATATTTATTTGTAAAAGAAATTATTGTGAAATAATTTCAGAATTCAGATGAAAAAAATCATATCATAAAGAGCGTATAAGGCTCCTACTGCTAATTTGAAGGGAAGCATCCAAAAAAAACAAAAAAAAATGAAAGATTCGGATTGCGTATAATTGAATTATAATCCTGAAAGTTTTTGTTACACTACTAATTCAGACAGGAAAAAAATATCAATAACACAAAGTTTGTAGATTTATTGGGAAAACCAATCTAAGAAAAGTTTTGTAAATGACTTCATGGATGCCTTGACTAAATTCTTGGGGCAAATAAAGAAGACCCTGTGGCTTAGATATAGGCTCTGTCATGATATTGATCACTCCTCTATTTAATTAAATAGCTAACAGGAACTTGATTACGACAGTATGATAAAATTTAATTATAACAACGTTTGATATGTTTTACTTAAGAGCTATTTGCGACATTAGTTTCAATATGTAAAAGTAAAACAATCTTGATTTAACTCTCTCTCTCATCTCTCTCTCTCTTCTCTTCTCTCTCGCTTTTTCTTCTTTCCGCTTCTTTTCATCATCGGATTGAAAACAAATTAGGCGTTATTTTTTTTCAACGTTCTCAACCTCTCTCTTACATTCTCCACTCTCTTTATTTATCATATCTTTTTGGTGCAGCAAAATCATCTCTTTCCTTTATAATGAAAACGGAAATGGTCCATTATTTAACTGAGGTGACGACTTCATAAGAAAAAATAGTATTGGTGGATAAGCGACACATATAATCTTGATTTACATTTTGCATTGGCACCTTTGACGAATTTGGATGGTCCTCATTTTTATCAGATATTGAAATTGAAATTAATACATTGCAATATACTAACACAAGCAAGTGTCTCAATCAATGATTCTATGATTAATTTCAATGGTTAATTAAAATGTATGTAATTTGTTTTTTTTTGTTTGTTTATTTTTTAAAAGATAATACGTAATTAAAAACAACGCTAATCCTAAAACCGTACCCAATTCGCAAATGTTAATTCATATACTGTAATTAAACTGTCATTGGTAACCACCAAAACACTTTGCCAGTTTTAATTTTCCGACCTAAAATTAGAAGTCAGCCAAAAATTCTTATAAACAAATCTAAATAGATGTCAACGTCCGCTTATGTTCTGTACTTAGCGAAAAGGGTTTATTTATAGTTTTTAATTGATCATAATTTGGATACATTCCTGATGAAAATAACAGATCATAATACACTTCTAGTTTAATTATATTGTTAATAGGGTGATTAGGGTGACGTGGCGTGACTCTATCGGCTAGGGTAAGCGGAATTTGGTGAACGCGAGTAGGATTGCAGTTGAATGCTCTACTGCCTCTTGAGAAATAGTATGAAGGCCACATCCTCACCACAATGTGTCGTCATTGCAAGAAGATTGGACGAATAGCAACAATTGATCTGAGAATCAAGAATGTAGTAGATTGCTGGTATCTATAAGTAGTATGAGGGTTAACAATATCATCTCGAGGGTTAGTTTTTTGCTTGTAGATATTTATCTCCTATCCGCGTATCATCTCATAGGAGGTGAACAACAATTAAGAAGAGTGGTATGCATAGAAAGATTTTGTGTTGTTTGTGCTCAATGCACAATAGCAGAGCAGGCTAAAGTAAAAAAGAAAATAAGATTAATGGAATACATATAACTGTTACTAAAGTTTCAGGAGTATAGTACAATCCTCAGACGGATAATATTCTCCCCGTCTGAGGATTGTTTTATACATATGACACTTGAGTAATAGTAATATATATTCATACTAGCAAAAAAACCCAAAAAACAAAGCGCCCACCAATGCACAAGTATTAAGTTTTAAAAATAATTAGATTATTACTAGCAAAAATATAAAACACACCTCCGGGCGATGTAAAAATAGATTTTTGAAACATATTGCCTGAGGAGTGGGAGTTAAAAAATTCAAATGTCACGAGTTGTAACCCTAAAAGTAAGTAAATCATCAATTAATTAAAAGGATAAAAACTAAAACAATTTGAGAATGTACACTTTAAATATGTATAAAATAAAACAAACTATATTAGATATATAATACCAGTCATGTAATTTAATTACATTAAAAACTTGTTTTAAAAAAACAATGAGGACTGTCTAATTGTTTGAATGTTTCAAATTTTTGAGTGTATTTATTTATGTCATGACGTTTTGGGTAATGTGACGTAAGTAGTGCACTAGTTTTTTATTACAGACAAAACACAGAAGCGATCTCCATTATTAATAGATAATTTGAATTAGAAAGACTAATATGAAACAAAAAAGATTACTCTTAATTTCAACTTATCATATATGGATTGTTTTTTAAATACGTTTGAGATAAGGCAATAATATTAGAAATCATACACCAAATGATTTATTTATTAAACAACAGTTTTATTAAAATTATTCAAATGCAAATTATTCCACCATATATTATGTAAACATTTATTTCTTAATGTATATAACACGTTGCAGGATTTAAACACATTAATAATGAATTGTTTTATTAATAACCATGAGAAATAACGTAACTAAGGAATTGTGGACTTGGGTTGACGTAAGTTTCGGTACGACAGTCCATAGGACACATTCTCCCTTTAATAAGTGATTATGATTTTAAAAATATTTTGTTTTTATTATCATGTTATAATAAGTTTTTTTTTTATGTGGGTGGTGTTTGAATGAGAAAGTAACCGACCTTGTTGTTGTTTAAAGAAAAAAAGTTTTATTTCTACGATCTAGTATACTTTTCTTCCTGAATTTATTTTGGTTTATGGCTATCCGACGAAACTTGGATCATTTATTGAGTTACCGGCTGAAATAAATTTATAATAGCCAAATGATGGTTATTGAGTTTTTTCTTTCATAGTGCAAGTATAAATATTCTCTGTATATAATTAATTCATTAATTATCTTAAACATTAAGTTCTCTTTGAGAATTGAATAAATGCCTTGTAATAAATCCTATAGGTGTGCATCAGCATGGCATGCATTGTGGGATATCGAGGATATATTGATGACACAAATAGGAATCATCCTACTTTTCGGTTGATTATATATTCTACATCATTCATGTCGCGCATGTAAGCACGGGCATCCATGACAATCTTTCGCCCACACCCTCCCCTATCATTCCATTACACCTGGTAAGCTCCTCTGCGGACAGCCAGCATCTCAACATAACTGGTCCCAATGTATGTCCTTGCTGGGCGCCCCCACACTTGCATGTCCATGTGTTGGCTTCCACAGGAGAACGTCGCTTATGAAGTTCATCCCTGCTTCTCTAGCAGTGTCCCTGCCATGCCTGTCCGTCTCAGCTCGGATAAGTTTGTGAGATTGGGGGGACAGGTGGACCGTCCAGCTGTTTTCCTTGTGGGGTGCTGTTTCCACGACTTATTCAAGACTGCACGCAGCATTCTGTGCAGCTCCATCTACTTATTCTCAAACGCTTTGTCAGGTCCAGGTTGGTGCAGCCATAACAGCAGCACGACACAACCACAGCCTGGAAGAACTGTCGCTTCAGCTTTGCCAGGGAGATCGGACCTCACATATAGACTGATATCTATTTGTGGCCCGCCCATGCCAATTGCTATTCGTGTATTAACATCGCTCTCTGTGGAGGGATATTACACTAGTATGTGAATTGTTCTACTGGCTTAAGAGGCTTGTCGCGAGTGTGGAAGATGTCTCCTTTATTTTATATATATTATATATATATATAATATATATATATATATATATATATCAAAGGTAAAAATGGATGATTGATCTGACAATGTAAGAAAGTTTTAAGAAAAACACAAGATGTTAAAAATTTTTGCTGACAGAAATCTGTTTCGACATATGAATATGTCTTTTATCAAAGCAACATTGGTAAGCGGAAAAACGAAATAAGATAACGAGTTTATGCTCATTGCCAGATTTCATGTTGCTGGACTTGTTAACATTTTTTAAACTTTCATTGTAACCGAACATTTTCCTGAACTTTTTGATATTCATACAACATTTTTACTACAACTCTTTGAGCTTTTTATGATAAAAATGCTTATAATTTTTAAATAAAATTTTATTTTATTTTTAACAATAAATACGTATTTTAAAAAAAAAAAAAAAATCCGGTACCTGATCGAGAGCGTTCTACAATGTTGCTTTGTAAAGACATTTCATAATGTCGAAACGATTTCTGTCAGCGAATATAAATTTTTACATTTGTTTTTTCTATAAAATATTATATTCAATATATATATATATATATATATATATATATATAATTATATATATATATGTGCACACACAGGGTGTTCGTGATGAATTTCATATATATATATTTGGTTACTTTTCTCCGTAGGTTGGAGTTTGGCGCACAGGGCTGGGTTTGCTCAGTCGTATATAGACCGTTCGCTAGAAAACCGCAAGGTTCCTAGTTCGATACCGCCTCGCCAAACTCAAGCGTATCGAGTAGCACAGTGCGGTATCTGTGCGGTAATTAAAGGAGATGATGGTAGGTGTGGTGCTCCACCGCAGACGCAAAACAATCTCTTTCGTCTAGCGCTAAGTAAAAAAGGGATAGAGCCCCCTCGCCTGATTGGCTGATACCGACTTTGGCCACCCCCGACGACTTTACTTAGACGCGTCATTTAAAAAAGCTTGGACCCTTCTTAATTCATATCGTGATGACAGATAGTATGGGATGACTGAAACCTATCTGAATCATGGAAGAGAATAACTTGTATCATGATGGATGCTGCGCCGGCCATCAAAATAATGGAGAATTATGGTTGCTGCCCCAATGCTCCCTGAACCTGTAAAAACAATCAGGCATTGGACTGGAGATTGCAATGGAGACATGAAGCTGTTGGCAAAAAGAAAGCACATAACAGACGATCTAATTGCGTTTGTATAGCAGAATTCCTCCGAAATCTGCAGAAAAAAAGTGTTGGAGGCACTCAGATGCCTACGTGGAGTTGCTACACTGTCGTCAGCCTTGGATAACAAGAGTAGCTAATGTAGCCATAATGTATGACAGCAGGATCGGCTCTCTGCACACCTCTGTGATAGTCAAAAATGGTTCTTTCGGCGAATTTTTTTACGACTACACGAGTCCCAATTTTGGCCTCCGAACTTCCCAGATGTTTAACCCCATGATTATTATGTTATGTGGCCGCTGTGAGAAAGACACCAATCACCGTGCAGTACTACAAAACACAGTATAATCGCCAGAATCAAGGTAGTTTTTGAAGACCTTCCAGGCAACAGTAAACATCAGATTGCTCCAGGTTCCGGAGCTGGATTGAGGCTGAGATCAACTAATGGTGGTTATTGTGAGTGAAACTTGTTGACAGTAGTGTAGAATTTCCGTGTCTGTTGAATTTCTTACATCCAATTAAATTTTGTGTAGTTACCAAAGCACTTTTATCTTTTTCCATTATTAAACTGTCAATTTCTCCTGAACAGCCTATATATATATATAATATATTATATATATATATAAATATATATAAATATAATAGTATTAAAGCATGAAGTGCAAGATTTCGCTTGTATTTATTATAATGAAGATTCGGTGCCTGTTTTTGTAACCGAACTACGTCACAATACATTGCGTAAGTTTATCAATGATCATTTAATTTATAGTCAAAATCATTAATAATAGAATAAAGTTATTTATCAACGAGGTTTCCTATAAAATGCAGTGTTTAGATTTGCTTAACAGATCATTATTATTAGTAGGTTCAAAAATCCTGCAATGTGTAATTTATTGTTCCTAATGAAATATAAAAGTTTCCGTGATTGATTTAATTTTGCATACTGCTTTAACTAAAAACGCCGTGTTTAATAAAATAATTACTTGCGTGTTATTGATCTCTAATTATTTGTTTTATTCTCCAACGTAATTAAAATAATCCAATAAATGATTTTTATATAGAAACCAATTAGAATATAATTAAAGAATAAGTGTAATCTTTTTATATGCGTTCTTATTCAATTTCGTTAGATTTTTTAATCTAATGTACTTCAGTTACAGTAAAATTTAAAATACTTAACGTCCGGAGGGTTGGCATATTCTTCCTAGGTATATATAAACCGAGTTGAAATGTAAGATTTTGCTACTATAAATATAGTTGTTAAGTACGTAGTACGTAGGTGAGATCTGGAATTTAATAGGCCTTAATGGTGAAAACAGTATTTATTTATACGCAAACTATTTATTTTTTGAACATAGATCATTTTGCCTTGTCGATGCGACTTAAACTGCAAACTGAAATGTGATTATTATTTCTAGTTGGGAGTGTTATTCAGTTGAAGACAGATTTACTCATGCAGGAATTTTCTGAATTCTATCAATAACTTTTTCAAACTGACTAATAAATACTCATAACGAAAGATTCTGCAACTTCTGTTATTATTTCATTTTATTTCCTGAACTTTCTATGCGAAAAATTTCTTTTTAATTCTTTTAAATTCTTTTAAACCTTCAGTTTTTCAATTCTTTTAAATCTTTAAACCTCAAGTTTTTAAATTTCTCAATATTTAACTGTCAGGGGGGGGGGGGGGGCGGGCGGGCAGGACCCTTTGAGATTACTACAGTAAAGAATCAACGTTGTAATAATTAAATTATCATACTCCGCTTAATTCCATTGGTTCCCGCTAGTTTTTTTTTCTTAATTCTTCATTGTCTTATTCTAAAATTAACTGTGATGAATTAGACAAATTCGGTCAACTGACATTGAAGTCATTACTTTAATCCCGCAATAATAATAAATAAAAAAAATAGCATAAAAATAGGAAAAGAAACTTCGTTATTTTGTACAGTTTGGATTTTCTACGGAAATTTTATGTTAATTACCGTAAGAAATAGAACAAGATGGTTCACTGCGGTTTATCCAATCATTGCTGAATATTAGATAAGAATTTATACATGAAGAAAATTCGGAATTCACTTTCTCTTATAAATAAGATAGGGGATTTAGAAACAGGAAAAAAAATGAAGAAATAGAAATGGGAGAAAAAAAAAGAAAAGAAAATGGAGAAAAATAAAAGAAGAAACGGATGCCCGTTTATTAACATGTGAAGACATGAAAAGAAACAGCCGACAGTTTAAAATCAATGAGAAATATAGATTGAATGAGAAACAGCCATTTTCTCTGACACCCCAAAAGCTGAAATGAACCCAAAAGAAAATCCACTGAGCTCTCCCAGTTTCCAACGAAAACATTGAGAAATAAAACAAGGACGAGACAGTACTCTCACTCCGCCGACATACCAAAAATAACCATAAAACATTATTCAACTTTCGTCATGTAAAATAATCTGATAAGATATAAAATCAATAGGTAAATGTAAATGTCCCTTATAACTTCCTTAGCAATTCAAATACACCAAATATTTTTCTTTGCTTTTGTTATTTAATTTATTTATTTGTGTTTAATTTAATCTTTCCGAATTTGATAGAGTTGATTGGCTACGCACTACACCGGAAACTGAACAAGCAGGTTTTAATATAAACAAATGGCCCGACAGCCAACTCCATTAATCACAGAGCAAGCGCCGAAGAAAGATTTAAATTGTTTAATCGCCATTTTTAATAAGATCTTTATCATCTCAACACAAAAAAAAATGTTTTAGAATTTTGTGTGATTGTACTTTACACAACACATAAACCAACATACTACATACGTGTTTAATGTGTGTTATAGATATATCTTAAATGACAAAACGCGATTAGCTGTATCCACCATAATATATATATATATATTATATATATATATATGTTGTGCTGTGTGTGTGTGGTGTGGTGTGTGTGTGTGTGAAGAAAAGGAAGTGAATCCAACGGTATGTAGTATATTAAGAAAGAATGAAAAACACAGGTTTAAATGAGTTAAGTGGTGGAGTTTTATTTGGCCGACGCTGGCAGTGTTTCGATCTATTAATTAATCATCTTCAGGCATTTGTTGGTATATGGAAGGTAATAAGAATTTTTTTATCAACAAATAACGGAAAAGCGAGCGTAGTCCTTGTTATTTCAGTCTGTTTTTTTTTTTCAAAACCTCAAATTTTAAACAGACTGCAATACTCATATCATTGCAATGATCACACACGTGAAAATCGACCTGCTATTAATGCGGTGTCCCGATTAATTTCAGTGGATTTTAACCCGCTGAAGATCCTTATGGTGAAACCCGAGTAGGTTATCTCTTGTACGCAATTTAATGATATATATATATATATATATATATATAGTATATATATATATATGGGATTAAAATATGGATTCAAATCCGCCAGTGTGTAAAATTGTTTTTAGAAAAAACAGGAAGTATTCCAAAATATGAGTTATTCTAGATTGTGAAGTCGGACGTTAATAACGTTTCGGTTTAGCAACTTTCATCGGACATGTCGGTGAATGTTCTGTATCTGATGGAGGATGGACTAGTGAAATAGGTTGAAATGCTGCTCGTAATATGAAAAGAGAGATTAATCAGTATCAAGCCTGTAGCAGATTCCAGGGTGCATAAGACATTCATGAAGTGGTGTGGGTTCAATGAGATAGGGAGGAAATAAGTTTATACAATTGGTTAAACTGAACTATGTGGGAGAAAATTTTGTATGGTACGAATTTATGTCCAATGTGGTTACGAGTTGTCTAGTTTGTGCATGAGTTAGTGTTTAAGTCAGATATTGATATTCGTGGTCTGGTGTTGGTGTATGTGTGGTTAGGTTTCACTTTAGGTTGGGAAAATTTTTATAGTAGGTGGCTTTTTATGTAGGGTTAGGATGAAAATATTAATGAAAAGTGTTTGAATTTATGTGATAATTAGTAAGCTCTGAATAAGTGCATTGCTATTTATGTTGAAAAATAAATACTATTGTGTTAATACTTCTAAAATACTTATTATATATATATATATATATATTATTATATATATATTTATATATTTTCTCACATACACCTCAACACAACGAAAAAATATTCGACTTCAAAACCGTTTAACTTATCTATTCCGGGGACGCTGACTTCCAATTCACTTTCTAAACAAAACCGGAAACAGCCATCTTATTATCCTGTGGATAAATCTTTACTTTTCTTTAATATCAACAAAAGGTTCCTGAGAAGATCTGCTAAACAGACTGAAACAAAGAAGCGTTGGCAGAATAGATACCCCTAATTTTATTTGAAGATTATTTTTCAAAACTTTTTCACTATATACATACCGTCGGATTCACTTTCATTTTTCCTCATCACATGTATATATATTAGTATATATATAGTATATAATATATATATAGTATATTATATATATACGCGACGCTCTTCTATATAAGAGAATAGAGCACTCTATGACGCCTTTACACACAAAGCGATGTGTGTATTAAACAGTTAAAATCCCCTTCCCATTCTGTAAGTGAGACAGCCTAATGGTTAAGGTGCCCAATCGATCGGATTTCAATTCCAGCTGTAGGTGCTTACAAAAATGTCTAGCCACTAATCGAACACGTGTCTGTGGATGACGCCATATATATTATATTATATAAATATATATATATATTATATATGCTAATGGTTATGTCTTGTGATTAATATTTAATAAGGATTGGATAAACTTTATAGAAAAAAATTCACACGGAAAATTGGATTCATAATTTTTAGAAATTAATCTAATACGTTTACTAAGGATGATTAGTAATACTACCCGTAACACTCCAAACGCAATATTTTATTATTCTAGTGGACACACTTGTACATAAAAATGGATATCTTAGGCATTATTTATTACAAACCCTTCATCGCTATTGCCTCTGTAAGCAAAAATTTAAACTGTAACAATTTTGTTTCCTAATTATTAGAAAAATATTGCAGATATTTTTTGATTTGCTATTAATTATAGTTGGTCAGGATAGTAGATAGAATACGATATATAGGTAACGTATGCTGGTTCCAAGATAGATAGAATATCCAAGTTGTAAATATATATATATATAATATAATATATATATAGATGAGAGTAGGAGAGAGAGTGGGAGAGAGAGAAGAGAGAGAGAGAGAGAGAGAGAGAGAGAGAGGAGAGGAGAGTTAGAGAAATAGCTTGATAATAGATTGATATATATGAACAACTAGCCATAGAATAATAGTAGATAAGTATGAACAGACTGCGATTAGATTAGATAAGATAGTTGGGTTAGTTTAGATAAATAGATAGATAGATATGAACAGACTGATATAGATTGATAGATAGATAGATATAAAATAGACTGAGATAGAAAAACAGAATACATAGCTTATGAACATACTGAATAAATAGATAGAGAGATAAATAGATAGATAGATAGATAGATAGATATGGATCAAAGTAATTGTTCAATCCCATTTTGTTGTTTTCAGTCACGAGGGTTTTCGATTGAGCGAACCTGCCGTCTTTTATCAGGCGTGAAATAACTCCTAGCAATCTACAAGAAAGTGTGGAAAATAATTAAACTGCGATTTTTATAGGCCGATACAGGACACCTGAGGTGAAGGCAGGTGATCAAATAACAAAGAAAACATATCATTATCTTAATTTTGATTTGTTGTTGTTGTTGTAAAAGATCTTTGGTCCTGTATTAATCTTTCGTTTGTATTTCTTTCATTTTCATTTTAATTATTTTTCAGCGCAATTCCACAGAATATCAGTCTTGACATGAGTAATAGCGTGAATAAAAAATAAGAAGATCAACTGACAGATTAGTTATCGGTCTTTGGTGGCTCAATCCGTAGAGCAAAGCAAAGCCATAAAAAGGTAAGTGGTTTCGACTTACGAGTTTATTCGTTCCGCTCGTAACTCAATTTCTTCGTATATGCAAATCAATTTTCTCTGAAATAAACTGAAATGCCCCTAAACCACCCAGTTATTTTGTTAATTTTATTATGAAAGAAAAAATAACTGCATTTTATAAAAAAATTATAAATTGAATGCAATGAGTTAATGTACAGTAATGGGTTTTTAATATTTATTTTTTTATACGATAATAATAATAAGGAACTTAAATATCTTAGTGAAAATTATTTAACATAAGCGTATCTGAAGCTTTTTTGGTGCTTCATAAATTCTTATCTAACAACTTCTAGTTTAAAACTATCGGGTCTTTTTTTATTCAATCCTTCTAATTGTAAGTTGTTTATTCAAATCCGAAGGGCCAGGCGGGTATATTAGTTAACCTGTGGGAGTTTGAATTGGGATCTGTCGTTGTTTAGTCTCACTTGAGTTTATTCTTAGAATTTATGTAAGTGTAAAGTAAGTAAAGTCGTCAGGGCGGCCCTAAGTGTCGGTATCAGCCGTCAGCGAGGGAGTCCTATCCCCTTTTCAATAGCGCAGAAAATGGAGAAATAGCGTCTGATGTGGGCGCCACACCTACCAATCACCTCCTTACTTTAACGCACAGATCATTGTGCTACTACATACGTGAGTTGCGAGGACCAGTATCTGAACTTAGGAACCCTTTGTGGTTCTAGCCGGATGCTCTACCGACTGAGCTAACCGGCCGCCTAGGATTTATGTAATGTGCTTTTATTGCTAAGAGATGGAGAGTCTCAGTTCTTCAATCGGATTTCAAGTCCCCCAACCTCTTTTTTCAGGTTTTTCGGGATGTTGAAATGGTTTACTTATATTAGATAGTGTTGGATTTTTAAAGCTCTGGCTCTCATGAATCTTGAATTCATTAATCTGTATAGCAACATGACCATTTGGTGACTTTGTCCGGGACATCAATTCATTTATAATGTTTAAACAATAGCAAAGAGAAACACACATTTATTTTTAAACTAATTTTGGAAATCAAGTTGCTANAACACCTCAGCTACGATGAGGTATCGAGTTCGAGTATCCGTAGCCGCTCGCCACACTCTTCTCCCTCGCACAGGCCAAACATATCCTGATGCGCTTTGTTTGTGGGGGCTGGGAATCCGCTTGTTCATAGGGCTGCCTTTCACTCTAGTCACATAACCCAATGGATTAACATGCCATAAAATCCAAATGAACCAGCCAATCAAAAAAAAAACTGGACTTTCAATTAGATTTTTAAAATAATATAGAATACTTAACATAGCTTAACACTTGTCATGGTTAATGGGGTGAGAACAATCTTCCCAATGGTTTAAATAAAGGGTTCGGTTCGAAGTTCCATAAAGGCTCTCGATTACGACATAAAGGCTCCCGAGTTTGACGAGAAGGTTCCCGAGTTCGACAAGAAACATATGTCCATAGATGAGACTCGAACAGGTACTACCACTCCCGGTCACAGTGGACAATGGGAGTAATTGCAATGGAGGGGTACTAAACAGTCTCCTGGTCTACTGAATTGCAGCCTCACAGTTCAGTGCCATACTCAGAAGATCCCTTTGTGTGGGGGTTTACCCCTCTACAAGGGATACAGTTTGCTTATTTTAAGCCCTGATTACAGGGTTGCGTCTTGGTTGTATATTTCTTAAAAATTAAAACGTATAATAGCTTGATTTGTTTAACTCGTAACTCAATTTCCTTGTATATCAAATCAATTTTCTCAATTGAAATAACCTGAAATGCTATCAATCCGTTGGGGATAGATTATGTTTGTTGGTGCTGGTATCTTAACTCCAATAAAAGTTGTTTCTTTGTTCTAGTAGGCTGGTACCTGAAATGGAACTTGGGAACGAAAAGGCACAAGAAAGGAAAGAGACAAAGGCAGAAGGTGGTTTTATGACTTAGGCTTTATTGACCAAGTTATAGTGGCCTGTAGCGAGGGAAAATCTCCCTGGCTAAGGGGACGAACTAGACCCAATTACGTCTCAGTCCGAGGTATTATTTTGGGGGTGGGAGTCAGTCCTTTTTGTTGGACCTGCGCAAAGCTGTTCTTCCTGTTATGGCCCCATGTGAGTTTGTTCTTTATTTTTAAAGGAACCACAAGGTTCCAGGTTAAATACCTGCCCTTGCCAAATACACATTTGTGTGGTAAAGTGGGGAGCTGATGCAAAAACTCTCTCTGGTTTAGCACTAGTGAAAAGAGGATAGACTCCATCACTGTCTGGCTGATACTGATAATAGGCCACTTTGCCAACTTTACTTACAGCAATAACAATCTGAAATATTAAAAGTTGTTAACCATTTAAACACATAAGCCTGATGTTTTAGGTTAAGTAATGTTTTATTATACAATGTTAACTCCAACTGTATTGTATAAAATGAAATAATAATAAAATAAAATAGGATGAGATATTTTATAGTTCACTATCTATTTACCTCAAAACTCATTCTATTCAAACAGAATCCTATTATTGTTGTAAACTGAGTCCTTCTGCTTAATTATAATGAACTATCATCAGTTTTTGTACTTTGCTTGGGTGTGGTATGCGCAGTGGTGGAGAGCTTCAGTGAGCGGTTTAAAGTAGACAAAGAGTCTAGTTAAAAGTTAAAATAAAGCCCCGTTATTATTGTAAACCTAGTCCTTCAGCCCAATTATAATGAACTAACCATCAGTTTTTTTATATTTCTTATGTGCGGCATATGCAGTTTGTAGGAGAGTCGCTATGAGCGGTTTAAAGTAGACAAAGAGTTAAAACTAAATACCAGTTAATGCTGTCAAACAGCAAAGAGAGAATAAACATATAACCCAAATGTATTAATTATCATTTTTGTAGGTCTGGACTCTTTGTTGTTGTTTCTATTTTGTGTTCTTTTAGGGGTAGAGGGTGAGCGGGGCGTTGGTGCCAGTTTTAATAGCAATGTCCGCACCAAATGACATAGATATTGGGGAACGCATCTACAAGTGATGCAATCTCATCTTGACATGTTTACGTTAAACTCTCACAAGATGATTTTTACATCCAGAACTTCTTTTAGGGATTTTTTTTTTCGCTTTATTAAACCAGAAGTATCTAATATAAGAATCATGAAAATATTTTTTTGAATTTTTTTACTAAAAGATATAGCCTCTCTTAAAGTTAAAATGTTGGTGCAGAAAAAAAACACACACACACACACGCGCACACACACACATACACATACATACCGTGCACACACACACACACACACACAATAATATATATATATATATATATATATATATATTATATATATATATATATATTGTTATATAGTAAGGTCACGCGAGTATTAGGAGGAGAGTCCGTCGTCTAAGTATTTCAAGTGAGTTCTGCACAGAGTAATATGTGTATTTTTAAATAGTGGCTAGAACCATTTTTGAGGTACTGGGGAGATGGGTCATTCCATATATCATATATATATATATATATATATATATATATAGAGAGAGAGAGAGAGAGAGAGGGGGGATGGAGAGACTTCTTTTAAAAGAGTTTATATGCTGTAAGTAAAGCGACGAAAATGCACTGGTGACATAGCATTACATTTGTTGAATGAAATTATTTTCTGGTATCTGCGTGTCTGTAACTGACCTTCATATACCTGTAGTAAAGACAATATATATGAAGAAAATAGCACATTAGAAAAAAGTCCGACAACAAGTGAAGAAAAGTTACAGAAAAAGTGAATAACGAACACAGACAATAAAATTCAAAGTATATTTAAAGTATATAAATCTTAGAGGCTTCATCAGGATGAATTATATTGTTTTAAAACAATGAAATATAGACGATGAAAACGTAAAACGAGGAGGCGATGGAATGAGGTGATATATTATATATATATAATATAATATATATATATATAGAGAGAGAGAGAGAGAGAGACAGAGAGAGACAGAGAGACAGAGAGAGAGAGAGAGAGAAATAAAGAAATAAATAGATATTTTGGTTTATATTTTTATATTTATTTATGTGGGAACATGTTTGCTACCATTGGTTTCTTGCTGTGTGTGCAACCATCAGGCAATGAAAGATGTTTTTGAAATGATACAAATGATATAATTATGGTCAAATGTGTGCGTTTGATTAACTGTATTTGTGTGTCACTTGTTTGTTTACGTGTTTGTGTGTGCTATGTATAATGTCGGATGCGCCTGTTCTGTTCTTACGTCTAGGAAATTGACTATTTTTAGGTTTTTTAGAGTAGTGATTTTCGCAGTATTTGATCACTTTAATATCATTCTGTGATATGCGAACGTGTTTGGTTGCCAATTCTAATGCCTTGTCTAATGTGTCTTCGGTGATGGAGGGGTAGAAATCGGCAATGTCGAACTGGACGAAGGCTGCTTTGTTTTTGTTTAGTATTGCTGTGGCCGTTACCAACTGGTTCGCAGCAATCACGACTCTTCAAAATAATATCCCAAGGATAAAAAAAACATAATTCACAGCTATTCGATGTAACCATGGATAGTTTTGACGGCGCAGGAGTGTGCGAGCTGGTTGGCGTTCTGATACTCTCCCAGCTGTCTGAGGTAGTCAACAAAAACGGATATGGGCCTGTAGAGAGATGATGGGTTGATTATAATAAAAGATTATAATGGACCTAAACTGGACATATATAGAAAAAAAGATAACAAATATACTAAAACTACTAGGATTTAAGATTACAATAGATATAAACATAAAATAGTCAATTTCCTAGACGTAACCCTGATATTATAAAATGGAACATTTTTGAACCTATAAGAAAGAAAACGACACACCGTCTGCATACACAGTTCTTCAAAACTACCCACCCTCTATAATCAAACAAATATCAAAATCAATTAGCCGCAGACTATCTGTCAACTCTTCTAACATCAACATCTTCAACAAAAACAAAAAATATATACGACAATTCACTAAAAATCAGCGGTTAGAAACACAAATTAGAATACACACCACCAAAAAACAATCCAAGACATAGGTAAGGAAATATAATCTAGTTGAAACCCACCATACAACAAAAGTGTAACATCCAACATTGGCATGGATGTTTTAAACCTCATTAACAGACACTTCCCAATACATAGTTCTCTAGCTAAAATTTTCAACAAAAATACCATAAAGATCAGCTACAGTTCCACAAGAAATATATCTCAAATCATAAAAAGCCAAAACAAAAAGTTAGAAAACCATCCAAATACCACGTGACCTAACATACAGTGCAACTGCGGAGATAAGGACTCGTGTCCCCTGCAAAGAAACTGTCTGCAAACAAATGTAGTGTACAGCGCCACCGTAAAAACAAACACTTCAGTCAAACAGTCACACATTTGACCATATTTATATCATTTGTATCATTTCAAAAACATTTTTCGTTGCCTGGTGATTGCACACACAGCAGAAATCAATAGTAGCAAACTTGTTCCCACGTAAATAAATATAAAAATATAAACGAAAATGTTTAATCATTTATTTATCTATTTATCTATTAACGCTCTATCACAGATATTGAGCACTCTTCTAATGACACTGTACGTTGGATTACTACTGCTTCTTCAAGTATAATAGTATCAACCATACACATTGACATATATATATATATATATATATATATATATATATATATATATATATATATTAATCGCCTGGTAGGGGGAATTTTTTAAAGTTAGTCCCGCAAATCTATTATTACTGAATCGTAAGTTGAATCCTCGTGGGATGCCCCATTTAAATCCCTATGTAAAAAAAAATAGACCTTGCTGTTATCATTTAAATTTTATTGTAATTATCTTCCCAAATATAAATCAGATCTTGATTATTTTTGCTCAAGATCCTTTCGGGTTTGTTTACAAATTAAAAAATTTTTAACATAGAATTAATAAATAAATTTTTTAAAATTAATAAATTAATTTTTAAAAAGTGCACAAGTATAAAATCTCGTTTTTCATTTTGTTTACTTTTTTCACGGGGAAAATTGGTGGTACCTATTTTTCAATCATAATTTTCATTATTTCCGTAAGCTGGAATTTAAAAAAAAAAACATCAGGAGTTTGTTAAATGTTTCTTCTTTCGAATGGACAAAGAATTTTCAAGATTGTATTAACCTTTATGCAAGTTTCATTGTGTTAAATATGGAGGGGGGTAATTTCATAGGGAAAATCAGACACCAGTACAGTACATAACTATGTAAATTTTAATTTTTGAATTAAAAAAAAGTGCACAGCCACGAAACGTCTATGAAAAATTAATGTCTCTTATTTAGAATATTAAATTTTTTTGAAAAGAATCTAAAAATTCAAACTAATCTTAGAAAGAATTTTATATTTCACCGTAATAATTACGGTGAGCAATTTGTTTTATAAACAAATTAGTATTACTACTGCTACTATTTTTTTCCAAAAAAGTAATGCTAAGAAAATGCTATTCTATATAGTTGTTTAATTTTTAAATGTATTCGAAAATATAAATAAAATCTTCATTATTTTTGCTTTAAAACCCAGACCTGGTGATATTTGATACGTATATCTATTTATTTGTCGTTAATTGTTTTATTTTCGAAGTTTCTCCCGGACAAATTAATTGCAAATTCCTTTATATATATATATAACAAAGTTAAAACTACAATTGTTTACAAAAGATCATAATCTGTTACTTGAAACCATATAACTGCGCAACTTTTTTGTATTAAGAATAGTTACTTAAAACTACAATTGTTTACTAAAGATCATATTTAGTTACTTGAAACCATATAACTGTGTGCAAGCAAATGACAATTATTAGATAGACTATTATTTGAAACAATTATTAATTGAAACAATACAATTATTAGTATTATATAGGAATACTTGAAACCTTTTAATTATGATGTCCTGTGTGTGACGTTAAACTGCATCTAATGGTAAAGTTCCAATTATGGATCTCTGGAGAGTGTGGAATGCCCCTTCATCACCATTACTCCCAGGTCCACTTTTACCCGGGTGGTAATACCTGTTAGGGTACCATCTATGGGTTAAATGAAAAATATTTTTTTAATTGATAAAAATAACCCAACAAGGGTTGACATGCCGTATAATTCCACAAACCAAACCATATGACTATGTGCAAATTATATGTGTTAGACAGGAATACTTGATACTATATAACTGTGTGCAAATTATTTGTATTAAGAATAGTTTCTTAAAACTATAGTTGCTTACTTAGGATTATTAGTAGTTACCAAATAGCAGTGAGCAAACAAATGACTATTGTTAAATAGAAATAATTACTTGAAACCAATAATTATTGACATTAGGTAGGAATACTTTAAACCCTACAACTATGCGCAAATTATTTGTATTTAATGGGAATACTTGATATCATATTATAGTGTGCAAAAACTTCTTAAGAAACAAGTACACAAAAATGTAAATATATATATTTACCAACCCCTCCACACGAGCAGGATGTGACACAAGGTCAATTTCTTAAGCGGAGTTTAACAGGTTTGAATTGAGAGTTTTCCTTCTCCTCGACTGGTCACCATACCAAGGTTAAAGAGCCCAGTCTGCCCTACTATTTACCCATAGCTGGAGAGAGATTAGTTGTATTCATACCTTCTTAAAGGGTATTAACGCTATGTGAAATGCAAACAGCCTCGTCCAGGATTTGAACTCGGGTCGACGAGTCCATTTCCTACGACTCTTACCATTACAACAGCATGCACTTCCAACTTACAAAAATGTAAATATAGATATACAATAAACACGATTCCCTAACCTCAAGGCATATAATAATATTAGACGCTGACATGCTGTTAAAAATCAATCTGCTCTCACGAAATTGTTGTTTTTTTTAAACAATTTTAAAAATCTATATTTTCTAAGTATTATTTCTTAAGTAAATAAAATAGTTGATGCTGTATTTTTTTTATTGATAGTTTTGACTAAAAATAAAAAGTCCATATTTACTAAGAATTTTTCCTGAAGTAGAGGAAACATTCTTATTCACGATAAAAAAAATATTAGTTTTGACTCACAGGTTAAAACATCCATATTTTGTAAATATTTTTTTTTTAAGTAAATAAAATATATAAGGCGGTTTTTGTCTTGTTTTTTTTGTTTTTGGGGTTTGTTTTTTTTTTTTTTTGGGGGGGGTTATTTTTTTTACGATGAAAAAATAATATTTTTGTCTTAAAGGTTAAATCTTCTCTCAACGAATGAAATGTGTGACGCTATATTTTTTTATTTACGAAAAAAAAATTATGTATTATTCGGACTGTTGTGTTTATCTTTATTGTTATAGACACAACGTTTCGGCCGATGTGCCCTACGGCCTTCTTTGGGTGCTTCTTGTCGAATCCAGGGTCCTTCACAAACTCGGGAACCTTCTCTTCCAACTCGGGAGCCTTCATGTCGGAATCGGGGCCTTCACGGAACTTCGAACTGAACCCTTTATTCAATCCACGGGGGTAAACTTCTCATTCCGTTAACCATGACCGGGTACAAAGGTTAACTATGTTAAGAATTCTATGTTATTATTGTCCTTGGCCAGGATCGAACATGCAACCTAGATATTGTTGTCACTTAGAACTGTATTAACTCAACCCATATATCCGTTGCGCCATGTGTCCAGTATTTCAAAAATATCATTTTTGATTAAAGGTTAAGAAGCACCTGATAGGATACCCAAATACTTTTGGTTCAGTTCAAAATCAAAAGTTATTTTGTGATTTAACTTGCGTTGTTTTGAAAAGAATAAGAATAAATAAAAGGAATTCATAAAAAGAAAAAAATACGTCAACAATCAGGATAATCTTTTACAGGGTTGAAGTTAAGGTTAAATAACTGCATGGAGGTATGAGATTACAAGAACAAAGTCTCTCAGCTCAGATCACATGACTGTGTCACGTGTGTTATTAAGCTGAACTAAGTCTTTCTCAAGGCCAGAGTTGGCGACAAAACCCAGTGATACTATTTCTCTGAATTTTAAGATTATTTGTATTATTAAAAAGGCTAGATTAGTTTGGGTTTTTTTTATTAAAAAAAATTAAAATCCAATATGAGTTTAGTAAAAAATCATACATAAGTGAATAGATAGATATTCTAGCCAAAACAAGACATTAGGTTTATAAGTTCCCAAAATTCACAATGGATTGTCCAATTGGACACATAGCCTAGTGGATAAAGGAGTTTGTTTAAGACAGTTCTAAGTGACAGTTATCTCTAACTGCAGGTTCAATCCTGGTCAAACAGTAACATAGAATAATAATTAACACAGCTTAACGCCTCTACCCAGCTATGGTTAGCGGAATGAGAACAGGATACCCTTGTGGATTGAATAAAGGGTTTGGTTCAAAGTTCTGTGATGGCTCCCAATTACGAAAAGAAGGTTCCCGATTACGACAGGAAGGTTCCCGAGTCCGAGAACGTTCCCGAGTCCGACAAGAAATACCTGAAGGGCACATCTGCCAAAACATTGTACAGATAACAATGAAGATGAGGACAATAGCCCGAATAATAAAAATAATACTAAAACCCAGTGAGATTTGATCTCACGGCTTGACGATCACTATTTCATAGCAGCGAGACATCTTGGATGTGTATGTAAAGAGACTTATTTGAAACAGACTTCTTATTTCTTCTTTTTTCTCTTTACATTTAATTATATAATTCATTTCTTAAAACATTCGGCTATTATTTCACGTTAGCAGCTGTTTATCATTTATCATTAATCTCGTCTCCAACTCAAAACTTTATTCTTGTCATTTATTTCCTGTCTCTTTCAGTTTTAATTCAATTCATCTTTAAAACAGGCAACACTTGTCGCATCTTGTCTGATGATGATACGAATAAATTGATAGTGAGAAATATCAACCGCATTTTTGTCTGATGATCAAGTATTGATTACAATTATCAAAAACCCTTTGGTAAATGTATGAATCTAAATATTCTGCCTGAAGCAATGAGTAAATAGTAGGGCAGATTGGGCTCTTTAATCTTGGTATAGAAAACAGTCTAGAAGAAGGGAAAAAACACTTAATTCAAATCTACTAAACGCTGCTTACATATTGACCTTGTGTTCAAATCCTGGACGAGGCTGGTTACATTTCATATAGCGCTAATACCCTTCGGAAAAGTTTGAACTAACTATTAGGCAATACTTGCCACATCTTGTCTGAAGATGATACGGATAAATTGATTGTGAGAAATAGTCAATGTACAATTGAATATCTAGTCTACCATCAGCTATACGTCCAGTGCCTCATTCAGCTGAAATCCCAGTGTGGGGCAGTAGAGCCTGAGAGAAGCATTGAGTGGAGAGGAATTGGCCTCCAAACCTGTTGATCCCAACATTCTACAGAAAAATTATGTTCGCACCTTGCACATGAAACTAGGTCTCTTGAAGCAATTCATTAAAGCATTGCCCATTGAAAACAAGTGTTTCAAGTACCACATTTTAGCATTTCCTGGCCTGACAATGAAAAAAATCAAGGCTGGTGTGTTTGATGGTCTACAGATTCGGAAAGTTATCAAAGATGAACATCGGGATAATGTCAGAACTGGAAAAGATTGCTTGGTTCTTGACAAGTTCTTTACCTTGTTAAGAACTTTCTTGGAAATGCATAAGCAATGAATTACACTGAAATTGGATAGCCACAAAATGTTTGATTGCAGCATGAGCATCAAGTTCCATTTTCTGCATAGCCATCTTGCTAACTTCTTGGAAACCTTGATGTGGTTAGCTATGAGCAAGATGAATGATTCCACCAAGATTTGAAATTCATGGAGGAATGGTATCAGAGTATATGGGATGTAAATATGATGGCTGACTATGGAGCATAAAAGGGAAATTGTCCACATACTGAACACTCTAAAAAAAAAAGTATGTGTATATTTTTACCATACCTACTTTCACACAATTTGACTTAGAGTAACAATATCCTTTGTATGAATTAGATGACTTTGAACAAACAATCAAGGAATTTTTTTTCAAGTATTTCATTTTAAATTTTAAAAGCATTCTATAGAATCAGCTCAAATTTTTTACATGCAGTATTTTAATGGTTTTTGAGACCAAGCAATGGTATCCTGTTACTTAAAGAGTTGATGTAATAGAGAAAATACGGGATAATTTTTGAATTCAGAGTACAAACGTTTGTCAAAAATAAGTGTCAGATCTAACTCAACAAAATTTGTGATGCCCAGTGTAATGTTTTATTATTTTCCATTATATATACATTCCATAAAATAAGTAAAAAATTTTTAGATGCTGTATTTTAACAGTTTTTTGTGAAAAATCGAGGGTATCCCATAGCTCAAAAAGTTGACGTGATATACAAAAACTGGGGTCATTTTTGGATTCAGGGTTCAAAAAATAGTAAAAAACGAGTGTCTAATCCAGTTCAACAAAACTGGTGGTCCCCAGTGCAATCATTAGAAATTTGAATAATTTTGATTTTTCAGATTGTTGTTCTCATCTTTATTGTGGTATGTATAAACATAACGTTTCAGCCGCTGTATCCTGTGGCTTTCCTCAGCTGTTCCCTGTCTATCCAAGTATATTAATGATCCAGCCTGGGAAATTATTTTTAATAGTTTGACAGTTGATGAAACAGGTCAAAGAACTTTTGAAGATTTCATTCAAAAGATGATGTCATTTTTTTAAATAATTGTGTGTATACATAGTACAATAAGGATGAGGACAACAGTTCAAAAAATCAAAATCATTCCCATCAAGCCTCATCTCAAAAATTCAGACAAATAACATTAGAAATTTGTTTAGAGAAATCTTTTTGGTATATCTCGAGGCAGGCAACAAATTCTATAAGATATATTATTTTTGTTGCTTTTAACTTTTTGTCATCATGTCTCTGTATCTAATGCAATTCATCGGAGCATTTTTTAAAGTGGTTTGCCTTCAGGACTGATCACATAGAGAAGAAGCATTGTATTTATTGTCTACAGGCAGAGCAGACATAGAAATTAGTTGATTTTTTTTATCATCCAAAGTTCTTTGCCAGTCCCTGCAGAACTTAAACTTTTGGCATCTAAAACTGAAGTTGTAGAATTTGGATTTTGGTAAATAACATGACACACTGCAGGAGAAACAAGTTGTTCAAGACAATTTAGATGTTTGGTTTGTTGGATTTTATGGCATGTCAACCCTTGTTGGGTTATTTTATGCCAAAGATGTTTTGTTCTATTTATGATTGGGTATTCAAATTGCTTTTTTAAACTCAATATGCTTTTTAAACACATTTTTTAAATTTTCTATCCAACACATTTTATGGCAATAGGGTCGAGAAAATGATATAGGTGTTAGGACTTAACATGACCAGCCGATTGATAGGAGGGGACCTCTCAAACCTCCTGTTCAGACTAAGTAAGGGCCAAAGTGGAGTGTTGCATGTCATAGGCTGCTCAGCCACCAGGGTACCATCTTAAGAATCATGGGTTGCTAACAACGGCCAATAGGTGACCCTATTGGGGGAGAGTCTTATTCCTCTGCAGAGGTGCAGTCGGTGTATTCTAAAGCCCCAGCTGAAAGGCTTATACCATTTGTAAATTCACTCAACAGCAGTGTTCATGAGGATGATCAAATTAACACTAACAATAAAGCAAAGATTTAATTTGACTTTCAAGCCGCTGATTCATATTATATGTATCATTTCTCTACTGGAAATATAAACAAATTTCTCCCGCTAGATCACCATTAAGTTCAGCAATGATGAGCCTTAATTGGGTGACCACTTATGCAACAGCAGGTTCTGTAAGCAACCTGAGTTCTTTGTTTATCAAAAATGACGATTTAGCAATAAATGACCCAAAAAGGATTGATATGCCAAAATAAAAAAAAAACAACCAGTCACATAAACAAATTTCATTGCTGCAGATTCATTTCTCATGTTTTCATAAAGATTTTAAAATGTTTTGTGTAAACATATTTTTAAAAATCTTTAGAATTAGTTTTGCAAATGTATTTTTAAAATCACTAGTGTAAATATATTTTTTTAAATGTTTATTTTAAATTCTTTTTTTTAAATCTTTAGTTTAATGTATGTTTATGAACTTTTAAAGTAAATATCCTTTTAAGATTTTTTGTGCAAATATATTTTCAATATATTTTTAGTGTCTTTATTTAATCTTTAGTATAAATGTAGTTTTAAATTCTTTTTATTGAAATAATAAGTGTAAATGTCTTTTTTAAAATATTTAGTGTAAATGTCTTTTTTTAAATCCTAAGTGTAAATATGTTTTACACTTTTTTAGTGTTAATCTTTTTTTGAAATATTTAGTGTAAATCTCTTTACATTTTTTAGAATAAATATCTTTTTAGTATCTTTTGTGTAAATATATTTTTTAAATCTTCAGTGTAAATGAATTTTTAAATCTTCATCAGTGTAGGGTTTTTTTATCCTTTAGAATCAATATCTTTAGTAGATATTCATCAGTATGTCTTTTTTAAATCTTTAGAGTTAATATATTTTTCATTTTTTAGTGAAATATCTTTTTAAAGTTTTTAGTATAATTGTCTTTTTTAGGATATTTAGTGCAAATGTCTTTTAAAAATCCTTAGTGTCAATTCTTTTAAATCTTCTAAAAAAAGCTTCTTTAAAAATAACTTTTTAGTATGTTTATGTATTTTTTTTTTAGTCTTTTGTGAGAATTTCTTTTAAAAATCATCCATGGAAATGTCTTTTTAAAATCTTTAGTGCAAATGTTTTTTAGAAATTTTAGTGTAAATAGATTTTTAAAACTTTTAGTGTAAATGACTTTTGAAACACTTTAGTGTAAATGGCTTTTTAAAACCATTAGTGTAAATAGCTTTTTAAAACCTTCGGAGTAAATGGATTTTGAAATACTTTAGTGGAAATGGCTTTTTAAAACCTTTAGTGTAAATGGCTTTATAAACCTTTTAGTGTAAATGGCATTTTAAAACTTTTACTGTAAATGGCGTTTTAAAATCTTTAGTGTAAATGGCTTTTTAACCTTTGAGTGTAAATGGCTTTTTAAAACTTTTAGTGTAAATGGATTTTGAAACACTTTAGTGTAAATGGCTTTTTAAAACATTTAGTGTAAATAGCTTTTTAAACTCTTTAGTGCAAATGGATTTTTTAAACTTTTAGTATAAATAGATTTTTAACACTTTTAGAGTAAATGGCTTTTTAAACTTTTAGTGTAAATGCTTTTTAAACACTTTAGGATAAATAGCTTTTTAAAACATTTTGTGTAAATAGCTTTTTAAAACTTTTGGTGTAAATGTTTTTTTAAACATTTAGTATAAATGGCTATTTAAGACTCAGTGTAAATGGCTTTTTAAAACATTTAGTGTAAATGGCTTTTTAAACCTTTTAGTGTAAATAGCTTTTAAACACTTTAGGGTAAATAGCTTTTTAAAACATTTAGAGTAAATAGCTTTTTAAAATTGTTAGCGTAAATGGCTTTTCAAAATTTATTTTTATTAATTCCCCATCTAATGAATTTCTAATTCTCAATATCAGGACTTTTAAATAACATTTCTTCTGTTTCTTTTTATAAGTTTTGATTTTCCTTTTTTTTTACAATAGAGATTCTGATGTAGTTCTTATAAAGAATTATTATGTTAGTAATTCCAGATAAAATCATTACAACCAAAGATACAGTCAGTGTTTCAGAGGCACTCAAATTGCTTCAATGAGGAAAAATATAAATTGTCAATATATTCCATAATCCGTTGTCACACAATAAAGAAAGAAATTCATTAAACTTTTCATTTGTTCTGAGAAAAGTAGAAATAACAAAGAATCACACAAAGACACCATTTCCATTTTGTATATAAACATATTTAATGAATATAATGTTTCTAATATTTGGCATAATGATAGAAGTATGGGCACCCTGTAAGAATCAAACTCACTAGTAATGGGGTGTGAGCCTAGTTTTTAAACATGAAAATGATAAATAAAATCAAAATATTACTGTTACAGGGAAAGATTCGAGAAATTAGGTTAGTTGTTGGATTCGATTTTACGACATGTCAACCCTTGTTGGATTATTTTATGCTGAAGACTTTTTGTTTTATTCATTCTTGATGGGTATTCAAAACATTTTTTAAACCCAATTTTTTTTCTAACTCAATTTTTTCAAACTCAGTTTTTTTCTATTTAACCCATAAATGTGACCTTAATAGGTATTATCACTCCAAGTCAGAGTGGACCTGGAAGAAATGGCAATAAAGGAGTATTCCACACTCCCCAAAGCTCTAGAATTGGAACTTCAACACTAGATGGAGTCATACCCAGAACCTATGACCCTCAACCACTGCCTTCTAGCTGATATATGATAAAAAGGATTGGTGGTTTGCCATAAGGCAATAGAGTTGAAACAATCATATAGGCACTAGGGCTTGACATAACCAACTGATTTATTGTAGGGGCCACTCTGACCACCGGTCTAGCCTAAGTAAGGGCCAAAGTGGACTGCTTAGCCAACAAGTTTCTATTGTTAAGCATCACGGGTCACCACCCATGGCCAAAAGTGGCCCCATTTCAGAGATGCAGTCAGTATTTTTCTACAGCCCTAATTGACAGGGTGGAAAGGAGACTGGAGGAGCTAGAGATAAGAGGATGAATCAAACCATACAGACCACATCATTAATAAGATCAGCTAGAATCCTTAGAAGAGTCCTGGAGACTTTAGAGACATGCTGTCACTCATCCCCCAGTGAAAAGCCATCAGTTCAGACAGGTGTGAATACTCTTAAGGGGTAAAAAAATAGATTTCGAAGCCCAAGCAGATCCCCGATACAACTCCTTTCTACTTCAAGACAGGATAAACTCTGACACAAATCAAAACAAAAAGATATACAAATACCTGGACATTGCAAGAGAATTAAAAAAAAATAAACTGTGGAATATGAGGGCGGGTGATATCAAGTGTGGTTGGTCCACTTGTTATAGTCCCTAAAAGTTTAGAAAACAGATTGGAGGATTTGGAAATCAGAGAAAGAATTGGGACCATCCAGCATTGTTGAAATTGGCTAGAATACTCAGAAGAGTCCTGAAGACCCGAGGAGACTTGTCACTCAGAACGCAGTGAAAGATCATCAGCTTACACACATCTAGTGTTGATCACTCGTCAACTGGTGGATTTTGCAGTGCCAGCAGATCACAGGGTGAAGCTGGAAATGAAAAAATGGACAAATATCTGGATCTTGCCAGAGAACTGAAAAAGTTATGGACATGAAAGTGAAAGTGATACCAATTGTAGTTGGTGCACTTGGAACAGTCCCAAAAGGATTAGAAAAGGGCTTGGAAAGTTTGGAAATCAGAGAAAGGATTGAAACCATCCAGAACACTGCACTGCTGCACTCTACCAGAATACTCAGAAGAGTCCTGGAGACCTGAGGAGACTTGCTGTCACTCAGACTCCAGTGAAAGGCCATCAGCTAATGCTGATGTGAAAACTCAGAAGGAGTAAAATAATAATAATAATAATAATAATGAGGAGGAGGAGGAGGCTACAAATTTACAAAATCACAGTAAAAATTAAATCCATTCAAGATATGGATGATATCAAGATTTTTGGCAAAAATCAAAAAGAACTGGAAACCCTTGAACAAAGCATAATTTTATGGTATGTCAACCCTTGTTGGGTTATTTTATGCCAAAGATGTTTTGTTCTATTTATGCTTGATGGGTATTCAAATTGATTTTCAAATTCAATATACTTTTTAAACACATTTTTTTAATTTTCTATCCAAATTGATGGCAATAGGGTTGAGAAAATGATATAGGTATTAGGACTTAACATGACCAGCCAATTGATAGGAGGGGACCTCTCAAACCTCCTGTTCAGACTAAGTAAGGGCCAAAGTGGAGTGTTGCATGTCATAGGCTGCTCAGCCACTAGGGTTCCATCTTTAAAAATCATGGGTTGCTAACAATGGCCACTAGGTGACCCTATTGGGGGAGAGTCTTATTCCTCTGCAACGGTGCAGTCGGTGTATTCTAAAGCCCCAGCTGAAAGGCTTATACCATTTGTAAATTCACTCAACAGCGGTGTTCATGAGGATGATCAAATTAACACTAACAATAAAGCAAAGATTTAATTTAACTCTTCAAGCCTCTAATTCATATTACTTACTGAATCAGGAAAAATAGGGGCTCTTGAAGAAAAGGAGAATAACAAATACATGGGAATATAGAAGTGGACACCATCAAACAAACAGAGATGAAAGAAAAAATGAGAAAAGAGTACTTGTTGGATTATTTTGGGATATAAGGTGTGCTAAAGACTGCAACTTATATTTATAGACTGTTCCGAAACAGTGGTGGCTGAATTGGCCAATAAAAAACGCTCAAATATGTAATTGATTTACTATTTAAAGGCATTGATAAATTGTCCTAAAGTTATTTGCGGGAAGGACAGGTCAGCAGACAAGGATTATACAATTTTCTACTTCAAGACAGGATCAACTACTGTCTACTTCAAGACAGGATCAATTCTGATACAACTCCTTTCTACTTCAAGACAGTATAAACTCTGACACAACTCCTGGTTTGAGGTCAGATCAACAGACAAGGATTATACAATTTTCTACTTCAAGATAGGATCAACTCTGATACAATTCCTTTCTACTTCAAGACAGGATCAACTCTGATGATACAACTCCTACTTTGAATACAGATCTACAGCTTTGAGGACAGATCAACAGACAAGGATTAAAACGGATACTACATCTTACTACTGTAAGAAAGGATAAACATTTATACCACAAAGAATCTCAACTATAGCCCTAAAATGACCACATGAATCGTAACAGTACTAGAAACCAAGTAAATGTAGCAAAATTATTGTCAAGGAAATAAACTTCTGGCTGTGCTCGCTATAAGATATAAATGTTAAACTGACAAGTGAGGAAATCCAGCAGGTGGAACAAAAAACAAGGACATTTATGTTAATACACAAGATATGTGTAGATATGTGGAATTTCTGATAAAATCATTTACTTAAATTGAATTACTACGATCAGAAAATTCGGCAAACACTGTGGGTGACATGCCGAACTCTGGACAGCTGTTTCGACCTTATTGGGTCTCATCAGCAGTGTATAGCACGATCTCTACCGCTTATGGCATTGTTGAAATCGTGGTACCCAATAAGGTAAAATTAGTGTTCCACATGTCGCATACGGTGTTTGCCGAATTTTCTGGTCGTGGTAATTTAATTTAATCAATATATAATTCTCCTATCTACAAAACCATTCGACTTTCTTTACCATTATCCACCCGCACAGAAAACTTCAAAGTAGTCTGCTTTTAAAAAATCATATTAAACAACTACGTATCGAATGCCTTCTTATTTTTTTAATACGCAGTTGATTGAGCAGTGTCCTTTTCTGATGTCAGATTGAGTTAATTTTTTTAACGCATGTTATAACAAGATTATTATTATTATTATTATTATTATTATTATTATTATTATTATTATTATCATTATTGAGGAGGTGAAGGAGGAGTATGAGAGGCAAGGGAATAAAAAAATTTAATTAGATGAATGGGGTGTGATTTACGGTCGTTTTTCAGTTTATTTACAAAATCAGGAAGAAGAAGAAGAAGAAGAAGAAGAAGAAGAAGAAGAAGAAGAAGAAGAAGAAGAAGAAGAAGAAGAAGAAGAAGAAGAACTGGGGCGTCATCATCAGATGCATTTAAGATTTTTATAACCATTTATAATATAATAGGAAAGTAAAAGAAATGTTTGATTTGATCAGCTTTCATTTTTAAAGTTAAGACGTGGTTGGTATATTATCCCAGGAAGGTTTAACCTAAACTGAAACGTTTAAACCTCGACGTCAACAGTCAGCATATTCTAAACGCTCGCAGATTTTAAAAAAAAAACACATTAAAACTATTGTTGGATTATTTTATACAGAAGACATTTTATTCATTCTCGATAGGTATTCAACTTTTTTAAACTCATTTTTTCTATTTAACCCATAGATGGGACCCTAACATGTACTACTACTCTGGAGTGCACCTAGGATTAATGGTGATGAAGGGGTACTTCACACTCCCTAGAGCTCCATAATTAGAACTTTGCCATCAGATAGAGTTTAACGTTATACCCAGTACACTACGACCCTCAGCCACGGCCTTCTAGTACATATATGATAAAAAGGGTTGAGGTGCCATAAGAGAAATAGTGTTGGGACAATTATATAGGTGCTAGGGCTTGACGTGACCAACAGATTGATTGGATGGGGTCTCTTCAAGTAAGGACCAAAGTAGCACATATATGAAAAAAGAATTGGGGCTTGCCATCAAACGTATATGGTTGCGACAATCATATAGTTGTTACGTCTTGACATGACCAGACTGTCTAGCCAAAGTAAGGACCAAAGTGGTGTGTTGCATGTCATGGACTGCTCAGCCACACGGGTTTCATACTTAAGAATCACGGGTCGAGACCCACGGCCAACAGATGGCTCCATGACTCTTACCCCTCTATAGAGGTGCAGTGACAGAGGGCTGCCCTCTTCAGGGCATACAGTTAGCGTATTCTAAATGCTCTGAGATTTAATGTTTTTGTTTTAAACACAAAAACTCCTCGCTAATATTTAGTCAAAGCAGCAAAAAACATCCTCGCTAATATTTAGTCAAAGCAGCAAAAAACATCCTCGCTAATATTTAATCAAAGCAGCAAAAAACCTCCTCGCTAATATTTAGTCAAAGCAGCAAAAAACCTCCTCGCTAATATTTAGTCAAAGCAGCAAAAAACCTCCTCGCTAATATTTAGTCAAAGCAGCAAAAAACCTCCTCGCTAATATTTAATCAAAGCAGCAAAAAACCTCCTCGCTAATATTTAGTATTTAGTCAAAGCAGCAAAAACCCTCCTCGCCAATATTTAGTCAAAGCAGCAAAAAACTCCTCGCTAATATTTAGTCAAAGCAGCAAAAACCTCCTCGCTAATATTTAGTCAAAGCAGCAAAAACATCCTCGCTAATATTTAGTCAAAGCAGCAAAAAACCTCCTCGCTAATATTTAATCAAAGCAGCTACAAAGCAATTGAGATAAGAACAAAATGGCACTGTTTATCCATATTGCAGACGTTATTGACTAAATCCACTGAAACTAAATTCGTTTGTTGCCAAAATTAACTGTTACCGAAATAACACGAGATAAATCAACGAAAATATTTTCGGATAATATAGTGACATGAAATCCTGAAATCAGAGCGTAACTTTTACAGCTTTTTATTGTCTAGATATTGATAAATTCACTGAAAAGATATGTTCATCTAGCATGAAAACGAATGGGGATATATACAAGAAAGAATAAAAAATTATCTGCATTTATTTTTATTTTATTTAAAGCCAAAACACTGTACTTGTCGGCTTACGGTTAAGACACGTCGAAAGCATCACTTCTCGCTAGTGTCGCCGAAGTTAAGCAACGATGAACTTGTTCTAATAATTAGATGAGTGACCATTTAATCAACATGCAGATACTGAAATTGAATATCAAAATGACTTGATTCTGCATAAAATAAAGCTCACGGCGTGACCTATTGTTGATATCAGCAAGACAGTGAGGAAGTCTATTCCCTTTTTACTATCAATAAACCAGGGAGATTTTTTTGCGTTTGAGGTGGAGTGCTACACCTACCATTAGCTCCCCACTTTACCGTACTGATCCAAGCTGTGCTACTCATTCGCTTAGTTGGCGAAAGCTGAGATCGAACCCGGAATATTGTGTTTCCGAGGCGGATGTAACCCTATTTAATACTAATAATTATATGGTTTCAAGTAATCATTTCTACTTAAAAATCAGCCCTGTCGTCTAGGGCTTTAAAATACACCGACTGCACCTCTGCAGAGGGTTTAGCAACCGGTGATGCTTAAGGATGGTACGCTGGTGGCTGAGCAGTCCATGACATGCATCACTTCACTTAGGCAAGACGGGCGGTCGGAGTGGCTCCCTTCGATCAATCAGCTGGTCACATCAAAACCCTAACACCTAAATGATTGTCCTAACCCTATTGCCCTTATGGCAATCCTCAACCCTTTTTTATCGTATGGGTGCTAGAAGGCGGTGGCTTAGGGTCTTCTTGTTCTGAGTATGACGTATGACCTTTGACGTTAAACTGCATCTAATAGTGAAGTTCCAATTTTGTAGTTCTGGCAAGTGTGGAGTACCCGTTCATCACCATTACTCCCAGGTCCACTTTGACCAGGAGTGGTAGTACCTGTTAGTGTCCTATCTAAGGGTTAAATAGAAAAAACGAGATAACAATTTTTTTGATTGATTTAAAAAAAGATTGAATTTAAAATAAATCTTAAATACGCATCAAGAATGAATAAAACAAAATATATTCGACATAAAATAACCTAACAAGAGTTGACATGCCGTAAAATCTAACAAAACAATCTACCAACCAAGCTTTCTGTATTTATTCTTCGGTTATTAATTTCATAAGTTTCTTTCCTTGTCATTTTCTTTCCGATTTTTATGATTTTGCTTTTTGCATTTTGTTTTTTGTTTTTTTCTTCTTAAGTCAGGATTGTTCCTTCCTTTTTTTTTCTGGGTGTTTCTTTTCGTTTTCTGATTTGATCCTAAATAAAACTTCTTGATATTCAAATATTTCCAGCCAAATCATAAACCACACGTGAATGGAAGCGATGAAGTTTTCTTTTGAAGATAAAAGCGAGAAGGAAAGTCAACTGTTGATAAGTGAAGAAAGGATACGGAGGACGACCGCTACTTGAAAGGTAAAGAAGAAGGAGAGAGAAAAAAAACACAAATTCAAAATTGGAGGAACTATATATCGTCTAAGAAACGGTGCAATAGAAGAAAAAATATTTATCTGAAAAAAATGTCCTTTGATATGTGCGGATAAATATCATTTGGTCATCGACATTTGATAAGGTCAAGTAAATATCAATCTGGATAGGCGGATGACTCAAATGGGTTTGAGGATTCTGTGTGTCGACTGATCTGCTTTTTTCTTTTCATGTCGCTCTCGAGCTTGGTCGTATTTTTCGGTTTGTTGTATCCACTTATCACTTTTTTTAACCGAAAAAAATCCAGTGGTTAAATATCGCTTATTTTCACTTTCACTTTCTCTCATATATATATATATATATATATATATATATATATATATATATATATATAATCCAAAAGTCCAGAGAAGAAATCTTCCTTACGACACAAGAGTTTTATTTTAAAAAAACTTGACGCAGTTTGAGAGCTCAATGTGTGCTCTTAATGTTAGAGTCACAGAGCAAATGTATAAGTAAAGAAATAACAAAAGACTTAGAGATTTAGCTTTATAGTCTATTTCAGGGAGCTTAGACAAAGTGTCTAACTCTCCCGACTCATCAGATGCGAATAATGAAATATATATATATATATATAATATATATATATATATAATATATAATATATATATATATATAGTTAAAAATTAATGGTAAAATGAATGAATGGATGAAATAAAAATTAATGAAATGAGGGGGATAAATGAAAAATCCTTTCCAAGGGACCCCTCTCAAAAGTATTAAAACACTTTCTGAGAGTGGGGTCCCCGATAGAAAGTTTTTCTCATCAATTATTAGACTCCTTTGAAGGATCAAGTTAATATAATTATTCTATAAGTTATTAGAGAAGATGAAATCCGTCTCTTACCTTTGTAATATCTGTTGAGAATGGGTTTGAATTTATATATATATATATATATATATATATATATATATATATATATATATATATATATAAGCTTGCCTGGTTAGCTTCCTGTGAATATTGCTACATTGTAACTATCTTGAATTCAAAAAAAACGGTCAAATAAAAGAATTTATTTACATAGTTTTTTTTTCAGTTGTAAAATAAAATAAAATATATTAAATTAATTAGATAAATCCATAAATAAATAAAAAGATTATCTTTAATTATATATTAGAAAGATTGATGAATAATTTTAGAAAACTATATTTTATGAGTAATTTTGACTTTCAAATAGATTAAATATTATAAATTAGATATTTAAATTACAAAAGACAAAGTGTTATTTTTGCTTATATTAACAGCTCTAGACTGGCCGTAATTTTAAGAGGGAATTACGTTTTAAAGAATTAACTATATGTAAAGATAAATATAATTATCATAGGTATATTACAATATTTAAACTTGTTATCATAAAAGTGTCCACCTTGAACTTATTCATTTTAGAAACAAAGTAAAAATATGAACTTACTTAATTAGTGAAGGGGTTTCTTTGTGATATCTTAAATTCAAAACAGATATTATGTAATAAAATAATTTAAAATTATAGAATTTTATAGAAGTTATTTTCCTTTGTCAATAATATTAAATTAACTGTAATCTTTTGAGCGCATGACATTTTAAGAATCAATTATATATACTAATAGATATTTATTATATATGTATTAAATAATTTAAATCCGTTATCTCAAGCGTCCACCTTGGATTTATTTCTTGAGGGAACAAAGTAAAAATATGTAAATAGTTAATTGTTAATAGGTTTAATTTGTGATAGGGAAAATTCTACAGGAAACGTAAAAATTCTTATATTATCTTTCCAAATTGTATCCTCCTAGGATTTTTCTTAATTTGGAATTTTATGAATATGATACGTTTCCAATCCGTCTCATCAGATCGATACCTCACCTTCAATATATATATATATATATATATATATATATTATTATTATTATTATTATTATTATTATTATTATTATTATACTAAAGCTGAGCGAATTCAACTTTGCCACCTAAAGGCTTTTTTTCTTGGTACACAAATGATTTAAAAATCATCTCAAAATATTATCTTATAATAAATCTAATCATTGTATTAAAAAAATCCCACTTCATCTGCTTCTAACTATCGTAATTTACAATTAAGTCAAACACCGACCAATCCCTGTCTTAAGTATAGCTTATTTCTTTCCCCCTCTCTCAATACATGTATAATGGCTTAGTGTGAGGAGAGATTGCTTGCTCCTGGCTGCTGCTGCTGAGAGTCACAGACTTTACCATCGCTCTCTCTCTCTCTATCTATCTATCTCTCTCTCTCTCTCTCTCTCTCTCTCTCTCTCTCTCTCTCTCTCTCTCTCTCTCTCTCTCTTTATTATAACAAAGCTCTACTGAAAATCAGCAGCGCAGAAGTATATTTTCCTTCTTTCTCAATACAGAGAAATACATTTTTGTTTTCTTTTTACGCTTAATTAAAATTGAATACCATGCTTTAAAATAGATTTTTTTAAATTACTTTAATTATTAATGTTTAAAATTCATAGAGTCTACAGGGTAAGCACATCAAATATTTATTAGTAAAATATTAGGAAGATGCTATTTAGCTGGTTTCGGTAAAATATAATAGCTACTGGCAAAATGAGCCTAAAATGCGTTTTTGACAAAATGACTTTAGAAAATTATTCGTTTATTGGATATTTAATGTTAAACAAAGCTAACAGTTTATATATTATACTGTTAGTTTATTTTAGGAATAGTCTCTTTTTGATGTTTACATTTTTTAAATATTAATATCATCCCATTGTGCTGTAAAGGTTTGCAAGTTTGACTCACATTATTATTGAACAGCGATTTTAATACTCACAAGATGCCCTTTGCTTTCGACCTTGTACCATATCCTTCCTGTGACGAACAGGTTGGGTAAAGAAAATGAGGTCCCATCATTGTGTAATGGTTAGCAAGGTAGTCTCGTAAATCCATTACTACGGAATCAATCAATTCATTACTACGGAATAGTGAATTCAATCTTTGCTGGAGGCCACATACTGTTATGTTATTCACTTTTTCATCAACTTTTCTTATTCTGTTGTTTCCTCATATATATACTTCGTATATTGCTCTATGTGACATGAATTAATCCTTATGAAATGAGATAATTCTCATGGATTGAGCACTCCTTAATATTTAAAGAATCTCCCTTTCTTTCTCTCTCTATCTATCCCCCTCTCTCTCTCTC
>CM042141.1:17280978-17335978 GCA_023376005.1 Doryteuthis pealeii
GGGCCATCCCTTCAGAAATACAGGGGATTGACAATAATCTTATGAAACCGCATAGATTATGTAACAATAAAGCATTTTATGAAACCTTTGAATTTCACCTAGGAGAGGGTCAGGCAAAAATTGTCTTGGTGGACCCCTTGAAAATGAGGACACCAAGGCTATGATTTGGTGCACCGTGGCATTCTTTTTAGAATTTTCAAAATTTAAGTTTTTTAGATTAATATTAACGTAACATCTTTTTTTATGATAGAAATAAGCAAAAAGCTTTAAGATCAAATATTTTTGTTGGCAAATAACTTAGATTTGGATTATAGTAATAATACATTGTTGCGGATTATTAGTAAAAATATTATTAATAATGCATTGGATTATCAATAATGATAGTAATGATATTATTAATCTATTATTAGATTATTAGTAATGATAGTAATGACATTATACGTAATCCAGTGGATTATTAGTAATGATATTATTAGTAATGATTATAAGTAATGATATGTCGCAGTGGATTATTAGTAATGATAGTAATTATGTTATTATTAATGATATTATTAGCAATTGTACTAATGATAATAGTAATCTATTATCAGATTAGTAGTGATGATAGTAATGAAATTATTTGTAATGCAGTGGGTTATTAGTAATGATTTTATCAGTAATGAATATTTGTAATGATACATGGCAGTGCATTATTAGTAATGATACATTGTAATGGAATCTTTTGAAAAAAGAAATCAATCATTACAGCATTCTGTGGTCCATTTATGGTTAAACTTGGTCTTTCTTTTCAGCATTTTTTCAGGGGCTGAATAAGCAAAAGCGTCTTAATACTATATGCTCTCAGTAGGGACTCAGTATGTGTGCAAGAATAGAAGGGAGCATGCTTGATCTTGTAATTTACGCCTGATTGAAGTGGGATGTTGCTTTTAAACACCCCTCTACTTTGAGTAGTGGACTCTTTCATATGCAGTTCTTGAGTGAGAGCATAAAGCTTGTTACCATGGTAACGAATTAGGGTACTGTTACAATATGTGAAGATGAAAACAGTTATGGTTTAAGGTAGATGACCAGCTCAAAAGCCTTACAGTCTGTCAGAAAGCTGGAGGTCTGACCACCCTACACTTTGAGGAGACTCAATGAGTTTATACTTATTGTAATAAACACTTGAAACTTGTCAACAGACATTTGCCTTTAAAAATCTGTACCTCTGATATGCAAAATTCAATTAGCAGTAATCTCTTTTTATGATAAAAGGATATGAAGCTGGCTAAGAAAACCTGGAGTGAATTGTTGTGGGAAGAACGAGATTTTTGTATTACTGTATACAAATATTTTGAATTCCATGTATTTTTTGCGATGAGAGAACCAGTTAATTTTCTCATTTTCTCTTTATGTTTTTTGCTTTCTTTTAAATGAAAAATATTTTTTTAAGTTGAAGGCAAAAATTGCTGTGAACGTTGCTTGCTTTTAAGGTCACATTGGCATTTTGCCGTAGTGTCGATGTCTAAGCCTCTTGCTAAGAATAAATATAACAGACCTTAGGAAAAAATACTATTGCTCTAGGCAAAGAGAAATGTATTCTAGGTTATTATGGAAATTTCATATCTGATATAGAATCTTCGGTTTGGGTTCGACATGCAAACCAATTACGATCCTCTCACCTTCCAGAAATCAAATCAAACTTCACCTTACCGTAATCTATATATACATATATATAGTTCAATGAAGTAACAAATAAAAGTTTTTGCTTTTATTTATCTATTTCGGAACGATATTACAACCAATGATTTCTTGCTGAAAGCATTCATCAGGTAAACGAAACGGTTCCTTTGAAAATGACAGAAATGGGGTAAATGGTCAAATGTGTGCGTTTTTTTTAAAACTGTATTCTCGTGTTTGCGTGTTTACGTGATGTGGAATGTTTTTTTTTTTGGTTGTACGTGTGCGTTTTGTTTGTGCGTATGTGTATGATTTCATGCGCGTGCGCGTGGAAATGCGTGAAGGTTGTGATGATATGATTGTGTCCACGCGCGTGTGTGCGTATTTTTTTTGTGCGTATGTATGTGATGTCATACGTGTGCGCATGGGATGTATGAAGGCTGTGATGATATAATTGTCTCCATGCGCGTGTGTGCGTATGAATATATATATATATATATATATTATATATATATATATATATATATATATGTGTGAAATAAAATGGAAATTAATCCGACAGTATGAATAAGATATAATGAAAAAACAAACGATGTTTACAACTGAAATGCTCATCAGAAGAGAAAAAACCGTTTCGGGCCTAATTCTCTTGACGGTTTAAAAAGCAACACTCGGCCATCCTCAACTAATATGAGGACCCTATTGCATTATAATGTATCAACCGCACGTGGGTCGGTCATCAACAAAATATAAGAGGAAAAGACCGTTAGTAAAAACAGAACGCTGCTAGTCAAACGTTGGAACTAATCGAAAAAAAAAAATGTGCTGTCTGTTAAAAAAATATCGATTTTATTAAAAAAAAATGAATTTTATTAAAATAAAATGAATCTCATTTTCATTTTGAAAATAATCAGAAGCATTATAGTAATGAAATAAGACTCAAAAAGTCTGATGTAAAGTCATAGAAAAAATATGTATAAAAAAGTGTATGTGGAATATCAAAATTATTGTAATACAATCCAACTGTAAAATAAGTAGCCACATTTATAGGTAAATCCGTGGTGTTAATGGATGTCATCAAAAGGGTAAACTTCAAATGTAAAGTTTTTTCATGGACAAGTATGTGAAAATAAAATGGAAATTAATCCGACAGTATGAATAAGATATAATGAAAAAACAAACGATGTTTACAACTGAAATAGGCTCATCAGAAGAGAAAGAGAAGTATTTTCACATACTTGTCCATGAAAAAACTTTACATTTGAATGTTTAATAATATTAGAATATGTCCGATATTTGATAGGTTGTGTGTGTTTCTTCAACTTTTCTATTATAATGGCTTATATAATTATAATTATATAATATATATATATAAGGTATTCAAATGACTGGTTGTAAGGGATGATTCTATTTGGGATCTTCAAAACCTCACTGTATAACCATACTATATGCTCTTGTATGTGCAAACATACAATTCATACAAGGACTTTTTTAAATCCCTAAAGAGAGCTCAATGTATAATCAATAAATTAGGTTAACTACAGAGCAATATTTAACTTTCAAAGAAAGAAAAACTTAACAAACCGTCATTCCGTAATAATTTATTTCGACCAGAAACTCAAAAGGCTTTTAAAAAATTTTTTTAATCTTTAAAAATCCTTAAAAGGCCAGCATCATCAGACGGATGTTACAAAAATTTTTAAATCCGTCTGATTATATAGAGGGCTCAATATATTTCGTAAAATATAGAGCATTTATAGATGTAGAAAAATGTGTTCTCCTGAGGTAGGTGTACCTTGAACACCGAAACCGTGGTATGGAGAAGAACATTTTCTTACTATATATATATATATATATATATATATATATATATATATATATATCATTCATTGTTCTCGGGAGGTCCTCTGCGTAGAATCCAGTATCAGCGCAGAACTGGTTAATGTAGGTCTTTGCTGGACAGCCCGCACTGGCATGTCCATGTGCTGGTTTCGACAGGAGGACGTCGCTTATGAGTTCGTTCCTGCTTCTCTAGTAGTGCCCAGCATGTCTTGTTTGTCTCACTCAGATGATTTGTGTGATAGGGAGCAAGTGGTCGTAGAGCTGCTTCTAAAGTTGGTTCTGGTATTAAGTCATGGGACCAAATTAGCTGTAAATTACAATATACTTATCTTATTCTATGATCATCTTATCTCTGCTACTACTGGACATCTGAATAGCTGGGCCTGTTGGCCTCTCTCTGTTGTTTGAGTCTGGAAACACTTGAGATCTTCTTGGGTTCTTTCTGTCCTTGCGTCCGTTGTTAGTTTTAATTAACGAACACAAGACTTGCTGGTGCCTAAACTCTCCATCTGTCTCTTTGACCAGACACCTAACTTTCTCACTATGTCATTGACTCTTCACACAGTTGTCCCAGCTCGACCAATCAGAAACCAAGGCCAGTGACTTCGACGTCATCACTCACAAGTTGAACTATATCTGAGTTTTTTTCCATTATTATTTACACTTGCATAACACGTCAACCCACCGCTGACGTCACACACTGACTTCCACACTCATTATTATTTGACAACCTTACTTTTTGGATTACACACACATATATATATATATATATATATATATATATATATATATATATATATATATATAGGTGAGAGACTGTTGTATTATATCCGTGCTCATATATATATATATATATATATATATATATATATAGGAGCACGGATATCCATAACAATCTCTCGCCTACCGTCCCTATCCTTCATTGCTCTTGGGAAGTCCTCTGCGCAGCATCCAGTATCCGTACAGAGCTGGTCTTTACAGGGTGGCCCACACTGGCATGCCCATGTGCTGATTTCCATAAGAGAACATCACTTCTCGTACCCACTTCTCCAGCACTACCCAGCACATCTTGTTTGTCTCACTTGTTTTTTGTGATATGGGGTAAGTGGCCGTACAGCTGTTGTTCTCGTGGGGTAGTCTTTCCGCGTCTTCTATAAGATCACACGCAACACTCTTGTGCATCTCCCATCAAGGTTATTCTCAGGGCGCTTCGTTAGGGTTCAAGTGGTGCAGCCATACAGTGGCACTTATACAACTACGGCTTGGAAGAATTGTCGCTTTAACTTGTCAGTGAGATCGGATTTCCATATGACTGAGAATCTGTCAATGGCAGACCAAGCCTTTACTATACGTGCACGCATAGGAAAGACATGGTCCGCTAAAAATAAATGATCAATCATATGGAAATCTAATCTCACAGAAAAGTTAAAGAGACAGTTCTTCCAGGCCGTTGTCGAGTCAGTACTGCTGTATGGCTGCACCACCTGGACCCTAACGAAGCGACTAGAGAATAAACTAGATGGGAGCTGCTCAAGAATGCTGCGTGTGATCCTGAACAAGACATGGAAACAACACCCCACGAGAAAACAGCTGTACGGCCACCTGCCACATATCATCCAAACCATCGGAGTAAGATGGACAAGACACGCAGGACACTGCTGGAGAAGCAAGGACGAACTCATAAGTGACGTTCTCCTGTGGAAGCCAGCACATGGGCACGCCAGTGTGGAGCGACCAACAAAGACGTACCTTGACCAGCTCTGTGCGGATACAGAATGCTGCATAGAGGACCTCCCGAGAATGATGAGTGATAGGGACGGATGGAGAGAGATTGTCATGGATATCCGTGCTAACAGTGCGACATGATGATGATGATGAGATATAATTCTTTCATTGCGTATTCATTTGATAACTGGTGGTAATAAATTCCTGGACATAAGAAGTTGATGCGGACCTGATATTTCAAACAATTATTTTCAACCAACTTTAACTGGATGAGGATATGGTCATTACCGGGACTCGAACAAGCACCGGGCACAATTTTAATACTGCATTGTCCACTGACAAACAGGCAAACAGTAAATCCTATGATCATCTGCCAACAGAAATTAAGTATATGCTTCTGCATTTACCCATACACTCATTGATGTACACACACACACACATACACACACACATGCTTGTGTGTCTGTATATATATATATATATATATATATATATATATATATATATATATATATATGTGTGTGTGTGTGTGTGTGTGTGTGTGTGTTCAAAGCATCTTTGCCATGAATATGCCAATTTATCATTTCATATGAACGAATTCTACGTCACGTTATATTGGCCATATTGAATTGTTGTTAATACGAACCGGACAAAATCAAATTTTTTTACAAGCACTTGCACATTTCCTCGGAACGAAAACCCAAACAAATTATGTCAATGATTGATTCTAAAAACGATGGGCAATTTTTCAACAATATTGACGATGGCTCAGTTTCAACAATAGTTTTCTTTATATTTCTCTGTTGGGAATTATATGGAGAGTAAATGTGGGTTCGTATATATATATATATATATATATATATATATATATATATATATATATATATATATATAACATTCACTAAAAAAGATAAGCTTAAACCGTCATTTGGGTATTATAAATTTATTTCGGTCGGTAACTCAATAAATGAGTCTAGTTTCATCAGACAGCCATTATATAATAATCAAGAAAATATAACCTTCCCAGAAACAAAACAAACTATTTAACAAACGTGTGTGCATTGCATGATCATGCATTGTCGATATACGGAAGATATAGATGATCCCAAATAGAATCATCCCCAATTTACCAGTCGATTGGATACAGGGTTCGAGTCACGCACAAGGCGGTCTTCCTATCTATAGCTCTGCTGATGAGGCCTAATATGCCGAAATGTACATACAGAGATTGATTTTTCTCGATCTATTTAGCCTTACATTTAAATAGGTATGCCCACCTAATTAATTAATTATTAATTAGGTGGGCATACCTATTAATTAATTATTAATTGATTAACTTCCAAAATTAGGTACGACTTCAATTAAGCACATATTCTCCCAAAAATTGTCGGTTAAAAAAAGCCATATCAAAAACACAGCGTTTGTGTATTTACTTCTCATATATATATATATATATATATATATATATATATATATATATATATATATGGGTTGGAAAATAGAAAAATAAAGTATTCCAAAAGGATGAATTTATTCTTGATGGTGAAGTCGACGTTAAAACGTTTCGGTCTTTTAATAACTCATCAGGAAATTAAGAAGGAAAGGTTGTTGTCTTAACAGTGATGGATGTTTGTTTTTTGTTGGGTTTTTTTTTTTTAAATAACTGGAGTTGGTAAAGTGTATATGTAGAGAGGCTCCTAATCGAATTTTGAACAGCGTTCATTTTTGAAAATTAAGAATATGATTGGTATAAGTGAAGATGCCCCAAAACGGTCAGGAGTGTGACGTAGTTGTTAGAGACACCATAGATTCAGAGATGAGAAAAGTATAAAACGTCGGAATCTGAATCCTTAAAAATTAAGTATGAGTAGTTTAGGATATCTGTTGAACAGTGTGTTGTTCAGAATATCTAATCTAATTTAATGTTGTGTTATTATTTCATAATCTAATATAATATTACACCTGTGTGTTTAGATCGGTAAGTAGTTCGATTTTCATATAACAAACAGCAGCCGTCATGAGGACAAGTGCGAATAGAGAATTGGAATAAATTTAATTTGTAAGGGTAAAAGTGAGTGTAAATTCGTATGGAAAGTGATTAAGTTTTAGTGTGTTATAGCTATTTATAACTAAATTACCTATATATAAATATAGATATATATTCATCAAATTTTGCTGTAACGTTTTCACTGTAGCAGCATTAGTACTTAATCAAAAGAGTGCTCAATATATTTCGTAAAGTATAGGATATTTATAGTCGTAGAAAAAAGGTTTTCTCTCTACTATGGTTTTGGTGTTCAAGGTACACCTTAACATCGAAACCGTGGTAGAGAGAAAAACTTTTTCTACAACTATATATATATATATATATATATATATATATATATATATATATATATATATATATTACAACTACAAGACCCCCAGGCACATAAAATGCCCATCTAATATATAACGCTATTATCTAAATGGAGCAAATGTGAGGTATTTGCACACAAAGGTGTCAATGTATTAAAGACAGTTATAATCCCTTATTCTGTGTAATACACCTAATGGTTAAGGTTCCAATCCAAAATTGAGTTCAATTCCGGCTGTAGGATTACAAAATGTCTAGCCACATGAGAGACTTGATAATAAACACGTGTCTTATATATATATATATATAATATATAGAGAGAGAGAGAGAGATTTAAACTAGCAAGTCAAAATACCACTTTATTGGCAACGAGTTTCTACCTAAGATTAGCATTTAAAATTCGGGAAATCTCACGATAAAAGATTTCCCTAACATCTATTTTATAGCGTCTTCTTTTGTTTTTATTTAAAGTTACCAGGATGTAAAGTTTGGTAATGAATAATAGTCAATAATATCTGTTTTGACTGTAAATTTTCCAGTAAAAAGAATAAACTCCTGGCATATTTTGTTTAGAAGTTTATTAAGTTTCTTTTAAGAATGTTTTAGAAGTGAACTTATTTATTTGCAATAGTCTTAATAGAAATTATCATAGATAGAATGGTGGGTGCATAGTGTATCGAGAAGAAATAATTTACCTTGGGGCTCAAAGCGAGTGTGAACGTGTATTACGTGTAGTATGCCGATAGAGTAAGAAATATTAACGTTCTTGAAGTTAGAATTTATAAGACGCCAGTAACATATTCAAATTTAGGCGGATCAAAACTTCGTTAAAATGGATTAATCTGAGTTATGCGAACAACTGTCTTACAGAACGGACATAGAAAAAATCGGGTGAACTGGCCAGGCGAGAAATACACGGTCGGGCTTGGTTTTTCAAGTGGACTAACAAGGTGAGAAATAGAGAGAACAGGTGAGCGAGAAATTCACAGCCGGATTTCTTTTTACTAAGTTTACTAAGGCAGTGACGGGCAGGATTGAAGCGACAGAATTTCGAATGTGTTTCTCTAGAAATATTAGATAGATAGATAGGTAGATAGATAGATAGATACGAGGGAGTGTCAAAACGTAACGCCATTTTGTTTAGGACAGGTATAATTACGAACACAAAACATGTATCATACATCAAAATGAAGCTGGTCCTCTGTGGATCACATCCCTACTTCTCCACATAATCACCGTTTCTCTTAATTGCAATGTTCCCTTTCGAATCAGAACATGTATCCCTGCCCCGTAAAATTCTGTTGACTGTTCTTTGAGCCACTTCTTCACTACAGATTTAACTTACTCGTCACTGGAATAATGTTTGCCTCTCAAACCCTCTTTCATGGGGCCGAAGAGATGCGAGTCTGAAGGCTAAAATCCAGTGAGTATGGAGGATGCGGTAAAGTTGTCCCCCCGAATGTGGCCATTTTCTCTCTTGTCCTGAAGCTTGTGTGTGGTCGAGCATTGTTATGCTGAAGGAGAACATTGTCGATTGGTAAGTTGGGTCTTACTCGTCGAATTCTTGCTCTGAGCCTCGTTATGGTCTCAATGTAGGTCATAGTTTTATATTTAAAAAACTTCACATGAAATAAAGAAAACGACATTACTTTTTGACTCACCCTCGTAGATAGATGCGTAGGTTTGGTTTCTTTGTTTTAATTGCATATCAACTTTCGTGGGTTTATTTAATGTCAAAAAAATCCTTGTTGTGGAACATTAGTGATACTATTTAACCCAGAGTGTCCATGCATTTCCTAAGGGTATTAGTCCGAAAATAAATGTAATAGTGCAATTGGATTTCGAACTCACCACGATGTCGCAGTTCAGTACATTAGCCATTACACCACGGGGACTCACTATAGAAAGAAAGAAAGAAAGAAAGAAGAAAGAAAGAAAGAAAGAAAGAAAGTTAAAATAGAATAGTTTCTGCACTTTTATAAAATTTGAATATGGTTTTATTCATTATGATCGTCTAATTGTTTTTCCTGTCATTTTTATGAATGTACTTTTACGAAAATAAAAAACTAGTAAAAAATGAATAATCAATGGATTTCTTTTTATTATCCTCATCAAATATCCTCTTCTTCAAACACTGAATTTATCTGATATAAAAATAACGAACAATTATTCCCCGCTATTTGGTTGACAAAAAAGTAAATGTTTGAGCATATGTCAAATATTTTCGGGATTTTTGAAACGATACAAATAAGCGTTCTATGGATGCTTTCAAACTGAACTACTTGGTTTCCACTTTATCTAAATTGAATTTCAAATGAATCTATGAATTAATTACAAAAACAAACACGTGTCGAACAGATTAATTAACTGGCAGAAGATTTTTCGAGTGTCAGTTTTGAAAATTAATTGCGTCATGTTCTTACAAAGAATCCTTTTCAAAAAATCTTTTACAAACGACGGTCCTTTTTAAATTCTTTCGTTCGACAACCATTATTTTGCTAAATACAAAATTTTCTTTGTTTAATCTTCTAACTTTTATTACGCATAATTAGATACACAAAAGGGCATCCCATCGTAATGTAATGGTTAGCAAGCTAGCCTCGCAGATCCATTTTTACTGTATAGCGATATCGATAGGGTGCCAGATACATGGGCGGTCGGAGAGGGGGCTTCTCCAATCGGCTGGTCATGTCAATCCCTAGCACCTTTATGATTGTCCCAGCCTTATTGCCCTTGTAAGATTCAAAGTTGATAATTGAATATACAATTCCGACACGTTGTGAGACAAAACATTTAATATATATATATAACAGCACATGGAAACGATAATATACATAATGTACAGGAGAATAGAACATGTAAATACATATACAATATTTAGGTACAAACAAGATACCCAAATGTACTTAACATTAAATATTACAGACATGGAACTAAAGGATAGTCCATGCTGTACAAAGGACTTGCAGTAATGTAAGGGGGAGGCAAAATCCCCACCGAGAAAGAGGGTAGATAGATTCTAGGTTCGTTGAGAAACGTCCAGCTAAAAGAGGAAGCAGCGTTTAAATGAACGCGCTTAACTACCAGAGGTCCCCCTAGTGGGAACAAACAGCAACGCAGCGAGAAGATAACTCTTCCAGCAAAAGGAAGATAATCCCCTACACCCTTATGACAAGTCCCAACCCTTTGTATCATACATGTACTAGAATGCGATAGCTGATTGTCTTAATTTCCAGGTATACCCCTTCATCAACATTACTCCCAGGTCTACTCTGACCTGGAGTGGTAGAGAGTCGCATCTATGGGTTAAATAGAAAAAGTAAGTTTAGAAAATGTGTTTAAAAAAAATTGAGTACCTATCAAGAATGAATAAAACAAAACGTCTTCAGCATAAAATAACCCAACAAGAGTTGACATGCCGTAAAACCCACCCACCAACCAGCCAAACAATCAACAAATACTTTTCTTGAAATTGCAGATCCCCCTTCTCGTTGCCAGAATCAATAGTTCTTAAGTTTTATTAAGGGCTTTCAAACACAGCGAGGATCATCTGCATGGATACTTGAACTTCTCGGGTAATTTGGAAAGAGAGGAACCCTGCGGCGGCGGCGTCGATGAATGTTACACTTAAAATCCATGCATAAGGATAAAGAAATTATTAAAGATTATTTTACACATATTCCCCCCTCTCTCTCTCTCTCTCTCTCTCTCTCTCTCTCTCTCTCTCTCTCTCTCTCTCTCTCTCATGTTAGCGTTTTCATAGTCTTTCACCCTCTCCTTCATATTACCCAACTTTCTATATTGCCTTCGTTCTTTCTTTTTTTTTCTTTCTTTCTTCTTTTTCTTTTTAGTTCTTTCTTTTCTTCTTCGTCTCTTTCTTTGTTTCCAATTAAAGTTTCAGTTTAATGAGTAATGACTCTCTTGCCTTCTTTTTCTCCCCTTCTCTCTCTCTCTCTCTCTCTCTCTCTCTCTCTCTCTCTCTCTCTCTCTCTCTCTCTCTCGTTATTGTTTTCGTTTTCATAGTCTTTCACGCTCTCTTTCATATAATCCATATTTCTATGTTTCCTTCTTTCTTTTTTTCTTTTTTTCTTTCTTTCTAGTTATTACTTTTCTTCTTTCTCTCTTTTTTGTCGATTTGAGTCCCAGTCTTTTTCTCTTTTCCTCTTTTCCTTACAACTTCTTCTTCTTCTTCTTCTTCTTCTTCTTCTTCTTCTTCTTCTTCTTCTTCTTCTTCTTCTCTTCAAATTAGAAAACCTATAAACTATGACAATACCGAAAGAGAGGCCTGTCGACTGGGGCTTTAGAATACCACGACTGCACCTCTGCAGAGGAATCAGATCCCGACCAATAGGGCGACCTGTTAGCCGAGGGCGTTGACCCGTGATGCTTAAGGATGGAACCCTGGTGGCTGAGTCCAAGACATGCAACACTCCACTTTGGCCCTTACTTAGGTTAGACGAGCGATCGGAGAGGCCCCCTCTGATTAATCCGCTGGTCACACCAAGCCCTGGCACCTATATTACTGTTGCGACCCTATTGTCTTTATGGATAGCCCCAATCCATTTTATCATATATGTGCTAGAAGACGGTGACTGAGGGTCTTAATGTCATGGATATCTATGAAGTTCCAATTCTGGAGCTCTGTGGAATGTGGAGCACCTCTTCATCACCATTACTCCCATGTCCACTTTGACCCGAAGTGGTAGTACTTGTTAGGGTCCCATCTATGGGTTAAATAGAAAAAATGTGTGTAAAAATGTGTGTTAAAAAATTGAGTTTAAAAAGAACGAATAAAACAAAACGTCTTAGGCATGAAATAACCTAACAAGAGTTGACATGCCGTAAAATCCGACCAACCAACCAACCTTCTCGAAAGAAATCAAAATCAACCAATCATTATCATTGTCTTATCTGAGCTTTGGCCTCCAATGAACGCTACAATTACTCGTATTATATATATTTACCCTACTCTCTTTCTTTCTTTCTTATTATGCTTTTGATGTAGCATGTCCTTTTTCTTCCTTTTCTTTCTCTATAATGAAAACGGAATGGTTCATTATTTAGCTGAGGTGACGACACACATAAGAAATAAGAATTATGTGGATAAGCAACAACAGATAATCAGGATTTACATTTTTGCATTTCATCTTGTACGATTTGGACAGTCTTATTTTTAAGCAAAGGGTGTTGCAAGATGATAACGGTCGTACAATTAAGGAACACGGATATTATTATTATTATTATTATTATTATTATTATTATTGGTGTGAATTGATGGCGGCATCTGTTGTTATATGTGACTAAGTCAAGTGTTTTTCGATACGATGAATACTTCAACAACCAGCAAACTCTTCAGCAATACAGAAAAAATATTCTATTATCTTTATAGCAAGGGAAAACTGTTCAGCTAATGTGATATCTATTATCGGAATTACCAGATAAAATGATTACGTTAAACTTTTGGCCACTTGACCGAAATATTTTGTTTTGGATAGCTCAGTCGGTAGAGCGTTCGACTAGAAACCACAAGGTTCCTAGTTCGATACCGGCCCTCGCACACTCAGCGTATGAGTAGTACAGAGATCTGTGCGGTAAAGTAAGGAGCTGATGGTAGGTGTGGCGGTCCACCTCAGACACTAAAATAAACTCACAAAAAACAATCTCCTTGGTCTAGCGCTAGTGAAAAGGGGACAGACTCCCTCGCTGATTGGCTGATACCGATCTTAGGCCACCCCGACGATTTTTTTTTTTTTTTTACTTTTATTCATAAATACATTTAGAATCTTTGCAAAAGGTTCACAGATGCAAGCAACGATTAGGTAGAACGACCGTTATCATCTTGCGACAATCTCTGGTTAAAAATGAGACCGTCCAAATCGTCCAAGATGTAAAGCAAGATTGTAAATACTGATTATCTGGAGTTGCTTATCCATCAAATTCATATTTCTTATGAGTGTCGTCACCTCAGCTAAATAATGGACCATTCCATTTTTATTATAAAGAAAGAAAAGAAAAAAGGCATGCTACAGAGAAAAATATAATAAGAAAGAAAGAAAGAAAGAAAGAAAAAAGAAAAAAAAGAAAAAAGTAGGGGAAAGATAGAGATAGGGGATGAGCGCGGAAGCGATAACGTTAATCTTTTTTGTCGAACGTAATGAAAAGATGAAAAGAAGGAAAGAAAAAAAGCTCCATTACATATTATTATAGATAATTTTCCAACTTTAAAGGTTTTGGGTTTTTTTTATATTAAACCACCATCAGGATACTGTCAATATGTGATGATGTATTTTCTTCAATTTTTAATATGGAAAAAAAGTGAGCAGAATCTTAACATTCAATTGCCGTTAGTAGCGTTCTATTTCAAATTCGTGTTCGAAATCATTTTAATATACCTTACGTATTTTCTATTAAAAAATATGTATATTTATTGTATTATTTTGATTTTTCATTTTTATAGGGATATACACATACGCAACGTTTCGGTCGATGTACCCTCCGGCCTTCTTCAGTTGTTTCTTGTAATCCATTGGGGTAGATTGTTCTCATTCCGTTGCACGTGTTAAGATTAACCGAGTCTAGTAATGATTCAGCTAGGGAAATCTTTTTGAATAATTATTCAAAAAGATTTCCCAAACAAAATCATTACTTGTAAGGGAATGAGAACAATCAACACTAATGGACTACAAGAAACACATAAAGAAAGCCGGAGGGTTCATGGGCCGAAACGTTGTGTATGTCTATTTCACAACAACGATGGGTACTGTTGTAGTCCGAAAAATCAAAATTAGAAAAATCTTTCACACAATTTCAATCTCCTAAATCCTTTATACAGAATTCTAAAATAAAAGCTTTTAAAATTCATAAACATAAATGTCTTTCCATTTAATGGTGAAGTTCCAATTCTGAATCTATGGGAAGTGTCGAGTACCCCTTTATTGCCATTACTCCCAGGTCCGCTCTGAATCGGAGTGGTAGTACCTGTTAGGGTCTCATCTATGGGTTAAATAGAAAAATGACTTTTAAAAAATGTGTGTGAAAAAATTTTGAGTTGAAAAAAAAGAATGTTCAATACCCATTAAGAATGAATAAAACAAAATGTCTTTGGTATAAAATCACCCAACAAGAGTTAACATGCCGTAAAATCCAACTAATCAACCATGTCTTTCCAAAATTTCTAATAACAATTTTTTCAATCGATTATTATCGATTACAGTTATATTATTTTAGCCAATAATTCGACCCAAATATCATCGAAAATAATCTCAATAATCTTTGAATCAAAACAGAAACTCTTTAAAAACAACTAAAAACGTAATCAATAATTTAAAAAAACATACCCACATAAAATCTGATGGAGACGTGTATTCTGTCAAATGTTTAAATTATCATAAACAATATGTGGTTAAACTTCGAGATCAATTTGAAAAAAAAACGAATCTACGAGCATAAAAGAGACATCAGCGTTGATGACATAAAAAAAAGCTTTAACCAAGAATATTTTGGAAACCAATCACAATTTTAATCTTAAAGATTCCAAAATGTTAATTAATATATGCAGCAAAAAAATTAGAAACATTGTGGAATCCAGCATTATATATGATTATAATACTATCAAATAAATTTTAAATTATCCCCTTATTTAGTCACGAACTCGAACACGATACATAAAAAAAAGAAATGTCGAAATAATGACGTAAGCAAAATTTTAAACAAATAAATATACATACATCTCATTTTTAAGAAAATTCGTTACACCCTTTTAAATAATTTCGAACACGAATTACGTCACATAGTGTTGCAGCAGAACACTACTTACGGTAATAGAATGCTACGATTCTCTCCATTTTTCTTTCCATACTAAAAGTTGAATATAATTCTGAAGAATCGACATATCGACAGCATCCCGAAGATAGCTTAATCATAAAAATAAATTTAAAAAACAAAACGTTAAACGTTGCCAAATGCTTCAACTATAACAAAATCATCCTCTGAATATATATATATATATATATATATATATATATATATATATATATATACTAGCAGAGATGCCCGGAGTTACGCGGAATCTAAAAGTTAAAGATAAATCTCTTATCTATATTTAGATATGAATTAGTAAAAATTATTTTCTATATATTTGTATTATTATCTTTTATTCTTTATATATTCTCGTGTGATTTTAATGCTCAATGTAGTTTCTTAGTTAGATATCGACACGTACATACTAAAACAGACGCGATTATATATATATATATATATATCGGTTTAGCTCAGTCAGTAGAGCGTCGGACTAGGAACCACAAGGTTCCGGGTTCGATACCGGCCCTCGCCACCTCAGCGGATGAATAGCACAGGGATCTGTGTGGTAAAGCGAAGAGCTGATGGTAGGTATGGCACTCCACCTCAGACGCCAAAAACAATCTATTGCTAGTGAAAAGAGGATAGACTCCTTCGTTGTCTGGCTGATACCGACCTCAGGCCAACTTTATTTATATATATATATATATATATATATATATATATATATGAAGAAAGAACAGATTGTGTAATACCCAACAAAATGTGATTAACAGTTGAGGAATAAAAGCGGATAAAACACAATCAACTTCATTCAATTCATATTTCGCTTCGGGTATTAACAAAGCTTCATCAGAATTTTTTTCTGGTGAAGCTTCATTAAGAGGAGGCGAAATATTAATCTAATGAATTTGTTTGTGTTTTATCCAATTTTATTCCTCAACCTTTAATCATATATATATACTAGCTAAAGTACCCGGTCCATTACCGGACTAAAAAAATGTTAGGAACACCAGAGAGTGTTTTCAGGCATATTTACATCCAAAAGTAAATAGTTATGGAAATTTTCGGGAAAATCCGACCATTAGTTGATTTTTCATAGATTTTTTTTAATCCTCTTGTCGTAACTTGTTTTTGGCTACGTTAAATTTCAGGTGATTTAACGGTGCAAAAATGAAAACATTGGATTTCAATCATAATTTTCATTATTTCCGTAAGCTGAAAATGTTCTTTTTAAATCATCAGGAGTTTGTTTAATGTTTCTTATTTCGAATGGGGAAAATGTTTTCAAGATAATATTAATTTTTATGCAAGTTTCATTGTGTTAAATATGGGGGGGGGGGGTAAATTTCACAAAGAAAATTGGTGGTACCTAATATTTGTCGAAAGACCATTTATCTTAACGGTTTTTAGTTTAAAAAAAAGGGATGTGGTGACTTAATATTTTTTAAATCTGTCTATTTATTATTAGAAATATATTATTTATTAAATAACAAATTTTCTTATTCAAGTTACATACATTAGAATCATGTTTATTTTGTTTGTTTAGTGTTTAAACACTAAACTTTATATAAGTTATTCAACTACCACGTATTTTTCTTTAAAAATTTGTTATTGTTAATATTGTTATACATTTACTTGTTATTGTAATTTTTTAAGAGCTTTTATATAGAGAGATGTTTGTTTAAATGTTAAGCTAAGTGTTACTAAAAAATGTAAATAAACTTTCGACAACTATATGTATGTATTTATTTAGATATTTCTTTATTCATTTACTGTTTGACAAACAGTGTTTGTTTACTTATTTACGAAATGTAAGTTAAGTTTCTTCAAATAAATTATATAACTTAACTACCTCGTATTTTTTAACTTATGTCTAGTATTTTATAAAAGGCTTGTTTTTTTTTTTCTAAAACTCTTTTGTGCATACGAAAAAAATTAAAAACTGATTATTTTTTTAATCCGGTCAAGGACCGGATACTTTTCCTCGTATTTTTTAATTCATGTCTAGATTTTTGTAAAAGGCCTTTTTTTTCTAAAACTCTTTTGTACACACGAAAAAATTAAATACTGATTATAATTAAATACCGGGTACTTTTGCTAGTTAATAATAAAAGTTGAGTTATTGTTAATCATTAAATTAAATGTTTCGATTATTATTGTTATTTACTTCGCTGTAAAAAAATAATTCCATCGATTTTCTTTCTAACCATATAAATATTTTTAAGATTAGACCGGTGATACGCGAGACATTCCGAGCTGAAATGATTAGGGCACAAATTTGTCAACATCAAATTACCAGCAGCGTCGCCATTTTACTGTTGATACCGGTAGCAGCCAGCGGAATTTTTTAAATATTATTTGGTGTGTTCCTTGGTTAGAAGGATATTAATGTGTATGCAAGATTTCGAATCCGAGTGACCTCCCGTTTTGGTGTTATACGTCGATACGTACATACCAAACTCCTTATATATATATATATATATATATATATATATATATATATATATATATATATATATATATATAGTGATGGTTTAGTCTTCAGATGTGTACATGAAATAAGGTTTAGAGGTGAACAACATCTTACAAATATAATAAAACCTTTCAAACGAAAACATCAAACAGAATCTTCTTGTGCTTAAATGGTATCTTCGACTGAACAACTTGAATGATTATCGTCTTCTAATGAATGTTTGATGATTTTCTCTTGTGTGGAATTTGAAATTGATAGGATTTGATGAGATTCTTAAAAATCCTTCTGACATAATGATATTCAGGAATTATAGAAGATTATTTGAAGTGCGTATCCCGGAATTGACTAATCCTGTGATTATTCCAACTGACACTTGACAGCAATTGACAATCTTTCTGTGCTAGAAGGCGATGGTTGAGGGTTTTAGTGTCTTGGCTATGATGCTAAACTGCATCTAATGGTGAAGTTCCAGTTCTGAAGCTCTAGAGTACACCTTCCTCACAATTACTCCCAGATCCACTTTTACCCTGAGTGACACTACTGTTAGGATCCCATCTATGGGTTAAATCGAAAAAATGAGTTGGAAAAAACGTGTTTATAAAATTGAGTTAAAAAGATTGAGTACCATCATGAATGAATAAAACAAAACGTTTTCGGCATTAGATAACCCAACAAGGGTTGACATGCCGTAAAATTCAACAAGCCAACCAATGTAATTGACAAACTAAAGATAATTCGAACTGTACATCCCCTAATTGACTAATCCATGGATTATTTGAGCTGTTTATCCTCTAATCGACTAATCTTGAGATTATTAGAACTGTGTCCTCTAATGGACTAAACCTAAGATTAATCATACTTTATATCCTCTAATTGAATACTCAGGAATTATAGAAGATTATTTTAACTGTATATCCATTAATTAACTAACCCTGAGATTATTCGAACTGTATATCCCCTAATTGAATAATTCAAAGATTATTCGAACTGTATGTCCCCTAATTGAATAATTCAAAGATTATTCGAACTGTATGTCCCCTAATTGAATAATTCAAAGATTATTCGAACTGTATGTCCCCTAATTGACTAATCTTAGGATTATTCCAATCATGTAAGAAACTGTTTACATCACAAATTGTTAATAACATTGGGAAAGACATGTATCCAGATATTTTCTCTCCAGTTATGGATAAATCGTAGGACAGACTGTACTCTTTAACCTTGGTATGGTATCCAGTCTAGGAGAAATAAAATCTGAATTCAAACTTGATAAAACTCCGCTTAAAAATTGACCCTGTTTTTCATCCTGCTCAATAGGAGGGGTCAGTAGATACCTACATATGAAAGATCGGTGAAGATACTGGCCGAAATGTTACAAAATCGGTAAGAAATGAAGATGTTTCTTTCCATGAATAAAAGCTGTCGGTGTTTTTCTCTTTTGCGGCTTGTCCAGTAGATTCCCTTATAGTTTAGATGTGGCACACGGCCAGAAGTATGGAAGGGCGCTGTTGGATCATCCTCTGGGTATAAGCTGTATTCAAGTCAGGATATATCTATAGACTCTACCAATTAGCAGGGATTGGATTGACCAATGAAAAAACGCCAAACGTGTATTTAAAGTTGTTGATAAATTGTCCTAATATTAAATGCCTTACGGATTTCCTCACAAAAGGATCAACAGACAAGGGTTAAATGGATACAGCAATCTTTCTACTTCAAGAAATACTTTAAGGATCAACAGACAATGATCAAACTGGTACTACATCTTTATACTTCAAGGAATAAATCCAATTTTATGCCACAAGAAATATCCATTGAAACTGCACTCAATACAACAGCGAAACAAAAACGCCTAAAATGGCTACTAGAATCGTAACAGGCACCCATCCAGAAAAGCTGACAAAGTTAAAGAAATCAAATAAAGCCTTTTCCAACAACAAGGCAATCGCGTCAAGACATTACACAAATATTTAGTCACATTCATTTGGCCCTTCGACTGTTAAATTAAGAAAAGATTTACGAAGCCTTTTGTAACGTCTGAGAAAACAATTCGAATCTTATTGGGTGACATTATACAAAGAACATTTTCAAGAATATTTTCCAAGAGGTCAAGAGGTCAGGAAAAATCGTAAATCTTTGTTCGCAAGATATTTTAAATAGAATGCATTTAGTATGGCTTTGACCGCCATGTTTGTTTGGTATATCTTATTTGATTAATGAGTAGTTTTGATTACATCAGTCATTTTGGTACGCAGTTATTTTCTTTACTTTGTTTACATTAAAACTTAGTTATTTCTGGCTTTAAAAGATACTAGCAGGACCTGTCGATATACCACAGTATTATAATTTGATCATTATAACGTTTGATATGTTTACTTAACAACTATTGCTAAATAGCTCAATATGTAAAAAGTATGATAATCTTGATTTATCTCTCTCTCTCTCTCTCTCTCTCTCTCTCTCTCTCTCTCTCTCTCTCTCTCTCTCTCTTCATCTTTTCATTATGTTCGATTGAAACAGATTAGAGCTCATCTCTCTATATACATTTCCACTACTCTCTGTCTTTCTTATTATGTTTATATGAAGCATGCTATTTTTCTCCCCTTTCTTTCTTTATAATAAAAACAAAATGGTCCATTAATTAGCTGTGGTGACGACACTCATAAGAAATAAGAATTCGGCGGATAAGCAACACTAGATAATCAGGATCTACATTTTTGCATTTTATCTTGGACGGTCTCGTTTTTAACCAGAGGGTGTTGCAATTTGATAACGGTCGTACTTTTAAGGAACACGAGTATTAATATATAGACTAGGTGAAATTCCCACTCACATGCCCTGAGACGCTCATTACTGTTCATGCCCACACATCAACGACAAGGACACACCATTTTCCGTTGTACACACATACACCTAACAACATAGGGTCGTTTTGAGTAATGGTTATCATCGTAGGAAATGGAATCAGCGAGCCGAGATCAAATCTTAGATGAAGCAGCTTGCGTTTCACTTCACCCTAAAGAGGCACATAATATCAATTTTTAACGGCTTTGAATTCAGAGTTTTCTTTCTCCGAGACAGGTTTCCATACCAAGGTTATACGTTTAAAAAGAAAAATACTGTAATTGGTGGGTCTGGTATGATTGGTTTGGTTTGTTTTGTTTTACGGCATATCAACCTCAGTGGGTCATTTAATGCCGATAAAGTTTTGAAATAAATCAATTCTTAATGGATAATACAATTTTTTTATAAATACATTTTTCTATTCAACCCATAGATGGGACCCTAACAGGTACTACCACTCCGGGTCAGAGTGGACCAGGGAGCAATGGTGATGAAGGGGTGCTTAACATTCCCCAAACCTCCAAATCTGGAACCTCACCATCAGATAGAGTTTAACGTCATTCCCAGGACATGTAGACCCTCAGCCACCGCCTTCTAGCACCCATATGATAAAAAGGGGTTGGGGCTTGCCATAAGGGCAATAGGTTTGGGAAAATCATATAGGTGCTAGGGCTTGACGTGACCAGCCGATTGATCGGAGGGGGCCTCTCCGACCGCCCGTCTAGCCCAAGATAGGGCCAAAGTGGAGTATTGTATGTCATGAACTGCTCATCCACCTGGGCTCTATCCTTAAGCATCACGGGTCACCACCCACGGCCAACAGGTGGACCCATTAGGGGAGTCTTACCCTTCTGCAGTGGTGCAGTCGGTGCATTCTAACGCCCCAGACGACAGGGTGGGGTGGGGTCTGGTATGACTAGAGATTGATGATAAATCTTCTTGTAAGGCGAAAATATAATAGGGGTAGATTGATCAAACAACATTGAGTTTTCCGAGGGATATGCTGCAAGACAAGACAAAATAAAAAGCAATATGGTATTCAAGCAGATATGCTACATTCATATGTTTATGAATTCTTGTGGCGAGAGAACCACAAAGAAAGTAACACTTTCAATCATATTCTCAATGATAGAGTTGATTCACAATAAAGCATTTTTCAAACCCATCTATCGCTTAATGATCTTTTTTTTTAAGGTACAAAAATTTACTGAACACTGCTGCTACAAGACAAAACGGTCGAGAAAGTTAAAGAATGCCATTTGTTGTAACATAGAGTGTCGTCGGAGGGGTCAAGGTTTAGGTACTGGACACGTATGCCAAAAAGGGGGTTCCCCTTAAAAGAAAGTTGGGATATTATAAAAAGTATCTGGTACTGCTAAAGGAGGCGGCTTTATTCCTAAAATGAGGTAACCAAGCGAGTACATGGTACTATTAGTATTTTTGTACTTCAACCATTGTAGTTCGTTTTGTCAATAACAAAATAAATAAAATCTATTAATAATGAAGACTCGCTTCCGGTTTTTGTCTGTAACAAAAACTACGTCAGTGCCTATGTCACGTTACCTAAAATCGTCATAACATAGAATAAATACACTCAAAATTTGAGCATGCAATGTTAGATAGACTTCATTGGTTTTTTTAAGCAAGTTTTAATAAATACATACCTGGTATTATCTATCTATCTATCTATATATATATATATATATATATATATATATATGTATGTGTGTGTGTGTATATATATATATATGTGTGTGTATATATATATATATATATATATATATATATATATATATATATATATTGTTTTATTTTAATATATATTTAAAGTTATCAGAACTACGTTTCCATTTCAATCATTTTATTTTTTACTCCTTTAATAAATTTATTTTATTTTTTACTCCTTTAATAAATTTGACGATTTTACTTTACTTATGATACAAAATCTCTGATATTAAATTTTCAACTCCCATCCCCTCGAGCATTATCTATTTTACGTCGCCCAAAGGGCGTTTTTTTTATTTTGCTAGTTATTCTAATGAATCATTATTATGAGAACTCCATTGCAAACTATTAGATTTCCATATGCCACAGTTGAATGAGCTGTATATCTTTATTAAATAATAAAATGACTTGATTAGTTAAGTTAAAAATTAAAGTTAATAGAAACAATGACATCATGACATGCATTTAAATAAAAATTGAAATAGTTTATTATAAATTATTCTAATTTATTATCTAGATATATAAATGAATTATTCAAATTATATCCACATCTATATAATAAATGTAATGCTTAAGTAATACGTATCAGGTACTTTTCACAATATCACAATTTTTCATTACTTTTTCGGTACCTAGACTTTGACCAACCTGGTGTCGTATATAATTCTCTTGCCTCAATCTGGCTTATTAAACAGTTGAATTTTGAAACTATGCGATAATGAGTCTGTCTGTTTGTCTGTCTGCCTGTCTGCAGTTTTTGCATAATTTTCTTGAAACATGACACGATAGAGTATAGAAAAGAGATGACAGGATTTTGAACCTTACAATCAATCATAGGAGTCATGTCTGGAAAAGATTAGGTAATTTAATATTGTTACGATTCTAGTCGCCATTTTAGGCGTTTAGGTCTTCTATTGGTAAGTCTAATGGTACAAAAAGGGTGCAGTCTCAGTATTAGAAAGTCTGTTGTATTCCTTGAAATCCTAGATTGAACAAGAGTGTAGCTCCTTGTAGCAGAGAATCTAGTTGTATTTTGTTAAATCCTAGGTAGAATAAGAGCGTATCTCCTTGTAGCATAGAAACCAGTTGTATTCTTGAAATCCTTAGCAGAACTAGAGTGTAGCTCCTTGTAGCAAAAATCCAGTTGCATTCCTTGAAATCCTATCTAGAACAAGAATGTAGCTCCTTGTAGCAGAGAATCCAATTGTATTCCTTGACATCCTTGGTAGAACAAGGGTGTATCTCCTTGTAGTAGAGAATCCAGTTGTATTCCTTGACATCCTTGGTAGAACGAGGGTGTAGCTCCTTGTAGCAGAGAATCCAATTGTATTCCTTGACATCCTTGGTAGAACAAGTGTGTAGCTCCTTGTAGCAGAGAATCCAATTGTATTCCTTGACATCCTTGGCAGAACAAGGGTGTAGCTCCTAGTAGCAGAGAATCCAATTGTATTCCTTGACATCCTTGGTAGAACAAGGGTGTATCTCCTTGTAGCAGAGAATCCAATTGTATTCCTTGAAATCCATAGTAGAACAAGAGTGTGGCTACTTGTAATAGATATTCCAATTGTATTCCTTGACATCATTGGTAGAACAAGGGTGTATCTCCTTGTAGCAGAGAATCCAATTGTATTCCTTGACATCCTTGGTAGAACAAGGGTGTAGCTCATTGTAGTAGAGAATCCAATTGTATTCCCTGAAATCTATAGTAGAACAAGAGTGTGGCTACTTGTAATAGATATTCCAATTGTATTCCTTAAAATCCCAGGTATAACAAGATTGTAGCTTCTTGTAGCAGAGAATCCAGTTCCTTTAAATCCCAGGTAGTACAAGAGTATAATCCTTGCAGCAAAGAAACTAAGTGCAGTGTTCCTTCAATCAGAACTCCCGTTAATAACTGATTCATGGAAAGTTACAAAGATCCTAAATGTTCAAATATTTTTCTGGGCTCGTTTCTAATTGGCCAATTGTTACTGGAAATGCGTGCTGCTGCTGCTGCTATTTAGGGAAATTCCATAAATATGAATGTGAGTTTTATGTACCTCTTATTCCAACATATTCCAATGGGCATTCCATCCTTGGCTAACTTGTCTTGTAGTTCCATTACTACTGAAAAGCGTTTTCGATCCTCGCTGGATGCCCCATACGTGTGACCTTGTGTCACATACTAACCGTGGCCAACGAGTCAGATATATAACTATATCAACATATTCCAGGACACCTCATGTAGTGTACTGGTTAGCAAGTGAGATTTGCAGACCATTGTTAGTGAGTTCGATTCTCATTGGACGTTCCATACTTCTGGCCTTGTGCCACATCTAAGCTAACCCTAGTAAATGATTATACCAACATATTCAAGGGCACCTCCGTTAGCGAGCTAGATTAACAGGCCATTTTCAGTGAGTTCGATTCTCACTGGGTGTCCCGTACTTCTGGCCTTGTGCCATATCTAAGCTAACCTTAGTAAATAACTATACCAACGTATTCCAGTGGACCTCACGCGGTTTAATGGTTAGATAGCTAGATTAGCAGACCATTGTTAGTGAGTTCGATTCTCATTGGGCGCTCCATACTTCTGGCCTTGTGTCACATTTGAGCTAAGCTTATTAAATAACTATATCAACATATTCCCAAAAATATGAATGAAAAAAGTAGCCAATCTCAGACAAAATCATTTTAGTCCACTTCAAAGTATTCTCCTTGGGATATCGCATAACTATTCCAGCATATTTTTTAAGTCTAAAAGACCCTCTTAGGGATTGCCCTCAGCTGTCTCGTCACGATCTCCTTAATCTCAACCATGATCTGAAATCTGTACTTTTTTCAGTGTTGATCTAATCTTTTGAAGAAAAAAGAAGTCATAAAGAGACAAATCTAAATTGTGCAGGGTGATTCTAAAGTAACTCCCTATCTTATCTTTAAAATCTTATTTCTTAATACTCATTTTTACAAAAAAATGAATATGAGAAGAATACACAGAACATGGTGTTGTATTCAAAACTCTGTATAACCACCATTATTTGCTTCCAGCTTTTCAAGCCGTTCGAGAATCGCATCGACTGATCTTACCAGGAACTCTTGTGGAATGTCAGAAAAAAATTCTTCGTATTCGTCTTTAAAGTTCTTCCAACACAGATTTAATTTCCATATATTAAAGAAAATACATTCACTTTAGAAAAATGTACCTGCATATTAAAAAAATATAGTTTAAACTTGGAAGTTACTTTTCAATCACCCTGTAGTTAGCTGGTAGATAAATTTAGGTTTGGTTTCTTTGTTTAATGGCATATCAACCTTCGTGGGTTATTTAATGCCAAACTCCACCTTGTTGGTTGGGGCTTTGAAATACATCGACTTCACCTCTACAGTGACGTAACACCCCCAATGAGGCTATCTGTTGGCTGTAAGTGGCGACCAATGATACTTAATGACGGAATCCTTGTCTCTGGGCTGTCTATGACGTGCAACACACCACTTTGGCCCTTACTTAGGCTAGACGGGCGATCGAAGAGCCCCACTTCTATCAATCGGCTGGTCACGTCTAACCCTAGCATCTATATGATTGTCCTGACCCTATTTCCCTTATCGCAAGCCGCAACACTTTTTATTCTATATATGCTAGAAGGCAGTGGCTGAGGGTCTTAGTGTCCTGTGGATGACGTTAAACTGCATATAGTAGTGAAATTCCAATTCTGGAGCTCTGGGGAATGTAGAGTACCCCTTCATCACCATTACTCCCAGGTCCACTCTGACCCGGAGTGGTAGTACCTGTTAGTTATGGTTTAAATAGAAAAAAAACGTTGAGTTTATAAATTTGAGTTTGAAAAAAAAGTTGAATACCCATCAAGAATGAATCAAACCAAATATTTCGGCATAACAAGGGTTGACATGCCGTAAAAACCAACCAACTAACCAACCTACATGTAATTCGTGTATGCATAAATCTCAAACATTTTTTTATTAAAAACATTTTACTAGTGCGTATTCTGACGACACTTGGAAACATTGCGCTCACTATATATATATATATATATATATATATATATATATATATATATATATATATATATCCAAACCCCAGAAAGATCGCCAGACGACTGGAAAAGACACAAATTCAAATAATGAAGAAGAATAACTCCGTGTTATTCAATAACACATGCCTGAAAAAAATATATATATTATATACATATAAGTAAGTCGTCGGGATGGCCTAATGTTGGTATGAGCCATAAAGCGAGGGAGTCTATCTCCTTTTCACTAACGTTTGACTAGGGAGATTATTTTAGCCTCTGGAGAGGGAGAGCACCATACCTAACATCAGCTCGTCACTTTACGGGACAAATCCCTGTGCTACTCATAGGCTGAGTCGTTGAGGGCCGATATCCAACCAGGAACCTTGTTATTCCTAGCCCGACCCTCTTGGGGATATATATATATATATATATATATATATATATATATATAACTTTCAAAGAAAGAAAAGCAGGAAAACTATATATATATATATATATATATATATATATATATATATATATATATATATATATATGCGAAAATCTATACATAGTTGGAAAGGAAGTATTTGTGAATTTGATTTATGTCCATTTAATATTTTCAAATTTAGTATAAAACATTTACATCAAATTTACATGGATGATATATATATATATATATATATATATATATATATATATATATATATATATATTTGAGATTATTGTGGTATATGTATCCGTTTGTGGGAGGTACATATATCAGGATTGGGCATTTGTATAAAGCATTAAAGAAAGAAATATCAGAAACTCGGTTGTTTTTTTAGTAGAGTTTCATTTAATTAGTAGTAGTAAATTTTCAGGATTTTTATACCTCCCTTCTTCAGAGTGTGTAAGGACAGTAGTATTGCTGGTTTCTGGTTGTTCCTTCTAGTGGGGGGTAGCTGCTGCTTGTCGTAGCTTTGTGTGTGGGTGTACATGCCGCTATTGCATATATATGCATATATATATATATATATACATATATATATACTAGCAAATATATGCACCCTCCGGGTGCAAGTATTTAAGTTTTAATGTAATAAAATATCGTATTAAATTAGAAAGTCTAATGAAACTAAATAAGAATACAGATAAAAAGATTTGAAACAGAGGGAGTATAATAAAAGATTTGAAACAGAGGGAGTATAATAAAAGATTTGAAACAGAGGGAGTATAATAAAAAATGGAACAACTGAAACTTACTCTTGCATCACTCTTGTCTTTCATTGTTGTTTTTTCTAATTTAAGTATTTAGTTATAAGAGGAAGTAAAAAATAAAATGACAGTTATTTTATCTTGTTAATGGATTTCATTTAAGATTCATTGAAGAGATTTTTGCTTATATTCATTAAAATAAAACCAAACAGTTAGAAATCAATAATACTAAGCACATATTTATTAAATTCGATTTTTTTTATATTAATATGCAAATTAGCCTTCCCGTTCACACTGTAAAGCGCTATTTTGTTGTATATATAAATATAATTGCATGTTGTCAGTATGGAGACATAGTTAACAGTATTAATAATGTAAGACAATTTTATTAATAATTGAGGTTTAGATAAAAATAAAATCATGGAGAATGTGATGTCAATAACTAAGAGAATTGTGACTTGAGTAGGAATATAGTTTCGGTTACAGACAGAAACACACAATCTCCATTATAATAAGATATATATATATATATATATATATATATATATATTCAAATTTAGTATAACAATCAACAACAACACCAAGGCCATTTTTAATGCGAAGTGCCACGCCGGAATCAAGACTCTCGTGACAGTTGCTTTAGAAATTGCAAAGATTTTTTCGGTCTTCTCCTTAAGCAGTGCCTTAGGCACCGGGCAATAAAACATGCCCCTACCTCTTATTGGCAAGAAGGCAGATGATGATTGAGAGGAAATCCCCTGGAAGCCAGCCAATAGCTTTTTCCACAATCCAGCACAGAAAAGCTCATTTGACAGGAAACAGGTATAATTTCCTCACGGTTATCTTTCTCTTCTTTCCCTTCCTGTGACGAGGAGGAAACTATGTTTAAAATAGAAAATGGCGTTATTAAGCAACATAAACAGGGTCTTAGCTACAGGGCATACTGCTTATCGTCGTTGAAAATGGACACGGCGACCCGCGTTCATGGATGAGGTAGTTTACATTTCATATAGTTCTAATACCATTGGGAAAGGTATGCAAATATGGTCAAATAGTTGGCTGATTGCTTGCTTGGATTTTACGGCATGTCAACAATTGTTGGGTTATTTTATGCCAAAGTCGTTTGACTTTATTTATTATGGTGGGGAACTCAATTTTTTACATAATTTTTAACACTCATATTTTTTTATTTAACCCATTTAATTATTACAACGCTTGATAAGTTTACTTAAGAGCTATTGAAAAAGTATGATAATCTTGATTTAACTCTATCGCACTCTTTTTTCTTTTTCTTTTTTCTTTCCTTATTTTCATCTTTTTGTCATGTTCGATTGAAACAGCATTATCGCTCACTCTCTCTCTCTCTCTCTCTCTCTCTCTCTCTCTCTCTCTCTCTCTCTCTCTCTCTCTCTCCATCCATCTATATATATATATATATATATATATATATATATATATATAATATATTTCCCATTCTTTCTTTCTTTCTTTCTTTCTTATTATATATTTCTGTGTAGCATGTCTTTTTCTTCTTCCCTTTCTTTCTTTATAATAAAAACGGAATAGTCTATTATTTCGCTGAGGTGACGACTCTCATAATAATAAGAATTAGGCGGATAAGCAACACCAAATAATCAAGATTTACATTTTTGCATTTCATCTTGGACGATTTGGACGGTCTTACTTTTAACCAGAGGGTGGTGCAAGTTGATAACGGTCGTACAATTAAGGAACACGAGTATTGATATATAGATAATAATATATTATTATATTAGGTATTTACCCAACCCAGTTACTACGGGTATAATGTGACACAAGGTCGCACGTATGGGACATCTATGAGGATCGAACTCGCTATTCAATAGTAATGTATCTGTGAGACTAGCTTGTTAACATCAGGATGAGACAACCTGAATGGTGTGATGTATTGGTGTGTTTTTTTATGATATTTTTTCGTTCTCTTCGCTAACATAGAATACTTAACAGTTGCTAATTACTCTGTTCAACTTGTATCTTTTGCTTAGTAAACCTTTTTCTCTATCCTTAATACTCGATGTGTCTCTTTATATTATTTCTCTGATACTTGAGTTACAGCAAAGGGTGAATTTTTTCCTTCTTTTTTAAATTACAAATAATAAAATTTGATGATATTTTTGATGATATTTTTTCGTTCTCTTCGCTGCAAACAGTTGGGGGGTTATGAAGGTAGGGTTTGAATTTTAATAAGATAATAACCCCAAGCATACAGCAAAGATAATTCGTGGATGGTTTGTTCAGAACAATGTATGGCTGTTTTCAGTTGCCTAATCAAACACCTGACCCGAATGCAATTAAAGATTTATGGTGAATTCTGAAGTGTTTTTTACATCAGAGTGTTTCAATGATTTGAAGGTCATTTACAAGAAAGAGTGGGATAAGATGTTTTTTTTTTTTAAATGTTGAGAAGGGTTTTGAAAACTGTAATTGTACATAAGGGCAGTGGATTTTAATTGGTTTCTATATTAAAAAAATCATTCATAAGATCTATTTTAATACGTTGGAGAATAAAACAAGAGCTGTGAATTGAAGTAACAAAATATAAATTAATTACACTTGACCTCAAGGAAGAGAACATTTAAAATCAAAATTAAAGAAAAAACAGTCATTCTACAAAAATAGTTGACAAAAGGCAGAGGTAAGCCTGAAATATCAGAATTAAAAATAAGATTAAAAATAACAAAATATTCATCATGGAATTTTGATTACGGAATTTCCTTACTAGCAAGAATATGCGCCCTGTATTTAAGTTTTAATGTAATGAAATATATTAAATTATAAAGACTAACGAAATTAAATAAGAACACATATAAAAAATATTCCCTTATTTTAACTATATTTTAATTGATTTCAATATAAATTCATTGATAGGTTTGATTTTAACAATAATATTAAAGATCACTGAAACCAAGCAATTATTTATTAAACTAGGTTTTGTTAAAATCAGTATGCAAAGACACATTGAAGGATTTTAAATGTACTAATAACATGGGCTGTTTTGTGGCAAAAATAACTCAGTTTATTCGATGTATCAATATTAATGATTTTGACAATAGATCAAATAATCATTGATAAACTTACGCAGTTCCTAAGGGTATTTTGACGTAAGCAGTGGCTTAGTTTCGGTTATAGACAAATAGATACATAATCTTCATTATAATAAGATTTTAGAGTTTCCATACAATGTTTCCCTACATCCATCACATAAACATACACACACATACACAAGCACACATAAACACACACACACACGCATATATATATATATATATATATATATATATATATATATATATATATATATATATATATATAACCTAAATTGATACTTATAAACGAGTCTATCCCCTCAAAAATAAACTGAGAATAATAACTCACCATAAAAGATTGGCTCACTACCTAGAAAAATGGTAGAGCTTGTTATACAATCAATGTTATTGACTCCGTGACTCTAGGTTTCGTGCCAATGCACTCATCAGACGGGAAGGTGGTTAATTGTATCTAAGATGATTATCGTGGTCAAATAAAAGTCTTCGGGCAATGTTTCAAAGTTTTTCAAAAAGTATTTATCATCAAATTTTCCGCCATTAGTTTTTGTCCATATCAGTCATCGCCCCAGGGAAGTGCTATGCGTAACCTTTTTTTTCTTTTTTTTGCGACTGAGGTGGAGCGCCATACCTACTATCAGCTCACTACTTTACCGCACAGATCCCTGTGCTACTCATACGCTGAGTTAGCGAGTGTCGATATTGAATCCGGGACCTTTTGGTTCCGAGGCGGACGCTCTATCGACTGAGCTATAAAAGAAAATTTAAAATACAGAACAAATAAGTCACAACGACAATTTGATATTTAATATATCGTCCATTTTTGCGAATTACTTCCAAGATTTGTTTTGGTAAACTCATTATTAACTTCTGCATCGGATACTTTCCAAGGGTGCATAAACTGCAGCACGAAAACCATTCACAGTTTCAAATTACGATCCATATTTATAAACATACTTTGCCATCCATCCCCAAACATTCTCGATCGGGTTTAGATCTGGGGAGCACGGTGGATGGCTCATTTTCTATCTGGTTTTACTATTTTAACCAGGAGTGTATATCAAATGAACATTATGCAAGCGTTCAAATACTTATTTTGTTGTATACCTCTTTACTTTACTTTTATTCTTCTATTCTTCTTCTGGCGTCTTTTCTATCTTACGTCTTCTTCTAACATCTCTCCTAGCGTCTGGACTTCTCTTGGGGACTTCGTGTCTGGTCTTCCATTGGGGATTTCTCTTTATCAGAAGCCCTGTGTCATTGGTAGTTTTTAGATAAAAAGACAAGACTTCGATTTACTTAGATTACATTTTATTTCGAAATCCCCCACCAGACTACCTGCGCAGATCGAGTTGGAGCGTGTATAACACGACTCACCACCGTCGTGGTTTCTCGCCGACCGACAAAAATCTATTTCTAATCTAAACCGAAAGAGGGTCTCCTCCACCGATTCTCACGGTATCCACCGAAAAGGATCAGGATGAGGTCAAGCCTTGTCACTCATCCTTCAAGGCCGTGGGCTGCAACTTATAACAGCCATTTTTATTTCTACACTACTGTACATAAATATTAAGAATCTAATAATTATGTAACAATTTTACCCCGCAATATGTCAGGATAGCGTAGTCACAAAGTCAACAGTGCTGTATGTGGTGACAATGCGTTGTTTAAAGTCTCAAAAAGTTATATTTCTATTCCAATCTTTGCTCTTCCTACTGGGAAAAAATTCATTGTTCGTAATTATCGGGGCTAATCTGGATATCAACATTGCTTCTTTAATTCGTAGATTTCCCAAATTTCGCTATCTGGCTTCAATTGTAACTGTTATGTTTTTCCATTTTTTTAATTAGAAAGGAAAAAACATAACAGTTACAAACGAGACCAGAGAGCGAAATTTGGGCAATCTACGAATTAAAGAATCAATTTTGAACAACAAAAATTGATATTAAATTAACATCATTGTTTGAACTTAATATCTTCATAGTTTATGTATAACTTAAGAAAAAAATCAAATTGAAAATCAATTTCATTATAATCAATGTAAGAGTAGGAATGACTTTAAAAGTACATGAATACTCTTTTCATTTGGCCTTGTATCAGATTAAACTAAACGTATCAATAATTGGTTGGTTGATTGATTGGGTTTTTACCCATTGGGTCATTTTATACCGAATATGTTTTTGTTTAATTCATTCATTATAGTACGCAATTTTCTTTAAAAACTCAGTTTTTAAACACATTTTTAAACTTATTTTTCTATTCAACCCATAAATGGAACCTTAACAAATACTACCAGTACGGAGCACAGTGGTCATTGGAGTAATAGCGATGAAGGGGTACTCCACATTCCCCAGAGCTCCAGAATTGGAACTTCGCCACTAGATGCAGTTTAACGTCATACCCAGGACACTACGACCCTCAGCGACCGCCTTCTATCACATATATATGCCATAAGGGAAATAGGGTTTGGATAATCATATAGGTGCTAGGGCTTTACGTGACTAACAGATTGATCGGATGGGGTCTCTCCGACCGACCGTCTAGCCCAAGTAAGGGCCAAAGTGAAGTGTTGCATGTTGCTCAGCCGCCAGGGTCCCATCCTTAAGCATCACCGGTCGCCACCCACGGTCAACAGGTTGTCCCATTTGGGAGTCTTACCCTTCTGCAAAGGTGCAGTCAGTGTAATCTACAGCCCCAGGCGACAGGACTATCTATGTAAGAGTAGACATGACTGTAAAAGCGCAGCAATACTCCCTTCATCATGGCCTTGTGTCAGATTAATCTAAACGTATCAATAATTAAATTGAAAAAGAGGAAGACAATGAAAGTGAAAAAGAAGAAGAAAAGAGCCAGTTCTTGTGATAAGAGTACGCTGATTAAAATTCAACTCAGCCCTGTCGGTGGGGATTAAGAAATCCAGACAAAGGGATATGAACCCTCCAATGGAGTACTTATTGGAAGCCCCAACCCTTTTATATGTGCTAGAAGACGGTGGCTGAGGGTCTTCATGCCCTGGGCATGACGTTAAACTCTATCTGATGGTGAAGTTCGAATTCTAGAGTTCTGGGGAATGTGGAGTACCTCTTCATCATCATTACTCCCAGGTCCAATCTGACCCGGAGTGGTAGTACCTGTTAGGGTCCCATCAATGGGTTTAATAGAAAAAAATGAGTTTTAAAAAATTGTTTAAAAGAAATTGAGATACCCAACAAGAATGAATAAAACAAAATGTCTTCGGCGTAAAATAACCCAATAAGGGTTTACATGCCTTAAAATCCAACCAAACAACCAACAAAATTCAACTTGAGTTAATCGCAAGCTCACGCATGCGCATTGCATACATTTTATATGTGATATCTTTCTTTGCATTAGCGACCCTCAAAACTGGGTGTTGTAATTGAACATATAGCATCAAGTGTCAAAATGCTTACTGGTCTACGTGACCGGGGTCACGAAAGAAAGAACGAAGAAAGAAAAGAAAGAGAGAAAACTACAACAGGACTTGATTTACGTTAATCAGAGATATAGACCACACACGAAGTTTCTTTTGTTCTTTGCCGAAATAAGAGAAAAAATTACGTTTCGTTTTTTATTCAACATCGATAAGAAATTTAAAGAATAAATAAAGTTTAAAAAAGATTTACAAAATATGATTGGAACAGTTACGGCAATATGTATACAGGATGATTGAAAAGTAACTCCCTATTTTAAACTATTTATAATTCCTTTGTATGCAGTTACATTTTTCTCAATACTTTAATGTATGTTCCTTAATATATGGCAATTAAATTTTTATGCAAGAAATGGATGCATAGACGTGGTCCTGCAACTTTTTTTCTTTGGGGTTGGTTAAAGGAGCACGTCTAGTCTATGAAACCAACGACTTTGGAAGAACTTGAAGGACGAATACGAGAATTTATTTCTGCCATTCCACGAGTGTTCTAGAGTAGATAAGTTGATGAGCTTCCCGAGCGGTTGAGAGGCTGGAAACGAATGCTGGTGTTCATTAGAATTTTAAATAAAATTCCACGTTACGTTTCATCTTCCCATATTCTTTTTTTTTCTTTGTAAAAATAATGATTCAGAAATAAATCATAAGATTTTTTTAAATAGCGAATTATCACCCTATATATATATATATATATATATATATATATATATATATATATATATATATATATGCTTAGGAAAGGTATGCACCAAACTATTCTCCCTCAAACTATGAGTAAACAGTAAGGAACACTTTGGTTAGGCGACCAGTCTAGAAGAAAAACTGGACTGAAGAAATTAACTCTATGTCACATCCTACTCGTTCGTAAGGGTTGGTATATATATATATATAATGTCAACCCCTGTTGGGTTATTTTATGCCGAAGACGTTTTTGTTTTATTCATTCTTGATGGATTTTTTAAAAAAACTCAATTGAGTAGAGTGTTGCATGTTAGGGACAGCTCAAACACCAGGATTCCATCCTTAAGCATCAGGGTCACCACCCACAGTCAGCAGTTAGCCCCATTTGTCCGAGGTTCTTACCCCTCTACAGAGATGTAGTCGATGTATTCTAAAGTCCTAGCTGTTAGGGCTGTCGTCTCAAAGATCACGCAACAGTTGGAAAATAATAACATAATCGTCGTCGGTCGTCGGGGTGGCCTAAAGTCGGTATCAGCCAATCAGCGAGGGAGTCTATCCCCTTTTCACTAGCGCTAGACCAAGGAGATTGTTTTTGCGTCTGAGGTGGAGCGCCACACCTACCATCAGCTCCTTTAACATAATAGGATTGTAGAATTACAATCATTAATGATAATACTCGTGTTCTTTAATTGTACGAACATCTTGCAATACCCTCTGGTTAAAAATGAGACCTTCCAAATCGTCCAAGATGAAATTCAAAAATGTAAATCCTGGTTATCTGGTGTTGCTTATTCACCGAATTCTTATTTCTTATGAGTGTCGTCACCTCAGCTAAATAATGGACCCTCCTTTTTTATTTCAAAGAAAAAAGACATGCTACACAGACAAAAATATAAGAAAGAAAAAAAAAGAAAGAGATAACGATAATGATAGAGAGACGACGCGAAAGTGACAACACTAATCTGTTTCAATCGAACATAATGGAAAGATGAACAGAAGGAAGTAAGAAAAGAGAGAGAGAGAGAGAGGAGAGAGAGAGAGTTAATCAATATTATTATACTTTTTACATATTAAACTATTTGGCAATAGCTCTTAGGTAAAAATGTCATTTAAATTTTTTTTGATTATCATGCTGTGGTATATCTATAGGTCTGCTAGTTACAATCATTACCGATTATAATAATTAAAATAATGAATTTGCTTCTCACTAGGTACTCCGTTTTTAAGGCCTCGTGCCATACTTGACAAAGCTTAGTGAATTTTGATAAATTAAATTTTTATTGTTTCCTGTATATTTAGATGACATTTTTAATATTTTTAGTTAACATGTTTGTATATCGTAGATTATTTGCAGGGAAAAGGTAACTCAGATTGCCAGCTGCTGAATATCTTACCTGTGCAGGTGTGCAAACGCAAAAATCATTTATGCTGATGTAAGTATTACGTGACTACCTTTTTAAAACTTAGAAACAAAACTTTTAAATAAAAAGCATTTTAAAAGGATATTAACTCTCCAAAATGCTTTTATATATACACTTACATGCATATATATATAAGTCATCCACAGACAGAGTGTTTTGACGTTTCTTCAGTGTGGCTAGACACAAAATCTACGAAGCGAAATCCGACTGACTTTTCGTCCGCTCGATTCGTAAACCTCTCGGCCATTTCACAGCTGTCGTAAAGGAGGTGGTGTTTAAAGTATTAAATACATACATTTGTTTATATATTTCACAATCACCATAGAGATTCAGTCTGTAAACAGACAATCATTGCTTTATGCTGGCAGTGAAAGTTATATATATATATATATATATATATATATATATATATATAAGTAAAGAAATAACAAAAGACTTAGAGATTTAGCTTTATAGTCTATTTCAGGAGCTTAGACAAAGTGTCTAACTCTCCCGACTCATCAGATGTGAAATGAGTCGGGAGAGTTGGACACTTTGCCTAAGCTCCCGAAATAGACTATAAAGCTAAATCTCTAAGTCTTTTGTTATTTCTTTACTTATATATTTACTCTGTGACTTTAACATTAAGAGCACACATTGAGCTCTCAAACTACGACAGTTTTTTTTAAATAAAACTCTTGTGTCGTAAGGAAGATTTCTTCTCTGAACTTTTGGATTATATATATAATATATATATATATATATATATATATATATATATATGGTTTCCATAAAGTCTCTTTACCTTGTTCTCCAGATATCACTCCCCTGGACTTCTTTCTGTGGGGTTATGCTAAAGATAGCGTGTATCGAACAAGGATGACATCACTGACCTAAAGCAAAAGATCATTAATTCCACTGTGATTTTTTATAAGGTTCTGCTACAGAGAACATGGCAAGGAATCGAGTCGCGTCTTAATATGCTTTCGTGTAACTAATGGTTACCATGTAGAGGTGTATTAAATGATGAAAATATATGCACTCTTCATTTTGTAATAATTTCCACGTATTTATCGGTTGTAAAGTGACTTTATAGACACCCATATATGCTCCCCATCCCTAGGGTTGAGCACTCTGGGGGATCTTGCTGACGGCCGCCAACTCAAGCGTAAACGCAACGCTCTTCTAAGGAATGGAGCACTTTGTGATTTACACGCAAAGCGATGTGTGTATTAAAACAGTTAAAACCATTCTGTAAGTGAAGACAGCCTAATGGTTACGGTACTGACACCCAAGATCGGATTTCAATTCCGGCTGTAGGTAGCTTACAAAATGTCTAGCCACACTGAGTAGACTTGATAAGTCGAAACACGTGTCTGTGGATATATATATATATATATATATATATATATATGGTGTCTATAAAGTCATTACATCTTCGCGTGCGTGGATCGCGACTTGTCTTTCAAAAATATAACGCTGAACAAATACAGTTACACAATAAAAAAGATTTTATAAAGATTTTCATCTCCTGTCATCTATAAAACATCCATCAATTTCTTCACCCCAAGATACATCCTGATGAAGGTTTAAAGAAACCGAAATGTTTAAACATCGATAAATAAATTCATCCTATTTTCGGAACACTTGTTTTTTCAAATTTCTTAATATTGTCGGATTTATTTTCCATATTTACTCCCATATATATATATATATATATAGTTTCAATAAGAAGGGAAAACTTAAAAAACAGTAATTTGGATTTATTTCGAGCGGTAACTCAATAAATGGGTCCAGTTTCGTCGGAGGGCTAAATAGTCTGTCTGGCGAAACTGCGCTCATTAATTGAGTTACCGATCAAAATAAATTTATAATAGCCAAATTACGATTTGTTAAGTTTTTCTTTCTTGCTGAAAGTGTAAATATTGCTCTGTATGTAGTTAATTTATTAATTATCTTACATTGAGCTCTCTTGGGGATTTTGAATAATCCTTGTATAAATCTATGCATTGTGGATACTATTATTTAGTTCAATTAGCCTTTCTAATTTAATATAATGTTTTATTAGATTGAAAATTAAATAGTTTCACCCGGGGGTGCATATATTTGCTAGTTAGTTTAAAAAAATGTTGAATACCCAACATTTTAGAATGGAAAAGGAAGGTCATCAACCCCTGTGGGATGAAGTTAAAATAATAGAATAGTGAGATCAGATAACTTAAATAATATATATATATTATATATATATATATATATATATATATATATATATATATATATATATATACATGTAGGGAAATAATAGGCGCATGTTTCCTCCCTCCTAAGTAGGTGAATCACAATACGATAGTCTTTAATTAAGCAGGAAAAAGTGATGAAGCCTAGAATAAGTAATAACAATAATAAGGAATTGCACTATTGCACTCCGAGCAATTAATTTTAAAATAAAAATTGTAATACCATACATGATTTAGTTGAAGAGTGAGAAAAATGATATGAGGTTTAACGTTCTTAAAAACGGTCTCTGAATTTTCCAACGAGACAATAGCCAAGAAGAGCAAAACATAAATGAGTATATCATTTCACTTAACTTAAATAATACCAAAATCTAGTTGATTACAGTGGCCTACGTTAAAAAAAATTCCAAAGGTCAAATGTTTACCAATTGATATAAGATCATTTTATACTGAATTCAAAAACTACCATTCATTGTGTTTAGTCTTGTCTGATTTTTAAGATTGTGCTTTAATAAGTTGTATATAATAATAACACTAATCAAAATCTAGTGGACTCTATTGTCACAGCTATAATACTGTTCTCTACATTTCAAGTAAGAGCCTATATCTTAAAAATTTAAATGGATTAGAAAAAATGAGTATGGTTTTTGGATTCAGCGTAGAAAACTGTCTTATAATCAGCTATTATATATTTGACCTTGAAAACATCACAGGCCGAAGTTATCGAAAATAAGGTACTTCCCCAGGAAGGATCGAACTCGGTAGGAAATATTGAGTACCACTTCATTGGCATTACTCCTAGGTCCACTCTGAACCGGAGTGGTAGTACCTGTTAGGGTCCCGTCTAATGGATTAGCGAGACTAGGTTACTAACTATTACAACTTGATGGGGCGCCACTTTTCTATAATAATATATCTCTAGATACTACCTTCCCAAAATCCTTACTAAAAATAAAACTAGATAGGTATTAGGGTCAAGCTGTGAGCATATATGGTAGTTGGCTACCCAACCCGTTCGCCGCGGGTAGGATGTGACATGAGTTCCCAAGTATGGGGCATCCAGCAAAGATCGAACTCGCTATTCAGGAGTAAAAGAAGTACGTGATTAGCTTGCTAACCATTACACCATGAGGGGTCGCCTAACTAGCCCAAGCAAGGTTGCTTAACAACCATGATCCTCTCCCCTGGCATTACGAGTCCCCACCCACGGCTTCCAGTTGACTTCATGTGGGGAGGGGGTCATTCCCCGCTGCAGAGGTGCAGTTAGTGTATTCTCCAGATCTAGCCGACCGGTTGAGCTAAAACCAGGTACAATGTAACAAAGAAAAATGTGTCGAAATAGGCCAGTTTTGTAGACGGGGAAACTCTATCTTTGTCCACATTTTAATATTGAACAACCCACTCTTTTGAACTTTGACCTCTTCTTAGAGGTCACAGTTCACAGTTAAATTATTTGATTTCAAATGAAAACTAATTAATTTTATCATGGATTCCATCTTAATTAACTGATGGCAAAATTCTAAGAAAAAAGAAAAGAAATTATAAATTATCTAATGAAAACAATAAATGTAACTGCGTTCGTGAACATCAATATTAAATTATTCAAAACAAGTCATTTTGCCAAAAAAAAAAGTTCTATCGATTCAACCGGAAAAAAGGATCAAAGTTGTACGCAATAACCTTTTCTTAAGATCTACTCGTTTCTGTATCCGGTGCATAAAAAAATTGCAACCTTTGAAAATACTTCCAGCAGTATGCACATACACGTATACAATTGTGTTTTAAAATGCAAGAAAATTATGAAAGTTATGAAACTGATAAGATATCACGCATCTATGTCGCAGGTGGTGTAATGGTTACCGTTGTAGGAAATGGACACGGCAGGACAAGTTCAAATCCTAGACGAGGCTGTTTTGCATTTCATATAGCGCTAATACTCTTGCGAAAGGTATGACCCCAACTATTCTCGCTCTAGCAATGGGGAAAAGTAGAGTGGACTTGGATCTTTAACCTTGGTTTGGCAACCAGTCTAGGAGAAGGAAAACTCTGTATTCAAACCCGTTAAACCCCACTTAAGAAATTGACATTGTGTCACATCCTGCTCATGTGGAGGGGGTGGGTAAATATGTATAAGTGCTAGGGTTTGACATGACCAGCCGATTGATCGTAGGGGGCCTTTCCAGCCGCCAGTCTAGCCTAAGTAAGGCCGAAGTGGAGTGTTGCATGATGTCTCGGCCACCGCATATGGGGAACATGCGGTGGCCGAGACATCATCCACGCAAGGAGCGTGGTCGTTGCTTTTCTATAGAAGAGGCAATCCCCGCAGCAACTATGGAATTTGCGTGAGGGAATACTTTTTTTTTCTTTATTGAGTTAAACGAATTTTACAACAAATTTAATTTTGTGGGCCCTGTTGGTGGGGCTTTAGAATATACCAATTGCACCTCTGCAGCGGGGTAAAATATCAAAACATAAAACGTGTGGAGAGGTTAATAAATATATATAAGAGAAATCGTTTCTTATAGATAATTACTAAGTTTATACCAGTTTGATACATGGTCAAAAAGAAAAGAAAAATAAAAAGATTGTAATGCGCAAAATTGCTGTAATAAACGTAGTTATGTTAAACTAGCAGTAGATATACCACAGTACGATAATTTAATTATTACAATTTATGTTGTATACCCTTTCTTACTTCTTACTTCTAGTCGTCTTTTCTTCTGACCGGCTATTCTGATCGTCTATCTTGGTCTGGTCTCTTCTAAGGTCTGGACTTTCTTGGGGACTTCGGGTCTGGTTTCTTTTAGGGATTTCTCCTTATCAGAAGCCCTGTGTCATTGTTAGTTTTTAGGTAATAAACACAAGACTTCGATTTACTTTGATGTTACTTTATTTTCAATCCCCAACCCAGACATCTGCGCATCCTACGAGCTCAGCTCCTACATTCTAGCTGACTCTTACTTACTATCCTTAAACCGGAAGACAGGGTCTTCTATGCCTTCCGGTTCTCACGATTTATCCCCGGAAGGAAAGGTGAGAGTGAGGTCAAGCGCCGTCACTCACTCTCAAGGCCATCAGCTGCACTAATCGCCATTATGTTTCTATACTACCTTATATAATTATTAGGGATCTAATAATTATGTAACACTTAAAAGCTATTGTCCAAATAGTTCAATATGTAAAAAGTATAACAATCTTGATTTAACTATTTCAGTCTTTTTTTTTTCTATCCTTTTTTTTCATCTTTTCATTATGTTCGATTGAAACAGATTAGCCTTATCACTTCCGCGTGCTCATCCCTCTCTCAATCTTTCCCCAACTCTCTTTTTTCTAGTTATATTTTTCTGTGTAGTGTGTCCTTTTTCTTCCCTTTCTATTTTCATAATAAAAACAGAATGGTCCATTATTTAGCTGAGATAATTATACTTTTTACATATTGAACTGTTTAAAAGTAGCTCTTAAGTAACATATCAAACCTTGTAATAATTAAATCATCATACTGTGGTATATCCACAGGTCCTGCTAGTTTGGATATTGGCGTTGGTTGGATTTGTTTTATTACGTAGGGATGCTTTTATTATATCACTTTGTTTTTCTCTAACTGCTTTTGTCTCCCAGGCGACTCTAAATCAGGCTCTTTATTTGGTTGGTATGCATTTGGCTGCTGCTTCTAAGTTTTCATGTTCGTCATTTGGATTATGCCTTTGTGATATTTACCATTATTTTACATTATATTCTTTAAAACATTATTCAACTAATTAACGTTCTTTCGTGTATAAATCTCCTCTGGTATATGAACTTAGATTGAATTACGAAATTCTACTCTTCCCTCGTGAGGAAATCATAGAAAATTGTCATCCATCAATCTTATTTAAAATTGATATTCATAAAAACTTTCTTAAATCAATTGTGCATCAAATAACACTCAACATTCATTGCTAGTTTTTATTCCATCGCATTATTGTTGCTTTTTAGATAGAGCATTCACCATTATCTTTTTGTTACGATTTTTGTTGCCATTTTTAGGCGTCAAGTGAGAACACTTTACAGTGGAGATATTGTGATAAGCAGAGAAGCAGAGTGCGATCGTTAGTGAAAAAATATTTGGTTGTTCCTTGGTGTCCCTTAGTGTTGGGAATGATCCTTTGGTTGTTCCTTGGTGTCCCTTCGTGTTGGGCATGATCCTTTGGTTGTTCCTTGGTATCCCTTAGTGTTGGGTATGATCCTTTGGTTGTTCCTTTGTGTCCCTTAGTGTTGGGTATGACCCTTTGGTTGTTCTTGGTGTCCCTTAGTGTTGGTATGATCCTATGGTTGTTCCTTGATGTCCCTTAGTGTTGGGTATGATCCTTTGGTTGTTTCTTGGTGTCCCTTAGTGTTGAGTATGATCCTTTGGTTGTTCCTTGGTGTCCCTTAGTGTTGGGCATGATCCTTTGGTTGTTCCTTGGTGTCCCTTGGTGTTGGGTATGATCCTTTGGTTGTTCATTTGTGTCCCTTAGTGTTGGGTATGATCCTTTGGTTGTTCCTTGGTGTTGGGTAAAATCCTTGCGGTGAGCAAAGTCGTTGGTTGCAGGTCCGTTCGTCAATATCGAATACCGTGCAAATGAACGGCTTTCAACATCGGTGATTAATTAGTTAACTAACCACGTATTTGAGCTGTTGATTGGCTGAGTTTAATCCACGTGACCACGCCGAGTCTACAAGTTTAAGTTGTGGTTTTCAGCACAATTTATATACCAAAATAATTCAACACTTTTATAGGTAAAGGGAGGTGTTGCACGTCATGGACTTGTCAGGCACCAAGATTTTGTCTTTAAGTTTCAAGGATTACCACGCTGGGAAGGATCTTATCCCTCTGCTGGGGTGCAGTCGGCGTATTCTAGAGCCTCAGTCGACAAGGCGGGCAGTTTTATGGTTCCAATAACCATATGGTTCTAATGAAGTAAAGTCGGTGGGGTGGCCTCTTGTAAGTATTAGCCGAACAGCGAGTGAGTCTATCCCCTTTTAGTTTGGGTTAGACCAGGGTAGTTGCTTTTGCTGAGGTGAAACGCCATTCATACCGTCAGCTCCCATATGATTTATCAGATTACTCAAGGTGTGCTACTCATGCTCTGAGTTGGCGAAGGTCGGTATCGAACCCGTTTCGTTAAAGTCTAAGTAGTGCAACCAGCTACAGCTTGGAAGAATTCTCGTTTTATTCTATCAGGAAAATCAAATAAAAACAGGTTTATTATTATTATTATTATTATTATTATTATTATTATTATACACACCCATATATATACATATATACATATATGTATATATTTATACACATATACATAAATAAATGTACAAATATATACACACACATATACATATATATACGTACAAATATATACACACATATATATACAGATACACATGCATATATATATACATATACACACACATATATATACACAGGCTTACACATATATATATACATACACACATACATATATTTACACATGCTTACAAACGTATATACATACACATATACACATACACACACACATATATTCTTTTGATATTGATATATATACACATTCACACACACACACACACACACATATATATATATATATATATATATATATATATATATATATATATAATCACTTTTTCCTTAAGCTGACTAAAATTGTAGGGAGATGTTTTTAGCTAAAAAAAGTTTGTCAGTTTAAGTTATAGAACGCCACAATCCTTATAATAAAATAGGAAATGAAATGATTACATCTTGGATACAGTTGACAGTTACAAAAGGTAACCTCAACTTCTTAAATCGGATTTCACGTTTCATTTTGTGTATTTAATTTTTATGTAGCCGTGTCAATTATAATTTCTAGAAATAAATTCAATGTTCTGAACAGAATTTATTTTTTACGAATATCCATGTTTAAAATTTCATTCTGAAATGAAGACACTAACAGTGTTCTTTTTAAAAAATCATTTTTTTTATTGGTGCACAGAGGAGGCACACTTAGCATCTCAGTTATCGTAGGAAATGGAATCGGTGACCCGAGTCACCACTAATGAAAAGAGGATAGACTCCCTCGCTGTCCGGCTGATACCGATAATAGGCCACTCCGCCTACTTTACTTTACTATAAGCTATTTAATATTCCCATCTACCGACAAACAAGTTGTTTATGGTAATTTGTCAGGGTCTATTATCAACTCAACCAATATAGCGCGCCTGGAGAATTTAAGGACGAACTCATAAGCGAGGTTATCCTGTGGACACCTACACATGGACACACCAATATAAAAACGCCTACTTTTATTTTACTTACAAGATTTCCTCGCAGAACGTGAAATTCTTGTTACTCACTTTCATTCTCGCGGCGTATTGACGTGTGTTGCGCGAACAGGTGGTCACGTGATTTGATCGAAATAATTTGTTTGCTTTTTTTTGTTTATGCCGGGGCATGAAAAGAATTTCCGTTTGCGCAAAATCATTTTGTATTTCTAGCAAATCACCGTGAAATCTGGATATATATGAACATGTCTCCTGTTATTGTGAACAATCCAGTGGTCACAACTCATGCAAAACAAAATGCTTGTAGGAGGCTGATTGGGACGCTGTTGTTTATTTGTAGACACGCTTCGGGCAGCAAAGTGTTAATCCAACGAGGCGTTTTCCGGGGGGAAATCGAAAACTGGGGAAAACAAACTAAAAATAACATCGGACAATGCAACAAATCCCCGAATGAAAATAACACTTATACTAGGAGGACCTGTGGATATACCACAGTATGATAATTAAATTATTACAATGTTTGATTTGTTTACTTATAGTAAAATAGTTCAATATGTAAAATGTATAATATTATTGATTTAACTCTCATTCTTTTTTTTCTTTCTTAGCTTCTTTTCATCTTTTCTTTATGTTCGATTGAAACAGATTAGCCTTATCGCTTCCGCGCGTCCACCCCTTTCTATATATTTCCCCTATTCTCCTTAGTTCTTTCTTTCTTTTCTTTTTTATTATAAGCCATGAATTAATCTAGCAGGACCTGTGTATATACCATTGTATGATAATTTAATTATCACTACGTTTGATATGTTTACTTAAAAGCTATTGCTAAATTGTTCAATATGTAAAAAGTTTGATAATCTTGATTTAACTTTCTGTCACACTCGTTCTTTCTTTCTTTCTGTCTTTTCTTCTTTTGATCTTTTCATTATGTTCGATTGAAACAGATTAGCGTTATCGCTTCCGCACTCACACTCTCTCTATCTTTCCCCTACTTTTTGTTTCCTTTCTTTCTTTACAATAAAAACGAAATGGTCCATTATTTAACCGAGGTGACGATATTCATAAGACATAAGGATGCAGTGGATTAACAACAACAGATAATCAGGATTTACATTTTAACATTTCCTCTTGGACGATTTGGACGGTTTCATTTCACCCAGAGGTTATTGCAAGATGATAATGGTGTGTACCACCATTATCTACTTGCAGTTGTTTCTTAAGGGTTGTTGTTTTGTTTTTGTTTTTTTGGTTTTTTTTGGGGGGGGTGCCCATGATCCTATCGAATAGGAATAATTTCATGATAGAGTTGATGTTAGTGTGGCTTTGAGGTAGTACGTGTATGGAGGAGGAGTACTTTCAAGATTTATTCAAGACAACACGCAGCATCCTTGTGTAGTTCCAATCAAGCTTAGAGAAAAAGCTTTAAATCGTCTACTATTAAGGAATACGAGTATTATAATACGTATATTGTTTTGCCAGGATCGTTCTTTGGTGTAACAGCCAGATATTTGAATATTTTTAGACCCAACCGCGCACACACACACACACACACACATACACACACACACACATACCAGACCGAAATCATAATTTGGTCTTGATACATTACGACCTGAAACAGATTAGACACCTCTACAACATATAGACATAAATCCTACCATAAACCTTTCTTACAATAATTTAATGATTCAACTTAGTCAACTTAGATCCTTCTCGTCTCATATCCATGTGCCTCCACGAAGCCTCCACACCTTTCGTCACTTCTTGAAAATCTCTACACGTCTTAGAACTAACGCTAGACCACCAATGGTTACGACACTTTCTTCATACACAACGAACAATTCTCCATTTTTCGGAAGTCACCCCCCTCACCACATAACATTTCGCCTACCTCCAGTCCTGATGAAAGTAGCAAAAACCGAAACGTTATAACGTCGACTTCATCATTAAGAATAAATTAATCTTCGTGTTTTTCTATTTTCTGCATATTGTCGGATATATTTCCCTTTTTTATTTCCATTATTATTAAATAAATAATTGTGTTAAAATCAAATTCTAAATGCTGATATGAGCTAGAATGGATGGCAGAGTTGAAGTTAGCATAGTTTTGACATAGTACGTATATAGCCCCCCACCCCCGCTTTCAGGGGCCGGTTTAAATCAGTCGGTAGAGCATTGGCCAATCTGATGTGTGGTAAAGTGGAGAGCTGATGGTAGGTGTGGCGCTCCACCTCAGCAAAAACAATCTCCTTAGTATAGCGCTATGAATACGGGATAGACTCCCTCGCTGTCTGACTGATACCGACAATAGTTATTTACGTATATTGTATTGCCAGGATCTTTCTTTGGTGTAATAGCCGATTATGATTTTTTTCAAGTATATAATGATAAATGGTATATATATATATATAACTCCTATTGCACATGCTATTCAAGTAAGATGAACAAGAAATGCTGGACACTGTTAGAGAAGCAAGGACGAACTCATAACTGACGTTTTCCTGTGGACATATATACATGGACACACCAGTGTAGGCTGACCAACAAAAACCGACATGAATCAGCTCTGTGTGGATTCTGGATGCCGCGCGGAAGACCTGCCTGAAGCGATGACCGATAGGGACGGGTGGCAAGAGAGGGTCATGGGAATCCGGGCAATACGTGAAAATAAATTACCTATACGTTTGTAAGTGTTTTCAGAAAATACGATTTTCCTTCTCTGTAGAAGAAAATCATAATCCTCAATTTCTTTACAGCAGACAACTTTTTTTAACACACACAAGGCACAACAAAATAAGTAAACATTAAACTTAAGGGAAACTTTCTTTTCATTTCGGGGAGAGAAAACATAAATTCCTATTTCTTCTGCAAAATAACTCCACTTCAAGAAATCCTTCTCTGTCGGCATTTCCCCTTGTTCTAATATCCCAAAATTGTCTCTTTCTTCTTCCAAAATCTTTTCCGTAACCTCTTCTTCAAAACCTTCTCAGTCTCCATAATCAACTGGTCGTCTCCGAAAAAATCTCTCCTCTGCCTTCAATCAAATGTTCCTTGCCCTACCGTTCACTGGTAAACTTAATAGTTCAAGGGGTCAACTTGATTAAATTTGATTAATTTGAAAATAAACAACTATTCATAGACTTGTTAATTCTGTTAACTCTTTTTTAACAGTTATAACAGTTGGATTTTCCCAAGGGTATTAGCGCAAAAATGTGAAATGCAAACAGTGTCGTCAAGGATTTAAAATCGAGTAATCGTGTTCATTTCCTATAACGATAATCACTACTCAACGAGGGTCTCTACTGATCTCCATAGAACTTCCTTAATATGTGTGTCATAAATCAGGCGATTATATACATAAAGACAGGCGCTTCTATTTGATCATGGGATTGAGATTGTCTTATCAAACAGCTTGACGCGTTGAGAAGGCAGAATTATTGAGTGTAATAAAATCAGAAAGAAACCACCGCAAAAAGAAAGAAAGAAAGAAAGATTGAAAGAAAGAAAGAAAGAAAGAAACCATTGGAAGAAAGAAAGAAAGAAAGAATGAAAGAAAGAAAGAAAGAAACCATTAGAAGAAAGAAAGAAAGAAAGAAAGAAAGAAAGAAAGAAAGAAACCATTGTAAGAAAGAAAAAAAGAAAGAAAAGAAAGAAACCATTGGAAGAAGAAAGAAAGAAAGAAAGAAAGAAAGAAAGAAAGAAACCATTGAAGAAAGAAAGAAAGAAAGATTGAAAGAAAGAAACTATTGGAAGAAAGAAAGAAAAAAGAAAGAAGAAAGAAAGAAACCATTGAAGAAAGAAAGAAAGAAAGAAAGAAAGAAAGAAAAAAGAAAGAAAGAAAAAGAAAGAAAAGATTGGAAGAAGAAAGAAAGAAAGAAAGAAAAAAAACATTAGAAGAAGAAAGAAAGAAAGAAAGAAACCATTGAAGAAAGAAAGAATGGAAGAAAGATTGAAAGAATGAAACCATTGGCAGAAGAAAGAAAGAAAGAAGGAAGAAAGAAAGAAGAAGAAAAAAGAAAGAAAGAAGAAAGATTGAAAGAATGAAACCATTGAAGAAGAAAGAAAGAAAGAAAGAAAGAAAGAAACCATTGAAAGAAAGAAGAAAGAAAGAAAGCATTGTAAGAAGAAAGAAAGATTGAAAGAAACCATTGGAAGAAGAAACAAAGAAACAAAGAAAGAAACCATTGAGAAAGAAAGAATGAAAGAAAGATTGAAAGAATGAAACCATTGGAAGAAGAAAGGAAGAAAGATTGAAAGAAAAAGAGAGAAAGAAACCATTGGAAGAAAAAAGCATGAAAGAAAGAAAGATTGAAAGAAAGAAACCATTGGAAGAAAAAAATTTAAAAAGAGAACTTTAAAAAGAAGAACACAACAAAAGGAGAAGATTTAACTATAGAAATCTCGAGTCAGAGAAATAGAAAGAATCATATAAAATGAAAAAAAAACAGAGAAAAATTTAAGGAGTTCTGATCTGCTTAGTTACTGACTCTCTTTTGAGTCAAACGGCGTCAATTAATGACTCGTGTTACCATGACAACCAGGTTACTTGACAGGTATATATATATATATATATATATATCAATCTCTCCGCACGAGCAGGAGTTTAAAAGGTTTGAAGTCAGAGTTCTCCTTCTCCTAGACTGGTTACCTAGTCTTGGTTAAAGAGACCAGTCTGCCCTATTATTTATCGATAGCTGGAGGGAGATTAGCCGGATTCATAACTTTCCGAAGGATATCAGCGCTAAGTGGAAAACAAACAGCCTCGTCCAGGATTTGAACTCGAATCAACGAGTCCATTTCCTACGACTACTAACAATTACAAAACGTATCTCCAACAGGTGTTTGATCCCCGACAAGTTCGAGATTCCATATACTGATTTGAAACCTAAAATTAATAGATTCCTTCATACAAAATGGCACAACACTGGAATAACAACATCCACAATAAACTCTTCGTAATCAAACCCACTTTGGGAAACTGGAGACCAACTTTAAGGAAGTCTAGAAAGGAACAAGTCATTGTGTTCCGATTACGCATTGGTCACACAAGACTAACGCACTCCAATATACTCAAACAAGAACAACAACCACAATGTAAAACATGTCAAACACCTTGACTGTTAAACACTTATTCATGGAATGCAGTTTGTTTTTTTTGCTCACATCAGAAACGTTATTTTAATGCAAACAATATGAAAGCTATATTTGAAAATGCCAACATAGAAGACATTCTGTCCTTTTTGATGGAAATAAAATTATACCATAGAATATAGACATGAAATTAATCAATACCATACAACATGATCCCCAATTATGCTAACACATTGGTAAAACCAATTACTAAAACGTATAAATAAAAATACTCAACATATATTACTTCCTAACCGTTAGGTATGACATAACCCCAAACGGTTTGATATGCCGTTAAAATCAATAAACCAACCAACCATCCAACATGTGTGTATGTATATAGGTGTGTATGTAGGTATTTATCCAGCCCGTTCGACACAGATAGGATGTGACACAAGATCGCAATAACTTTTTCAGTTCTCTTGCAAGGTCCAGATATTTGTCCATTTTTTCATTTTCCTTTAGCTTGTGATCTGCTGGAACTGCAAAATCCACCAGTTGACAAGTTCTTTCTTTTTTGTTTATCAACACTAGGTCTGGTCTTCTTGCTGGGATAAGGGGATCCGTTTTTATTTCAAAGTCCCAGAGAATTTTATGTGTTTCGTTCTCAAGAACAGATTCTGGTTTATGCATATACAATTTTGTTGTATGGTCAAAATTTAATTTTTTGCATAATTCCCAGAGGATCACTTTCCCTACCCAGTCGTGTCTAGTTTTGTACTCCCGTTGTGCTGGTTTGCTACATTCGCATAGTACATGGTTTACAGTCTCATCTCTATTACCGCAAAGTCTACATTTACTATTTTGTTGGGTCTTATCAATTTTTGCTTTGATATAGTTTGTCCTTATAGCATTATTTTGTGCAGCAATTATTAGTGATTCAGTTACTTTTTTTAGGTTTCCTTTTCTTAATGATGTCCAAGTCTTTTCATGTGCAACCTCTTTGATTTGTCGTTTGAAGTGTCCATATAATTGTTTTTCTTCCCATTTTTGTTTTCTAGTTTTGTTGTTTTTCTGTTTGTCCATCTGTCCCTTCTACTATTGTTGGCCACCATAAGTAATCTGTCTTGCTCTTTCTTGTGTAATCTTCAAGTTGTTGGATTGTGGTTTCTAAGCAGTCCTCTATGTTGACAAGACCTCTCCCCCTTCCTTTGTTGACATATATAATCTATCTCTATCATCTCTAGGGTGGAGAGCCTTGTGCATGGGCATTAACTTTCTCGTCCTTTGGTTAATCTGAGTTCTTTTGTCCATTTTAAGAATGGTCCTGAGTATCTTATAATGGGGACAGCCCAGATATTGATTCCTTTGATTAGATTTCTGCTGTTAAGTTTGGTTTCTAGAAGTTTTCTAGTTCTCCTGAGATATTCTTTTTTTAACTTTTCCTTTCATTTCTGCTTGCTTGATATTGTCCGCTTCTAAAATTCCTAAGTTATTATTATTATTATTATTATTATTATTATTATTATATCACACCCTTCTGCTTTCGTCACTTTAATGCATGAATTAAATATTCCTTTAGGCACGAAAAATATTTCATCATTAAACACGGAATTCTTTCAATTTTAACCGAAAAATTTTATTTTGCACTCAATGTATATGAAAGGGGATTGTCACTAATTAGAATTAATGTGAGTATTCTTAACTGAATATTCCCATGAAATATATATATATATATATATATATATATATATGTGTGTGTGTGTGTGTGTGTGTGTGTCTGTGTGTCTGTGTGTGTGCACGCACGCGCGTGTATATACTAATATATGTATATATGTTTATATTAATATATATAAATGTATATATATACTAATATATATGTATATATATATTATATATATATATATATATATATATATGTGTGTGTGTGTGTGTGGTGAATGTCCTTAATTGCACATATAATGCCAAGTAAGCGCAGATAAAAGTGCAAGTGCCTGAGAATTTTTTTTTTAATATCAAAAGTGCTCAAAAGTGTTTAACTTTAAGAAGAGATTTTCGTCCAAGATGAAATGCAAAAATGTAAATCCTGATTATTTGGTGTCGCTTAATCGCCGAATTCTCATTTCTTATTAGTGTCAACACCTCAGCTAAATAATGGACCATTCTGTTTTTATCATTAACAAAGAAAGGTAATAAAAATGACATACTACTCAAAAAAAAATCTAATGAAAATGAAAGAAAGAGAGGAGAGGAAAGATATAGAGAGAGGTGTGAGAGCTCGCAAGCGATAACGCTAATCTGTTTTAATTGAACATAGTGAAAATATGAAAGGAAGGAAAGAAAAAAGAGCGAGAGTGAGTTAAATCAAGATTATTATAATTTTCACATATATTTAACTATTTACAATAGCTCTTAGGAAAACATATCAAACGTTGTAATAATCAAATTATCATACTGTCGTATATCCACAGGTCCTGCTATTATTATCATCACTTCAGTGAGTTTTTCCCACCAGCGTATACTGATAGTCTTTCACTGCACTCTGAATGACAAGAGTCTCTCGGGTATCCAAGACTCTTATGAGTATTCTAGCTGATCTCAGCAATGCTGTTTTCTGGATGGTCTCAATTCTTCCTCTGATTTCAGTTCCTCCACTCTTTTTCCAAAGCTTTTGGGACCGTGACTATTGCACCAACTACAATTGGTATCACTTTTAACCTTATGTTCCACAGCTTTTTCAGTTCTATGGCAAGATCCAGGTATTTGTCTATCTTTTCGTTTTCCTTCATCTTCACCCTGTGATCTGCTGAAACTGAAGACAATTTTTCTTTATCCTTTTTCTTTTTCTTAATCAATACTAGGTCTGGTTTCTAGCTGGGATAAGGTGAACCGTCTTAGGCTCAAAATCCCAGAGAATTTTATGTTTCATTCTCAAGAACAGATTCCGGTTTATGCATATACATTTTGTTGTATGGTCAAAATTTAGTTTTTTGCATGATTCCCAGTGGATAACCTTTCCAACTCAGTCGTGCCTAGCTTTCATTCTCGTTGGGCTAGTTTGCTACATTCGTTTAATACATGTTTAATGGTCTCATTTCTGTCACCACACACTCTACACTTGTTGTTAAGTTGTGTCTTATCAATTTTCGCTTTGATATAATTTGTTCTTATGGCAGAATTTTGTGCAACAATTATTAGCGATTTAGATTTTCTCTAGAGGTTTTCTTTTCTTAACCATGTCCAAGTTTTTTTCATGTGGAAACTTCCCCAATTTGTAATATAATTGTTTTACTTCCCATTTTTTCTTGTCCTTGTTTGTCCATATGTTGCTGCTGCTGTTATTGGCTGCCAGAAGTAATCTTTCTTTGCTTTTTTTGTGTATTCGTCTAGTCCTTGGATTGTAGCATCTACGCAGTCCTCTATGTTGGAAGACATCTTCCACCTTTCTTTCTTGATACATATAGCCTATCTCTATCGTCTCTGGGGTGTAAAGTCTTGTGCATTGTCATTAATTTCCTAGTCTTTTGTTTTTCACACCTGCCTAAGCTGCTGGTTCACTGGCTGCTGAGTGACTGTAAATCTCCGAAGTTCTCCAGGACACTTCTGAGTATTCTAGCTGATCTGAACAATGCCTTTATATATATATATATATATATATATATATATATATATATATATATACGTTTTAAAAACGAATGGCTTAAAATTTCCGACTGCAGTTTCTCGCCGTAGCGCGAATCATCAGGGTATTTTTGTCCTACCACCGCCTATATTTATAACTGGGTTATAATTCCAATACAGTGGGTATGCCACGTACCCCTTTTACCCCCTATGTGATGTCGGAACTTACTAGGCAGAGTATATGCTTGATTTTGTGCCTACATCTGTTGGTTAACTCTGATCGGGTGCCTGCATTCAGCTATTTTTAGTTTTTCTTGGAGGCACAGTATGCACGGGTTATCATTTCCTTTGTGTGATGGTGCCATCTTAATATTTCTCCACTCCACCTTTCGAACACTCTTATGATTTTCTTCCAAAGCCTACACGTGTTTTGTCGTTTCGCTTATGTTTTTTAGCCCTAAATGATAACCTGTGTTGCGCTATTCTGTTTTTTATAGGTTGCTGCGTCGCTCCTATGTAGATCTTAGTTTTCTTTGTAGTTGGTGATATTACCATTGCTTTATACACTACGTCTTTTAGCAAACGCTTTTTCTGTACCAGGCAGATTTGTGACCTATAATTACAGGTTGGTTCATTTTTATTTTTATTTCGCTCCTTCCCAGAACTTTCTGGTTGAGGTTGCTAATTATTTTGTTGTTCGTGCAGCTATTACTATTGCTAAATTTACTATTGCTATATATATATATATATATATATATATATATATATATATATATATATATATATATATATATATTATAGCATAATAGATTTAGTAATAGTAACAGTGGAAAGGAGTTAAGAGTTAAGGGTCTACATATGTATATATATTACACCTGAAATCGAAACCATTGAAGAGCCTTAATTCTTTTACACTATTACTATAACTAATATATATATATATATATATATATATGTGGTGTGTGTGTGTGTGTGTGTGTGTGTGTGTGTGTGCTAATCCTCAACGTTGTTATTAAGTTAGCCATTTTATCTGCACGTATTTTGTCAACAAATTGGATAGCAGAAAAGTAAAAATCTAAAAAGACAAAATTCTGCCAGTTGAAGTGAAAGTAAAGAAACTGTTAAGCAAAAACTATGAAAAGGCGATTGTTACCATAGGTTTTGAAGCACCGTATAAACCACTTTTCATCAAGGCAAAAAAATTTTTCACAAGTGCGTTGTTCTAATGAGAATTGGCTAGTACGCTGCCTTAAAACCAATGGTATCAATCGCTTTTTAAATGTATTGTATTGTATTACAAAATAAATATATATATATATATATATATATGTGTGTGTGTGTGTGTGTGTGTGTGTGTGTGTGTGTGTGTGTGATTCTCTCTGTTGTTATTCAGTTAGCCATTTTATCTGCACGTATTTTGTCAACAAATTGATAGCAGAAAAGTATAAATCTAAAAAGACAAAACGCAGCCAGTTAAAGTGAAACTAAAGGAATTGTTGAGCAAAACCTATCAAAAGGCGATTGTTACCATTGGTTTAGAACCAGCGTATATACCACTTCTCATCAAGACA
>CM042141.1:17338478-17351813 GCA_023376005.1 Doryteuthis pealeii
GAACCTGTATCCTTTGTTTATCAAAAGGATTAGAATTGGCATTTAATGGTCCAAAAAGGGTTGATACGCCGTAAAACAAAACAACCAGACCAAACCAAATCAGAATGTCTTAAATAACGACTTATTTCGCCCTTTCACCCAAATCATTCACAAAGAAATCAAACAGTATCACACAATGATACATAATGAACAACTCAGCATATTTTAAGTATGGCTTAAATTTCTTTTTAACAGTTGAAAATTAAAAGAAAATAATGAAATATGGACAATATAAAAAGACAAAGCCTAAGTATGAGGTCGTGAAATAAAAATGCATTTAATGCCATTATGACAGGAAACACATGCACAGATCGATGAAGGTGTTTGACCTGAAAGCTAATTGAGAATATGAATGTAGGTTAACACGTTTTTAATTAAGAGGCTAATCCAAAAAGTAAGGTCTCCAAAGCGCTAGGGACGCGGGGAAACTATTCATGTGTTACATAATTTGTGGGTAGCCTACGAATTGTGACTGTAAGTGTAGTTAGATTTTGAATTAAAATTCGTTAAAATTCAAAATCTGAGGGGGTTAGATTATTGATAGTTAATGACCTTTATTTGACGAGTTCCGCCAATGGCAGAGCGTGAAAGTGGAAGTTAAGTTTAGTTAGTTAGATTTTGGCCGTTAGTCAGAAGGAGCAGACGTTAGGGTCGTTCGCTCCTAAGATGCCAACTTCTCACCACGCGAGGGAGTGATTTGGGGATTTTTGGGGGGGGAGGTGAATAAAGAATAGATGTCTTGAAAAACAAATAAAGTCTTGCTTATTTATTAACAACGAAATAGCAGCCCAGAAGACGGGAGATGTCAGCCCAGAAGAAAACGGCCAGAGATGAAGTAGAACAAGTAAGAATCTCCTCTCTCCTCTCTCTCTCTCTCTCTCTCTCTCTCTCTCTCTCTCTCTCTCTCTCTCTCTCTCTCTCTCTCTCTCTCCATTATATACTCGAGTCAAACGAGTATATAATTCATGCAGCTATTGGCAACATTCTAATATTTGTTCTGACTATGTTCTCATTCCGTTAACCATGACTGGATACAAGTGTTAATATTATCATCACCCTTGGCCAAGATTGAACCTCCAGCCTACAGATAATTGTCACATAGAACTGCATTAACCCAAACGTTATATCCGTAAACATAAGTATTAAGGTAACATATTCTAGGTAAAAAGAACATTAGGTTTATAAGTTACAAAAATTCACTCTGAATTATCCAGTTGGACACATGGCGCCACGGTTGAATTAATACAGTTTAAAGTGACAATCATCTGTAGGTTGCAGGTTCAATCCTGGCTAAGGGTGATAATAACATAGAATACTTGACATAGCTTAAGACTTGTATACAGTCTTTGTTAACGAAATGAGAACGGTCTGCCTCGTGGATTGAATAAAGGGTTCGGTTCGAAGTTCCATGAAGGCTCCCAATTTCGACGGGAAGTTCCCGAGTTCGGAGAGAAAGTTTCCGAGTTCGACAAGAAACACCTGAACGAAGCCGGAGGGCGCGTCGGCCCAAACAGTAATGATGAGGACAATAGTCAAAAAATCAAAATAATACAAAGCAAAAATCTACATTCATTCGCTCTGTGTGAACTTTATGATACATATCTATACATATATAAAGAGCAGTTGTGTGTATGTATGTATTTGTGCGTATGTCCGGAGGAAACTCCGAAAATAAAACAATTAACGACAATGTAATTATATATACACATTCACTATCACCAGAGCTTGCTTTTTGTGCAGAAATTATGAGGATTTTATTTATATCTGGAAACATGTTTAAAATTAGGATTTGAATAGTAAGAGAAGATAAAATCATTGGTTGCGTTCGTGATTAAAACATAAATCAATTACGTAAGACTAAAACAATCAATGGATCTACGAGACTAACTTTTTATTATACTCATCTACACAGACAGGCCGGGTAGCCGATTCTAGTATATATATATATATATATATATATATTCGGCGTACAGCTAAGCCTCGATTTGTTTACATAAAGTTTGAGGCCTCTAGTGAATTAATTTCCGCTTAGAAATGTAGCGATTAAATAGTCTCCTATATTTGACAGCTGCTATGGCTGTACGGGTAAGAGTATTGGCGAACGAAAGTTCATTCGGGTCTCGAACCCGACCAGAGGTAGCTGTTAAACGGTATAACCACACTGATGAGAGGTGATACCTCGAAATACGTGTCTGTGGATTACTTTATTATATATATATATATATATATATATATATATATATATATATATGTGTGTATGGTTGGCACTATTATACTTGAAAAAGCGGTAGTAATCCAACGTACAGTGTTAATTAGAAGAGTGCTCAATGTCTGTGATAGAGCGTTAATAGATAAATAAATGAATAAAAGGTTTAGCTTTTGAAAATGATTCAAATGGTATGAATATGATTGAATGTGTGCGTTTTTTAAACTGTATTCTCATGTTGCATGGAACACGAGAATACAGTTTAAAAAACGCACACATTCAATTATATTCATACCATTTGTTTTATTTTCAAAAGCAATTTCGTTTTACCTGACGAATGCTATAGCAAGAAACCGAACGTTTATAATAATTGTTCCAATGATAATAAAAAGAAGCTAAACCTTCTATGTATTCATTTATATATATATATATATATATATATATATATATATATATATATATATATATAGTGTGTGTGTGTGTGTGTGTTTGTGTGTGTGTGTAACAATTTTCACAGATCCCACGTGTTCTACCCTCTGATTCTAGTATTTTTACACCTCACCATGGAGGCAATTTCTACACGGAATTAATCACTTTTCACGGAATTAATCCCAGACGCGTACGTGTGGGCCTGAATAAAAGTTGCCTAGTCCCAGTGACCTGTGTCACATAGGTATCACTGTTCTCACGCTCTCAATACATTACAATAAGTCGTTGACCCGGAGATAGAATCCGAAGGAACAGGACCAGACTTGCTTCTTCCCTTACGCGAAGACAGGACTCTCTTTTGATCTAAGTCCAAATTCTAAGTAAGTAGTTGACATCCCACCATGTCAGTTGAATACCAGGATCGATTAACGTGGAGAGCCACGCACGAACCGAAGCTCATGTTGCTAAAAATTGCGAGTATCCCTTCGGCATTCCTCTTTTGAGGCGACTCAGTCAGTGGGCAAAAAACCCAGCCCTGCCCATTTAAATCAAGGGGACAGGTGTTGCCTGGGTAAATGGTCCCCTGGTATCACGTTAATATCACGGTCTAATGACCGAAGCCACTGGACACAAGGGCCAGGTAAGTATACCTGATTCTAGCCCAGGGCTCCCATTTTTTTTTATTTGATGCGCTCCTTGTAACTGGAGAATAACGATAGTTACTCGTACATAATAAATGTGAGAACAATTCACGACGAAATAATATCAATATGTTCTTATCTGAGCAAACTTAACAGAATAGAATACAAATATGACAATAAAATACAAGGAAGAGCCTATACAGAGTTGTATGAGTGAAATGTCCTAATATGAGAGTTGTATGAGTGAAATGTCCTAATATGAGAGGGAACGAGACTTTAATAGAGACCCTCTCATTCATCAGCTATGGGTTAAATAGTACCACAACTGTTCTTCTACGTGGATGGTTTTGGCATTAAATAACCCACGAAGGTTGAGTAAGCAAATCTCAATAGCCATCAAGAATAAATAAAACAAAATGTCTTCGGAGTCATGCCGATGAGGGCGTCCTGTGTAGTGTAATGGTTAAGAGTCTCATGATTCATAACTAACGAGATCATACTTTGTCAAATTTACTCGTAGTGAACTTATTACTACTGAATAGCCAATTCGATCTTCGCTGATGCCCCATACGTACGTGGATACATACCATATCCAAGGAGATGTTTCAGCCAATAAAAAAATCTCGCAGTGTTGGTTTAGACAATTTTGAAAAAAAATGTTTCAATCCTTGTTTCTTTTGTATTGGTAAAGTTTAATTCTTTCTTTTTTCTTTCTTTCTTTCTTCTTTGGTTCTTATCCATTTCTTTTGCTTTTCCCTCTTTAACTCCACTTCTTTCTTTCTTTTTCTTTCCTAACTTTCTTTCTTTCTCGGCCATTTCTTTTTATATTTGTTTCTTTCTTTTGTTCTTTCTTTCTTTCTTTCTTTAACTACGCTGGATTTTTCTTTCTTTATTTCTCACCTTCTTTTGGCCTTTTCTTTCTTTGACTACACCTTTTTATTTCTTTTTCCTTATATCTTTATTTCCTTCTTTCTTTCTTTCTTTCTTTCTTTCTTTCTCAGCCATTTCTTTTTATATTTCTTCATCTCTTTTGTTCGTTCTTTCTCTATTTCTTTCTTTTTTTCTTTATTAGGCCTTTCTTTCAGCTTTTCCCTCTTTAACTACGCTTCTTCCTTCTTTTTCATAGCCCTTTTTTCTTTCTTTCTTTCTGTCCTTCTTTTTTCTTTCTTGGCCATTTCTTTTTATATTTGTTTCTTTCTTTTGTTCGCTCTTTCTCTCTTTCTTTCTCTCTTTAGCAACGGTTAATTTTGTTCTTTCTTTCTTTCTTTTTACCTAGCCATTTCTTTGGCCGTTTCTTTCTTCAATTATGCATCTTTATTTCGTTATTCTTAGATCTTTCTTCCATTCTTCCATTCTTCCATTCTTTCTTTCTCGGACCTTTATTATAGCAAGCTTATTGCCATCATCTCAATACGTTTTTCCTCATATAAAAATGTTTCCAATATGGCCGAAATAGTTTCCATACATCAAAGAAAGATCGATAAATTTGAAAGATGTTTTTCTTCATTGGTTTTGGTGAGATTAAGAAGAAAAAAACCATTGATTTATTTTTTCGCATTACAATTTTTCTTCACTATGGACAACAATCTTTTCCAGGTTACTAAAACAGTCACTAAAACAGTAAACATTAAAGATTCATTGAATCTGTGTTGTGAATTGTTGCCAATGTTTGTCCGCCATTGTAAATAGAATTTGTTCATGATGTTTGTCTTCAGCCGCTATTAAACGCATTGGACAGACAAAATGGCGGGAAGATATAAGTGACATTGAATTTGGCAAATTTAACAAAAATATACAGCTGTTATCTATCTATCGATCAATCGATCTATCTCAATTTATTCATATCTGTCTATCCCATACTTCTTTTATCTATCACATGCTGGTGTTATTCATCTATCTTTCTATCTATCTGCCTGTTTGTCTCATATTGCTATTATCTATACTAGCAGGACCTGTTGATATACCACAGTATGTTAATTTAATTATTACAAGTTTGATATGTTTACTTAAAAGCTATTGCCAAATAGTTCAATATGTAAAAAGTATAATAATCTCTCTCTCTCTCTCTCCTCTCTCTCTCTCTCTCTCTCTCTCTCTCTCTCTCTCTCCTCTCTCTCTCTCTCTCTCTCTCTTCCTTCTTTTCATCTTTTCATTATGTTCGATTGAAATAAATTAGTGTTATCGCTTCTGCACGCTCACCCCCTCTATATTTCCATCTATACTCTTTCTTTATTCTTTCCTATTATATTATTCTGTGTAGTATGAGATTTTTCTTTCCTTTATTTCTTCATGATAAAAATCGAATGGTCCATTATCTAGCTGATGTGATGACACTCATAATAAGAAATAAGAATTCAGCGGATAAGCAACACCAGATAATCAGGATTTACATTTCATCTTGGACGATTTGGACGGTCTCATTTTTAACCAGAGGGTGTTGCAAGGTGATAACGGTTATACAATTAAGGAACACGTGTATTGATATATAGACTAGCAGGACTTGTAGATATACCACAGTATGATAATTTAATTATTACAACGTTTGATAGGTTTACTTAAGTAAAGTATTAATATATAGATTGAATTTGGAAAATTAAATCGATTTTATGATGATTTTCCAGAAAGAAAAATCACAGAAAGTTGAAGAAGGGCAACAGGATATGGTAACGAGTTCTCAAAAAAAAAATATCCAAGTAATTTACAACGAGTCTTTAAAAGTCGTTATTTTGGGCATTTGTTGTTGGCACCTTTCCGTTCACCAAGGACGATGGCGTAGTGTCCAAAAAAGAATTATCTGCATCTGCGCAAGTGACTCTGCAGGCCAATTCTTGAGTGACAGTATTTGGTGCACTGAATACATACAAACTGTGATGCTTTCGGGGGCTGCTGTTATTTCTCCCTCTTTCTGGTTCTCTTTGCTGTCGAGGCTACTCTCCTCTCCGCCCCACCCCTATCCGTTGGGCATACATCCAAAGATATCAAATTTAATGCTCCTAAAGGATAGGGAAAATGTCCATGCTACCTTTGATATATGTAAAGTCGTCGGGGAGGCCTAATGTCGGTATCAGCCAGACAGCGAGGGAGTCTATCCCCTTTTCACTAGTGCTAGACTAAGGAGTTTATTTTAGAGTCTGAGATGGGGCGCCACACCTACTATTATCTCCTCACTTTACCGCGCAGATCCCTGTGCTACACATACGTTGAGTTGGCGAGGGCCGGTATCGAACCAGGAACCTTTTGATTCCTAGCTGAATGCTATACCGGCTGAGCTAAACGGGCTCTTATGTTGATATGTGTATGTTGTTCAAATTCATAAAAAATAGGTGACAACAGTTCATTGTGCGCATGAATTAGAAGAAACCCAAGATATAAATGGAATTATACCAAAAATATTAAAAAATATTATATTAAAAAATATCATAAACAATATTATACCAAAAAATATTATAAACAATATTATACCAAAAATATCATAAACAATATTATACCAAAAATATCATAAACAATATTATACCAAAAAATATCATAAACAATATAAAATATTATAAACAATATATACCAAAAATATCATAAACAATATTATACCAAAAATATCATAAACAATATTATACCAAAAATATCATAAACAATATTATACCAATATAAACAATATACCAAAAAATATCATAAACAATATTATACCAAAAATATCATAAACAATATTATACCAAAAATATTATAAACAATATTATACCAACATATTATACCCAAAAATATCATAAACAATATTATACCAAAAAATTATAAACAATATTATACCAAAAATATCATAAACAATATTATACCAAAAAATATATAAAACAATATTATACCAAAAAATTATAAACAATATTTATACCAAAAATATCATAAACAATATTATACCAAAAAATATTATAAATAATATTATATGCCGTTAAAATCCATCAACTAACCATGAACAGTTTATTCATTCAATGGACTGTGACAATGGTGTATTCTAAATGAATACCACCAACGAATTAGATCATTCTATATTAGCATTAACGCTTAGCAATAACTCTTAGCAATCCTCCTTACATCGGCATTTAAATTATTTATTTGACTAACTTGAAATATCACAACTGTCAGACGGTAATTTATTAAAGCGTAAATGTATTATCAATATTACAGAGTGGACAATAAGCGTCTAATTTTTTTGTTTGCTTGTTGTTTTTTTGTTTTTTTGTTTTGTTTTTTATTTTTTGTTTTTTATAGGTCAGCGGTTCATCGAATGTTATTAAAGTCTTCACAGACGGGACAAAAAGAAATGCTTTCCTGACAACGCATTTAATCTCTTTAATCTAAAAAGAAAAACCTTCCTTACGTCAGCATTTAATGTTATTTTATAAACTTGAGACATCGCAACTTCCAGGTGTTAATTTCTGAACGTGTATATGTATCAATAATATTACAATATGGCCCTAAAATCTTGTTACTATCTACCAAGCCCTGTCGGCCGGGGCTTTAGAATATTCGACTGCACCTCTGCAGAGGGATAACCCCAACCAATAGAGCCACCTGTTGGCCGTGGGGAGCAACTCATGATGCTTAAAGATGGAATTCTGATAGGTGGGCAGTACATGACATGCAACACTCCACTTTGGCCCTTATTTAGGGTAGACGGAGGCTCCCTTCGATCAATCGGCTAGTCACGTCAAGCCTTAGAACCTATATGATTGTCCAAACCCTATTGCCCGTATGGCAAGACCCAACCATTTTATTATATATGTGCTAGAGGCTGAGTGACAGCTAGTCTCCTCAGATCTCCAGGACTCTTCTGAGTATTCTAACTGCTATTAACAATGTTGTTGTTTGGATGCTCTCGATTCTTACTCTGTTTCCAATTCACTCAGACTCTTTTTCAAACCCTTGGAGACCGTTCCAAGTGTCCCAATTACCAATGGTACAACTTTTACCTACATGTTTCAGAGTTTCTTTTTGTTCTTTTTGTTGTTTGTTTTTTTGGGGGGGGTCTTTTTTTACTTCTCTAGCAAGGTCCAAATATTTTTTTCGTTTTGTTTCACTTTCACTATGACTTTAGTGGTTCTGTTTAGTGTTACTTATGCAGAGTATCACACAGGAGATAATATCATTAGATTACGTATAAAAAGCATTATATTTCACGAAAACCTTTGAGACACTAGGGTACGGGTAAGGTTTAGGGTTTGGATTAGGCTACTTGGGGACTATCCGACATCTAATGTTATTTTTACGTAAAATGCGATTCTGAGATTATCTCTAGCGCGCTATTTTGCATTTGTACCCGAAGGACTTCTATAAGATGACACTTCAAGAGATACGGTTTTGTGATTCGAGTTGCCATTTCGAGTTGCCATTTCAGGGTTGTATGTGTATGCAGTTTCATAGTGGATATTATTCGTGGCATAATTTTGTTCCTTTCTTGAAGTAGAAAGATGTAGTATCAGTTTTAATCCTTGTCTGTTGATATGTCCTCGAATTAATCGATTTGTAATCAAACATACTGGAATATGGATTCTAATAATATCAGTATATCTAGTACTAATACCTTGTTTTTATAAGGCTGCTTGCCACGACACCTAGTGTCTAACGAAAGAAATATGGGAAGTAATCGTGTAAAGTAAGGAATGTGATTCATACACCATCTAAGCTGGGTTTGTTTTTTTATGTTTTTGTTTTTTTGGGTTTTATTTTTCATTTTTATTTATTTTTTTATTGTTTTTCTATTGTTATTTTGTTTTTTGTTTTTTTGGGGGGTTTTTTTTTTTTGTTCATTAAACATTATTATTGCCGCCATAGACCGGACAAAATAAGTGCTTGCCTGACAACGTACTTAATCTTATTTTATCCTTTTTTTAAATATTCATAAATATTAATGAACTATTATGCCATAGAAAATTATACGATGTCCACCTATATCATCGCGTTGTGAAAAATTATATCACATTTCTTTGGAACATATTTGTTAACCCTTGCAGACATAGACGCAAAGAAATTTTAATCTATACGATTATTTTAAACTTCACAATAAAAAAAGAGGCACACTTTGCGTAACAGTTATTATCGTTTATTCAAATCTTAGACGAGGTCGTTTGTAACATATCTGTCCTGACGTTGTTTTCGCGAATTATGATTTTTGCGATGGCTTGTGTTAATTCGAAGAAGCCGGGTCTTTGTTTTATTGTATTCAATTTTGCAATGATCGCTGACTCGCACAAGTGTGTAGGTTTGATAAGTGATGCTTGAGTGAAATTGAAAGTGTGCTTCCTAACATATACATATACACATATATAGATATTATATATATATATATATGTGTGTGTGTGTGTGTACACATGCATACTCTTTATATATATACATGTATATATAGATATATATGTATAGATAAAAGGGTATGAAAACACACAATACTGTTAAAATGAAAATATTTTATATCATTTTCATAGCTAATATTGAACAATATTTCGATTTATAAAAAATCATCATCAGAGATTGTTTTTAATTCGGACTCATCGAGAGAGAAGCAGAAAATAATTTAAATTCAAACCGGAAGCATTGTTGTTCCAAAAAGCGTGTAAGCTATGCGATCGCTTCGTCATTTGTACATCCGCTGCGTGTTTTTTCACTATGTTCATGATGTTACATGATTCAACTCAGAAGAACTAAGAACGTGTAATTGTTTTGTTTTTCTTCGGTTGAAGTTTTATGTTTGAGCAGCCTTTAGACGATCTGTCTAGTCCTGGGGAACTTTATCGGTCAGCCACTTTTCTTTGCGGATCAAATCAGCACAACGTGGACAGAAAGGGAGTGAACCAAACCGAAGACCAACGTCGTACCAGTCAACCTTAATTGACGACCGGCAGTGGGACGGAGCTGCTAGATAGGCTCAGTTTACGGTTCACTTCGCGCTAAATCCTTTAGACATTTGTTCTCCCTCCAGCTATGGGTAAATAGTAGGACAGATTGGGTTCTTTATTGGTTAGGCAATCAGTCTAGGATAAGTAAAACTCTCAATTCAAACCAGCTTCATCCCGTTTAAAACTTTTATATTTATTTTCCCTCCAGCTATGGGTAAATAGTAGGATAAACTAGGCTCTTTAACCTTGGTATGGCAACCAGTCTAGGGGAGTGAAAACACTGAATTTAAACCTGGTAAACTTCAATTAAAAAATTGACCTTGTGTTGTGCCCTGCTTGTGTGGAGTTGTTGAGTAAATACATCTATGAGAAACTGACAAAATTAGTTCTACATATTAATATTCATGTTCCTTAATTATACGACCGTTATCATCTTGCAATACCCTCTGATTAAAAATAAGATCATCCAAATCGTCCAAGATTAAATGAAAAAATGTAAATCCTTGTTATCTGGTGTTGCTTATCCGCCGAATTCGTACTTCTTATGAGTTTTGACACCTCAGTTACATAAGGAACCATTCCGTTTTTATTATAAAGAAAGGGAATAAAAAGGACATGCTACACAGAAGAAATATAAGAAAGGAAGAGAGAAAGAGTGTAGAGAAAATGGAGAGAGGAGTGAGTGCGCGAAAGCGATAATGCTTAATTGTTTCAATCAAGCATAATGAAAAGATGAAAAGAAAAAAATAAGAAAAAAAACGACGAGAGAGTTAAATCAAGATTTTCATACTTTTTAGATATTGAAATTTTGAAATAGCTCTTAAGTGAACATATCAAACGTAAAGGTTACATTGTGATACTGAGGTGTATCCACTGCTTGTATAGCATAAAAGTCATGAACAAAAAAAAGACCTTTCAAGACCGAATTCAATAACGACATATGATCTCGAAAAACATGTCCGCTAACACATGCTTACCATGTAATGTCAGAAAAGATATGGGTAATTATCTTCCAGTCTCTTCGGGTAAGGTGAGTGAAGATTGGGTCATATGTATCACATGTTCATTTTCATTAAAGGTCACGTGTAAACCGCATATGTCACATGTCATACCTCGCCCAATGATATAAGAGGCTTGTTTTGATGCAGAGATCTTTGGTTTTATAACCATCCTACTTAGAATACGTCGATCGTGCTTATAGAACTAAAGTGATCCTAGGCTAGTAGTAGACTGTAGTACCGAATTCTTAATCTAGGTCGCAACACCGGCAGTCTGTTGCAAGACTAACTCAGCCTACTTCAGATACAATGCAAGGTGTTTTCTTTTCTTCTTACATTTTCTATCATATGCCATTGTTTCGGTTTGGAGTGATTTAGCTTCTATTTTCCTTGTTACTGAGAATATCACCCCTCTCTGTAGCATTACTGATATATCCTGGTAAGGGATATATTCTGAAGTTCGTAGTTGGTATATTATCACAGTAGTAATTGGTACATCCGTTGGTCAAGGTGTCGTCTAGCGAGTAAAGTTAGCTGGTCAGCATAAGGTCTGGTCAATCGAGTAAGTGTGGTCGTTTGTATTAGGTACTTGGACCAAACACAGTGTCGACTATTTATACACGACACTATCCAATGAGATTATAGCAAGGGGTACCAAGGTATTTACATATTCATTATATCAATTACCTTTCGAGGAAATCGCTACAGTAAATGTCCACTTTAGTAGTGATTGAATTGGATATTTCTAGAAAACCTGGAATTCTTTTAAACGAATTGGTATGGTTTGGTTTGGTTGGATTGTACGGCATGTCAACCCTTGTTGGGCTATTTTATGCCAAAGACGTTTTGTTTTATTCATTCTTGATAGCTGCTCAATTCTTTTAAACACAATTTTTTGAACTCACTTTCTTCTATTTAACGCATGGATGGGACCTAACAGGTACTATCACTCCGGGTCAGAGTGGACCTGGGAGTAATGGTGATGAAGGAGTACTCCACATTCCTCAGAGCTCAAGAATTGGAAGTTCACCATCAGATAGAGTTTAACGTAATACCCAGGACTTTAAGACCCTCAGCCACCGCCATCTAGCACAAATATGATAAAAAGAATCGGGGCTTGCCATAAGGGCAATAGGGTCGGGACAATCATATAGATGCTATGGCTTAACGTGACCAACCGATTAATCGGAGGGTGCCTCCCCGACCGCCCGTTTAGCCTAAGTAAGGACCAAAGTGGAGTGTTGCATGTCATGGACTGCTGAGTCATCCGGCTTCCATCCTTAAATATCACGGGTTGCCAGCATAGCAGGTGGTCTCATTGGGATGGGGATTCTACCCCTCTGCAGAGATGCAGTTGGTGTATTCTAAAGCCCTAGTCGATAGGACTTCGCAAAGGTTGAGTAAATACATATATAAGAAACTGACGAAATTATATATAGCATAAAAGTCATAAACAAAACAGAACCCTTTCATGGCCGGATTCAATAACGACATATCAAATTATCTCGAAAAACATGTCCGCTAACGCATGCGTACATGTTCTAATGTAAATGTCCACTTTCGTTTTGATTAGATTGGATATTTTTAGAAAACCCGGAATTCTATTAACGAAATGCTCGTAAATCTCTGATATAATCACCGAAGATTTCGTTTATACCGAAAAATCGCTATAATCAACATTTAAAACATTTGAACGTCGTATGAAAATTAAAGTCAGCGTCTGTGGGACGCCATTTTGTATTTTTTCAACTTATTATTATTATTTACTTTTCGTTTAATTTCTTTTGCTGTAACTTTTTCACATATTTTCAACGGATTTTTTAATTACTTTCATTATCGTATTTTCACAACAACCAGAATCAAACATACATTAAAATCTCAATGTTCGCATCAAATAAAATTAAAGAAAACGTTTGTAGCGCGATGCTTCCAGAATTTATTCAAGGCAGTATGCAACATCTTTGTGTAGTTTCCATCTAGATTTTTCTTCATGCCTTACGTTAAATCCCCAATGGTAAGCCATACCATACAGGATAAAACTTGGAAGATATATATATATATATATATATATATATATATATATATATATATATATGTGTGTGTTGTGTGTGAAAATAAATGGAAATTAATCCGACAGTATGAATATG
>CM042141.1:17352013-17362013 GCA_023376005.1 Doryteuthis pealeii
TATTATCACAGTAGTAATTGGTACATCCGTTGGTCAAGGTGTCGTCTAGCGAGTAAAGTTAGCTGGTCAGCATAAGGTCTGGTCAATCGAGTAAGTGTGGGTCGTTTGTATTAGGTACTTGGACCAACACAGTGTCGACTATTTATACACGACACTATCCAATGAGATTATAGCAAGGGGGTACCAAGGTATTTACATATTCATTATATCAATTACCTTTCGAGGAAATCGCTACAGTAAATGTCCACTTTAGTAGTGATTGAATTGGATATTTCTAGAAAACCTGGAATTCTTTTAAACGAATTGGTATGGTTTGGTTTGGTTGGATTGTACGGCATGTCAACCCTTGTTGGGCTATTTTATGCCAAAGACGTTTTGTTTTATTCATTCTTGATAGCTGCTCAATTCTTTTAAACACAATTTTTTGAACTCACTTTCTTCTATTTAACGCATGGATGGGACCTAACAGGTACTATCACTCCGGGTCAGAGTGGACCTGGGAGTAATGGTGATGAAGGAGTACTCCACATTCCTCAGAGCTCAAGAATTGGAAGTTCACCATCAGATAGAGTTTAACGTAATACCCAGGACTTTAAGACCCTCAGCCACCGCCATCTAGCACAAATATGATAAAAAGAATCGGGGCTTGCCATAAGGGCAATAGGGTCGGGACAATCATATAGATGCTATGGCTTAACGTGAACAACCGATTAATCGGAGGGTGCCTCCCCGACCGCCCGTTTAGCCTAAGTAAGGACCAAGTGGAGTGTTGCATGTCATGGACTGCTGAGTCATCCGGCTTCCATCCTTAAATATCACGGGTTGCCAGCATAGCAGGTGGTCTCATTGGGATGGGGATTCTACCCCTCTGCAGAGATGCAGTTGGTGTATTCTAAAGCCCTAGTCGATAGGACTTCGCAAAGGTTGAGTAAATACATATATAAGAAACTGACGAAATTATATATAGCATAAAAGTCATAAACAAAACAGAACCCTTTCATGGCCGGATTCAATAACGACATATCAAATTATCTCGAAAAACATGTCCGCTAACGCATGCGTACATGTTCTAATGTAAATGTCCACTTTCGTTTTGATTAGATTGGATATTTTTAGAAAACCCGGAATTCTATTAAACGAAATGGCTCGTAAATCTCTGATATAATCACCGAAGATTTCGTTTATACCGAAAAATCGCTATAATCAACATTTAAACATTTGAACGTCGTATGAAAATTAAAGTCAGCGTCTGTGGACGCCATTTTGTATTTTTCAACTTATTATTATTATTTACTTTTCGTTTAATTTCTTTTGCTGTAACTTTTTCACATATTTTCAACGGATTTTTAATTACTTTCATTTATCGTATTTTCACAACAACCAGAATCAAACATACATAAAATCTCAATGTTCGCATCAAATAAAATTAAAAGAAAACGTTTTTGTAGCGCGATGCTTCCAGAATTTATTCAAGGCAGTATGCAACATCTTTGTGTAGTTTCCATCTAGATTTTTCTTCATGCCTTACGTTAAATCCCCAATGGTACAGCCATACCATACAGGATAAAACTTGGAAGAGTATTATTATATATATATATATATATATATATATATATATATATATATATATATATGTGTGTGGTGTGAAAATAAAATGGAAATTAATCCGACAGTATGAATATGATATAATGAAAAAACAAAAGATGTTTACAACTAAATAGGCTCATCAGGAGGAGATTGGCCCCGAAACGGTTTTGCACACTTCTCTCCTGATGAGCCTATTTAGTTGTAAACATCTTTTGTTTTTTCATTATATCATATTCATATATATATATATATATATATATATATATATATATAATATATAATATGTGGGGGGGTGTTGCTCACTTATGCGATCTTCAGACCTTGAAGACCGCGAAAAACTGTCAGTAACTAGATGTTAACTCCATGTCCACGCTACCTTAACTCAAGTATATATATATATATAAACGTCCTATTAATGATATTGAGCACTATCTGCTTAGAAATATAGCACCCATTTTATCTACAATATATATATATATATATATATATATATATATATATATATTGGTTTATTGGTTGGTTTTGAAGGCTATCACAATGCAAGTGTAAAGAAAAAAAGAAGACAAATGTGGTGCTGTTTGTTAACCTGTGATTTATTCTCAATTCTTAATATTTTAGCATAAAAATCCCTTCTACAGAAGATTACTAGAACTAGTGGCTGTTCATTTGTTCTGTCTCATGTCTTCCAAATTCTGTGTGTTTGGGGGTGTTTGTTTATGTGTGTATTTGTGTGTGTGTAAATGTGTGTGTGTGCTTGCGCTTATGTATGTGTGTCTGTTCATTTCCTTCTTTTTTTAAAATTATTATTCCAGATTTGGCTCGTCCTCTCAGCAAAACCCTTATATATTATATATATATATATATATATATATATATATATATAGAGAGAGAGAGAGAGAGAGAGAGAGAGAGAGAGAGAGAGAGAAGTATCTAATAAACGGTCAAGTTGAGATGATTATGTTTGGAGTCTTCAATCCTCCTTATATCTATAATGCATGCTCATGCAGATGCATACCTAAGGATTCTTTCAAGCCCCTAAGAGAGCTCAATATATGATGATTAATAAATGACATATTCAGAGCAATATTTTCTCTCTTATTGAAAGTATATATATATATATATATATATATATATATATATATATATATATATAGTCATCCACAGACACTGTACTTTGATGTATCACGTCTCCTCAGTGGGGCTAGGCTTCGCAGGCTCCTTCCAGCTGCGATCGCAACCCGGCCGATTATTTCTATCATCAATCAGAGTTCTTAACTACTGGGCCATTATCAGCACCTACAAGTAAATGAGAATTTAACTGATAAATATCAACATAGGTATTTCTCTGAATGTTTGAGATGAGGCTTGATGATTAGTATTATATGCGTTATTCGGACTATTGTCCTCATCTTCAATGTTATCGGTACAACGTTTCGGCCGATATGCCCCCGGCCTTCTTCAGGTTGGCGGAATGAGAACAGGATACCCCCGTAGACTGAATAAAGGGTTAGGTTCAAAGTTCCGTGATGGCTCCCGATTACGACAAGAAGGTTCCCGACTACGACAAGAAAGTTCCCGAGTTCGAAAAGAAGGTTCCCGAGTCCGAGAAGGTTCCCGAGTCCGACAAGAAATACCTGAAGAAGGTCGGAGGGCATATCGATCGAAACGTTGTACAGATAACAATGAAGATGAGGACAATAGCCCGAATAACGCATATAATACTAATCAACATAGGTATATATTTCAATGTCACTAGAGGGCTCATATCCGTTTAATTGCTATTTTAAGCGTATACGGTGATCGTCAGCAAAATTCCCTTTGAGAGAGATCTACAGATTTGGGTTGCGCACGCGTGTGTGTGTGTTTGTGTGTGTTCTCTGTGTCTCGTGTGTGTGTGTGTGTGTGTGTGTGTGTGTGTGTGTGTGTGTGGTGTGTGTGATTGTGTTTCTACGGATTTTTAATTACTTTCATTTTTCGTATTTTCACAATAGCCAGAAAACATACGTAAGAGAAAATGAAGTCGTAACTTTCGTAACAAATAAGATTAAAAGAAAACACTTGTGTTGTTTTGCAATGGCTGATGAAGATGAACAACTAGAAATAGGAAAATGAGTTACATCGAACTTAACGGACTTAAATTCCACCATCGTATGTCATCCCACCGAAAGATTAAAAAAATACCAAAAATCAGAGAATTAACCGAATTTATTGAAATTTTCAGTGTTGAATTATTAATGAATAAAAGATATAATTCATCAGTTTATTTTATTTAAAAACTTTTATATTTTTCCATTAAATTCGGTTAATTCCATAATTTTTTTTTTTTTTGGGGGGGGGTGTCTTTCGGCGGGATGACATACGATGGTGGAATTTAGGCCCATTAAGTTCGATTTAACCCGGAAAATGATTAACTTTAAATTTCAAACCTGTTTAACTCCGATTAAAAATTATCCATGTGTCGCATCCTGCTCGTGTAGAGGGGTTGGTAAATATGTATATCAGGAAACTGAGGGGGCGCGTGTAATGGTTATTGACTTGATAAATGGAAACGGGCAACTGAGTTCAAATTCTGAATGAGGCTGTTTGCATTTCATATTGCACTAACTTCCTTGGGAAAAGGCATGAATCCAATTATTTTCCCTCTAGCTATGGATAAATCGTAGGACAAACTAGGCCTTTTTAACTTGGTATGGCAACTATTCTAGAGGAGAGAAAACACTGAATTCAAACCTGGTAAACCCCGCTTAAAAACTGACCTTGTGTTGTGCCCTGTTCATGTGGAATTGTTGAGTAAATACATATATGGGAAACTGACAAAATTATATCTACATATTAATATTCATGTTTCTTAATTATACGACCGTTATCATCTTGCAACACCCTCTGGGTAAATATCAGGAAAAACTAAAAGATGAAGAGAACAGTTAGAAAAGGGAGACTTATGATGATGAAAGAACTGTGAATTAAAAATGAGTGTTGATCAACAACGAGGAAGAAGAAGAAGGATAGAAAGAAGAGTTATGAAGGAATAGAAAGAAGAGTTATGAAGGAAGAAGGAGAGAGGAAGAGTTATGAAGGAATAAGTTATGAAGAAGAGGGAGAGAAGAAGAGTTATGAAGAAGAAGGAGAGAAGGAGAGTTATGAAAGGAGTTATGAAGGAAGAGGGAGAGAGAGAAGAGTTATGAAGGAAGAAGGAGAGAAGAAGAGTTATGAAGGAGTTATGAAGGAAGAGGAGAGAGAAGGAAGAGTAGAAGGAAGAAGGAGAGAGGAAGAGTTATGAAGGAAGAAGGAAAAGGAAGAGTTATGAAGGAAGAAGGAGAGAAGGGAAGAGTTATGAAGGAAGAGGAGAAAAGGAAGAGTTATGAAGGAAGAAGGAGAGAAGAAGAGTTATGAAGGAAGAAGGAGAAGGAAGAGGAAGGAAAGAGAAAAGGAGAGTTATGAAGGAAGAAGAGAGAAGGAAGAGTTATGAAGGAAGAAGGAGAAAAGGAAGATATGAAGGAAGAAGAGAGAAGAAGAGTTATGAAGGAAGAAGAGTATGAAGGAAGAAGGAGAAAAGGAAGAGTTATATGAAAAGGAAGAAGGAAGGAAGAAGGAGAGAAGGAAGAGTTATGAAGAGAAGGAGGAGAAAAGGAAGAGTTATGAAGGAAGAAGGAGAGAAGGAAGAGTTATGAAGGAAGAAGGGGAGAAGGAAGAGTTATGAATATTAATGAAACTTACAAAAAGAAGACAGCTGCAGACGAAGGTAGCAAAAAGAGGTTATTCTTTATTCTGTGACCCCGCAGCAAATTAGTAAGAAAAAATACTACTATCACGACACCCGATTCTATATACATGAGTAGTGGATTAATAATAATAATAATAATAATAATAATAATAATAATAATAATAATAATAATAATAATAATAATAGTGATACCAATTGTAGTTGGAGCACTTGGAAAAGGATTGGAAAAGGGTTTGGAATGTTTGGAAATCAGAGGAAGGATTGAAACCATTCAGAACACTGCACTGCTGCAATCTGTCAGAATACTCAGAAGAGTCCTGGAGACCTGAGGAGACTTGCTGTCACTCAGACTCCAGTGAAAGACCATCAGCTAACACTGATGTGAAAAACTCAAAAGGAGTGAAAACGATAATAATCTTATTATAATGGAGATTGTGTGTTTGTAACCGAAACTATATCACTACTCAAGACACATTTACTTTAGTTATTCATGTCACATTCTACATGATTTTATTTTTATTTACACATCACTTATTAATAAAATGGTTTTATATTAATAATACTGTTGACCATATCTACTTACTAGGATATTTACCACGTACCCCTTGTGTACGGGTTAGGCACAAGGCCCTATTAATGTGAGACCACCCACAAACCGAAGCTCATGGGTGGCAAGTGCAAAAAATGCGTTAATCCCGTTGGCATACCCCCTCAAGGGGGTGCTTCAGGCACTGAGCAATAAACCCAGCCCTACCCCTTTAAATCAAGAGGGTAGGTGTTGCCAGGTGGGATGGCGCCCTAGGATCAACGATGTTAACTTGTACGGTCCAGGGCCGAAGCTACTGGACCGCATGGTCGAAACCGGAGTTTGATATGTTGATCATATCTACATGATATTTTCCACGTACCCCACTTGTACGGGTCAGGCACAAAGGCCCTATTTATGTGGGACCACCCACAAGCCGAGACTCATGGGGTGGCAGGGGGAAATTGCGTCGATCCCGTCGGCATTCCCCCTCAATGGGGGCGCCTCAGGCACTGGGCAATAAACCCAGCCCTGCCTCTTTAAATCAAGGGGGCAGGTGTTGCCTGGGGGGATGGCCCCCTGGGATCGACGCCGTTAATTATATTAATGGTCCAGAGACCGAAGCCACTGTTGATCATATATACATACTAATAACATGCAAGTGTATTCATATATACAACAAAATAGCGGTTTACAGTGTTAACGGGAATGATAATTTGCATATTGATATTAAAGATTTAATTTTAAATAATTGCTTAGTATTATTGATTTCTAATTGTTTGGTTTTATCTTAATGAATATGAGCAAAAATCTCGGTGATAAATCTTAAAAGAAATCCATTAACAAGAAGAAGTTACTGTAATTTTATTCTTTACTTCCTATTTTAACTAAATTTAGAAATGAAAGACGGGAGTGAAGGAAGAGTAAGTTTCTGTTGTTCTATTTTTCGATTATACCCACCTCTGTTTCAAATCTTTTTATCTACATTCTTATTAAGTTTCATTAGCCTTTCTAATTTAATATGATATTTTATTACATTAAAACTTAAATACTTGTAACCGGGGGTGGGGGTAAGAACAAATTATATCAAGGCAAAAATTGACAAGACGCAACAAAACAGTAAATGTAGACTGTACGGTGACAGAGATGAGATTGTAAACCATGTATTAAGTGAATGTAGCAAACTAGCACAACGGGAATACAAACCTAGGCACGACTGGGTTGGGAAGGTGATCCACTGGGAATTATGCAAAAAATTAACTTTTGACCATACAACAAAATGGTATATGCATAAACCAGAATCTGTTCTTGAGAATGAAATGCATAAAATTCTCTGGGACTTTGAGATAAAGACGAACCACCCTATCCCAGCAAGGATACCAGACCTAGTGTTAATTAACAACTTAAAAAACGTGGCAACTGGTGGACTTTGCGGTTCCAGCAGATCAGAGGGTGAAGTTGAAGGAAAATGAAAAGACGGATAAATACCTGGAACTTGCCAGAGAATTGAAAAAGCAGTGGGATATGAGAGTGAAAGTGATACCAATTGTAGTTAGTATTCTTGGAACTGTCCCAATAAACTTGGAAAAAAGACTAGAGGATCTGGAAATCAGTGGGAAAAATTGAGACCATCCAGACCACTGTAATCGTCTAAAATACTCATAAGAGTCCTGAAGACCTGAGAAGACTTGTTGTCACTCAGACTCCAGTGAAATACCATCAGCTAACGCTGATGTGAAAAACTCTAAAGGAGTGAAAATAATCTCAAAATCAGAAAATGGATAAGAGTGCTAAGAAGATGTAAGCGAGTTCTATAATAAATTGTAAAGAGTAAGGGAAATTAAAACCAGGTAATGTAAATAAGTAAAATAAAAACTTATCTTTTTTTTTCTTTCGAATTTTCTTACCCCATTAATTTTTTTTCTGTCCATTCCATTTGGCTAGAAATATCCCACACACAAATTTTTCCATTTTTGAACTGAACGGAAAGAAAGTTTATCACGTGATCTGTAATTAATATCCGTTCCGCGCTTTGATGTTACTCTACGGCTAATATTTACAACATTAAAAAAAAATGCTAAAACAGCTGAAGTATATATATATATATATATATATATATATATATATATATATAATGTCGGTCACCCCAACAATAATGAAAGGCTTGCTAAAAATGCCAGAGCTGGTTAATAAAAAAAATAAAAAACGATGTCAAAAATGTATACAGTGCTACATACCCGCGACTCTTCATTTAGTTTAGCTACGGTGAAGGTCGGGAGTCAAAAGAACCTGTTTAGGCAGTGGTTAAATTCCTTTAAAAAGTGATCAACTCCCTCTATGGAAGCTATGTTTGTAATATAAAATAATTATATATATATATATATATATATATATATATATATATATGTGTGTGTGTGTGTGTGTGTGTGTGAGAGAGAGAGAGAGAGAGAGGGGGAGAGAGCAAGGGGAGAGAAAATGGAAATGGAAATTTTGATCGAAACACATGTTGACAAATAACAATGAATATCATCCATACCAAAGTATATATATTTTTCTTCCAATTATCTTTTCAACACACACACACACACACACACACACACACACATATATATATATATATATCATCATCATCATGTCGTGCAGGCAGCACGGATATCCATGACAATCTCTCGCCAACCTTCCCTATCATTCATCGCCCCAGGGAGTTCTTCCTCGCTGCAGCCAGCATCTTTACATAGCTGGTCGATGTAGATCTTTGCTGGGCGGCCCACACTGGCATGTCCATGTGTTGGCTTCCACAGGAGAACATCACTTATGAGTTCGTCCTTGCTTCTCCAGCAGTGCCCTGCATGCCTAGTCCGTCTCACTCGGATGGTCTGTGAGATAGGGGCAGGTGACCATACAGCTGCTCCCTTGTGGGATATATATATATATATATATATATATATATATATATATATATATATAGTAAACTGTTATAGTCAGAAAGTCTACCTGAGTTTTACCGTTTAATTAAATTAATTAAAACAAGCCGAAGTAAACAAAATTCTTTATTATAGATCCGCAGTGTACAGCGATTTGTTTTGATTTTTTTTTTTTTTTTTTTTTGGCTGTTGCTTGATCAATTATGTTTTTAATTGTTGAGTCACTATCTACGTTTATGGTGACATCCTTTGAAAATTTTCGACCTTTGGTTTAGTATTTCTTTGGAATTAATATATGTTGCGATAGATAATTTATCTTCCAAGCATAAAAGACAGAATTTATTTCCCGGTCTATAGTTGCGTGTTTTTTTTTTTTGTTGTTTTTACAATTTCCCACTTCATTATAAGAATTATACCGTATTTATTTTCGTTGTCCCAGATGCATTTAGAAAGAGCTGTACAATGCATATATTTTATATTTGTAAAACTAGTCTTATGGCTGTAAAATCCTTTTTGAAAATATCTTGTGTTGAGCCTAAATATATCTTTTTATCATTACTTTTCTCATTAACTTGTACTGTGGGGAATAATAAAAATAGAATTAAAACCAAATAAAAATACGTAAATAAAACCAAACAAAATAAAACAAAATTAAATTAGATATAAAGAAATAAAAAAAGACACAAAAAGTAACAATCTCCCAAGAGGCAGACAGGAAGAGCCCTCTGGGAATGCGCAGAAAAAAAAACAATTCCTGGTGGATTCCTCTTTTACACGAAGACTTTGTCAGGTGCACACATATTAACTGGTTCAGGAGAAATCACTTCTCCAAGAAATAGTGTGAATCTACGAATAAAAGTCGAACCCCTCTTTGTTCCTTTTGCTTATTTTCCTAAATTCCCTTTCAGACTGAGAGCCCACTAGAAGGAAGAACTGTTGCATAGCGCCTTCTTCACTGGCACTAAATAATTATAATGTTGCATACTTCTTTCTTTAATTCTATTTCTTGGCCGTCTTTAGTATTCTGATCGTCTTTGGTATATCTTCTAACATCTTGACTTGGTCTGGTCTATCGTCTCGGATCTCCTAAGGTCTGGTTTTCTGTTGCTATGTTCTTGCTGGCTGGTCGTCATTTCTTAGTCTTGTTACCAAGACATTCATTAACCACAAGAACATATTAATTATCCAAGCTTCTATTTCTTTAACTATACATAATCCTCTAACTTACATAGCGCGCGT
>CM042141.1:17367013-17379513 GCA_023376005.1 Doryteuthis pealeii
GTATCAACCATACAGTATGGCTAGTGATTGACCGGAGGATTAAACCACGTGACCTTGGCTAGTCTATAAATCCAGGTGGGGAATTGGAGCACACCATATATGCACAAATATTCTTCTTTTTTTTTTTCCTCTGTGCTTTTAAGCTGGCCAGTTGTGACAGTTACTTTTTGTGCCTCTGCTCTGCAGAAAGAATCTTTTTGTCAGGAATTACCACACAAAGACCAGATTTAAAGACCGACGACTCCACCCCCCGGACTAACGCATTTTACTCTGGTGCGTTCCTTTTTAAAACACGGCGCGGCCAAAAAGACCCTGTTTAAAAAAACCAAGAAAGAAGACCAAAAACTGAAAGAAAAGAAGGACGACCCACTTCCCGAAAAAAAGGAGCATAATGAACTCAAGCCGCTTTCAAATACACCCTCTCCTAAGGCATCAACAAGCATGACAAGTGAGAGCTCTCCCATGAATGTTTGGGCTGCAAAGCCCAAAATTGAAATAAATATAGACGAGCTCATCCAGAGAGCTTCCCTTGTATCAGAACAAGTACAGGAACAAGGGCTCAAGTACAACCTGGACGAGCCCAAAGCAGAACAGCTGAAAAGAACGGTGTCTGTCTTCGCGGTCGATAGTAGTACCAAGAAACTACTCAATACCTCGAATGACTTGATATCAAAATCCTTGTCAAGTTTGGGAGTAAAGGTGCTTGCAATCATTTCTGGCACCTCTTATGCTATGTGGGACGTGCTATTGCCGACCGAAAGGCATGATCCTAAGAGTGGAATACCTGGGGCGGCGGTAGACCACGGTAACGGTGTGTGAGGTGCCTAGCTACCTCATAGACGAGAACCTGGCCGGCTACTTTATAAAGTATGGTGACCTAGTAGCCGCCAGACATTACGGTATGCGAGGGGAGTGGAGTTTTGACATCTGTTAGAGAAGAAAGCCTTTGACTCCATTCCCAACTGGCTGGACTTGGAGGGGTGCAGACTTCCTCGTTGGGGACAACGGGAATGACAAGGGGGAGTATATTTAAAATGTACATATAATTTAAGTGTATGTGAGTGTGGGTCTGTGTGTGCGTCCAAGAGGAGGAGACTGGCTGACAGTAGGAAAAGGTGGGATAAAGGTCAAGTCAGAGGCACCTCAGATTCACGTAGAAAACCCAACAGGCACCGTGGGAGAGACCCCGTAGTCGTATACGGAAATGGCCAGGGCCAAGTGCATCAGTCCGGGCAAAGAGAAATTCCAGAAATTGCTAAAATGGAAGGAAGAACTCGACAAGGCCAAAATTACACCCCCTTCAGCAGGATGTCCCCGCTCCACCCCACCCATATCACCAAAAAACATTACACAAATTCTGCTGAAGAGACTGCAATGACACCACCACCCCAAAAAATGACAGTCCATGGGCACAAGGGGGCTCATCCTCCTCCGCTGCCTACTCCTCAAAAGAAAAACAAACCAACACCCTGTCACACACACACCAGCTCCACCACCACAACTAAAACATCCCCCCGAAAAAAACACTCCTAAATCATCCTCTGCATGTACCCCAGCTCAAACTCCATCTCACGGGGTAATATCAAGTAAGCGGCAGCGGAGCCCTTCAGTAGGGAGCTCTGGGGATGAGCTTCCCAACCTAAAAAAGAAAACCCCTTTGGGGGTGGCACAACATCTGCAGGGTAGAGGAGGACATCCTAATAAAGGACTCGAGCCTCCAGGAGAAACTCATGAACAATTTAGGGGCCCTCCTCAAATTCAAACGGCTAAACGGCCTAGATGTGGAGGACCCCCGAAATTTCCCTGACGCCAGGGTACTTTCAGTCATTCGATCGGCCCGAAAGTCTGGACCAATCATGGCAATGATTCGTGATGCCGTTGAGATTTTCGGCCCGATCGCTGCCATATTATCTGAGGGAACAAACATGATGTGTGAGTCGGGGAGGGTCCCAATACAATTACACCCATCCTTTTATAGGGCACTCAGACTAATATACCCCAGGGACATCGGCGGTCTCGCCAACGACGGAGCCTTTACTGAGGCTCTCGGCTTTGCTTCGTTGAGCCAGACGTCGGTGTTCTATTACCTGAGATGTTAAGTCCGAGGACTCAAGAAAGGAGGAACACTGTGGAGGCGAGTTTTTTCAACTCGGACCCTGATCGCTTTTTACAAGCACTAACTCAAAATTAAAATTCGGTCCGAGAGGAGAAGACTCTTCATTGGAGTTTGGCGAAAGGTGGGTGAGTTGGTGCGAATGTGTTGCGTGGATAGCGCCGACCTCACTTTCATGCTTGAATTACTGATACCTAAAGGATATTGGGTAATCGTAAGTCCATTGTCGACCCTTCCCGGGTAAGGTAGACTAGAATTTTTTACCTTTTTGTTCAATTTTGATTTACTTAGGTAGAGAATGTAAACTCATTGGCCTCTTTTTATTTTTTTTAGTCCCCATGATTTTTCGTTTTTATTTCCCCACCCCACACCCATTAGATGACAGAAATTCAAGTTCTCCATCTGCTTGAGGGGACGTTTTTATTTCATTTTTAATTTCAATTTTTTTAATTTTTTAATTTTTTCCTATAAGCAATTTTCGAACCGGTGAACTAGTTTTTCTGCCGTAAATATTAAGTGAGGGGGAACCCATACTAATAATCATTTATATTTACAAAATGTTTTATATTTTTCTCATTCATTTTTTAATTGGTGTTTTTAATTGTACATATATATCATCATTCCCCCCTCCCTCATCAATATGTAAATATGGGTTAGGTGTAGGACTTTCATAGAGTGAATGAGAAGTTTTGGTGACTGTTGTGCGAATTGGTTTTATGATGAAAGGAAATTTGTAGAACGAATCAGGTCACGAATGAGAATAGTTAAGTTAAAAAGATAGGACAGTGAAGACCAGCCTCTTTCCCCACTCCCTCTTTTAGGCCTTGTGTCGAATTTATGTATATTTACATAAATATATATCCACAAATATTCCAACATTACTTAAAAGCTATTGCTAAATAGTTCAATATGTAAAAAGTATAATAATCTTGATTTAACTCTTTTTTTATTTACTTCTTTTCATTTTTTAAATATGTTCGATTAAAACAGATTAGCGTTATCGCTTCCGCGCGCTCACCCCGACTCTCTATCTTTCCCTTACTCTCTTTATTTCTTATCCTAATTTTCTGTGTAGCGTGTCCTTTTTCGTCCCTTTCTTCTTTATGATAAAAACATAATGGACCATTATTTAGAGGTGACGACACTCATAAGAAATAAGAATTCGGCGGATAACCACCACCAGATAATCAGGATTTATATTTTTGCATTTCATCTTGGACAATGTGGACGGTCTCATTTTTAATCAAAGGGTGTTGCAAGATGATAACAGTCATAAAATTAAGTAACACGAGTATTAATATATATATTTATGCGTGCGTGCATGCGTGCGTGCGTGCGTGTGTGTGTGTGTGTGTGTGTATTGAGTTCCTTATTTCTTTTACATTTATATGTTGATTGAATTTTGTCCATATCTATCTGTCTATCTGTCAGTCTATCTATTTCTTTTCTTTCTCGTTCTCTGTCTCTCTCCCAGCATCTGACCTGACTCTCTTCATCCCATAAATATTCCGAATATTGTCTACTATCCAGTCCCCCCTCTCTCTCTCTCTCTCTCTCTCTCTCTCTCTCTCTCTCTCTCTCTCTCTCTCTCTCTTTAATAATATCTTTCCACTCCTCACTTCAACTCTCTCTCAGTGTTTATTAGATAATATCTATCTTCCACTCCTTTCTCTCACTCTCTCTTTCCAACATTGTCTATCTGTCTATACTTAATTATACCTTTTCCATCCTCACCTCTCTCTCTCTCTCTCTCTCTCTCTCTCTCTCTCTCTCTCTCTCTCTCTCTCTCTCTCTCTTACTTAATAATATCTATCCACTCCTCACTTCAACACTCTCTCACTATTTATTTGACAATATCTATCTTCCACTCCTTTCTCTCACTCTCTCTTTCCAACATTGTCTATCTGTCTATACTTAATTATACCTTTCCACTCCCCATCTCTCTCTCTCTCTCTCTCTCTCTCTCTCTCTCTCTCTCTCTCTCTCTCTCTCTCTCTCTCTCTCTCCTTAATAATATCTATCCACTCCTCACTTCAACTCTCTCTCACTATTTGATAATATCTATCTTCCATTCCTTTCTCTCAATCTCTCTTTCCAACATTGTCTATCTGTCTATACTTAATTATACCTTTCCACTCTCATCCTCTCTCTCTCTCTCTCTCTCTCTCTCTCTCTCTCCTCTCTCTCTCTCTCTCTCTCTCTCTCTCTCTCTCTACTTAATAATATCTATCCACTCCTCACTTCAACTCTCTCTCACTATTTATGATAATATCTATCTTCCACTCCTTTCTCTCACTCTCTCTTTCCAACATTGTCTATCTGTCTATACTTAATTATACCTTTCCACTCCCCATCCCCCTCTCTCTCTCTCTCTCTCTCTCTCTCTCTCTCTCTCTCTCTCTCTCTCTCTCTCTTAATAATATCTATCCACTCCTCACTTCAACTCTCTCTCACTATTATTTGATAATATCTATCTTCCACTCCTTTCTCTCACTCTCTCTTTCCAACATTGTCTATCTGTCTATACTTAATTATACCTTCCACTCCCCATCTCCCACCCCCCTCTCTCTCTCTCTCTCTCTCTCTCTCTCTCTCTCTCTCTCTCTCTCTCTCTCTCTCTCTCTACTTAATAATATCTATCCACTCCTCACTTCAACTCTCTCTCACTATTTATTTGATAATATCTATCTTCCACTCCTTTCTCTCACTCTCTTTTCCAACATTGTCTATCTGTCTATACTTAATTATAACTTTCCACTCCCCATCCTCACCCACTCTCTCTCCTCTCTCTCTCTCTCTCTCTCTCTCTCTCTCTCTCTCTCTCTCTCTCTCTCTACTTAATAATATCTATCCACTCCTCACTTCAACTCTCTCTCACTATTTATTTGATAATATCTATCTTCCACTCCTTTCTCTCACTCTCTCTTTCCAACATTGTCTATCTGTCTATACTTAATTATACCTTTCCACTCTCTATCCTCTCTCTCTCTCTCTCTCTCTCTCTCTCTCTCTCTCTCTCTCTCTCTCTCTCTCTCTTTAATAATATCTATCCACTCCTCACTTCAACTCTCTCTCACTATTTATTTGATAATATCTATCTTCCACTCCTTTCTCTCACTCTCTCTTTCCAACATTGTCTATCTGTCTATACTTAATTATATTTTCCACTCTCTCACCCTCTCTTCTCTCCTCTCTCTCTCTCTCTCTCTCTCTCTCTCTCTCTCTCTCTCTCTCTCTCTCTCTCTCTCTCTCTCCTTAATAATATCTATCCACTCCTCCCTTCAACTCTCTCTCACTATTTATAATATCTATCTTCCACTCCTTTCTCTCACTCTCTCTTTCCAACATTGTCATCTGTCTATACTTAATTATACCTTTCCACTCCCCCACCTCATCCTCTCTCTCTCTCTCTCTCTCTCTCTCTCTCTCTCTCTCTCTCTCTCTCTCTCTCTCTCTCTCTCTCTCTCTACTTAATAATATCTATCCACTCCTCACTTCAACTCTCTCTCACTATTTGATAATATCTATCTTCCACTCCTTTCTCACTCTCTTTTCCAACATTGTCTATCTGTCTATACTTAATTATACCTTTCCACTCCCATCCTCACCACCCTCTCTCTCTCTCTCTCTCTCTCTCTCTCTCTTCTCTCTCTCTCTCTCTCTCTCTCTCTCTACTTAATAATATCTATCCACTCCTCACTTCAACTCTCTTTATTGATAATATCTATCTTCCACTCTCTCTCCATCTCTCTTCTTCTCTCTCTCTCTCTCTCTCTCTCTCTCTCTCTCTACTTAATATATCTATCCACTCCTCACTTCAACTCTCTCTCACTATTATTTGATAGTATCTATCTTCCACTGCTTTCTCTCACTCTCTCTTTCCAGCATTGTCTATCCGTCTATACTTAATTATACCTTTCCACTCCCCATCCCTCTCTCTCTCTCCTCTCTCTCTCTCTCTCTCTCTCTCTCTCTCTCTCTCTCTCTCTCTCTCTCTCCTTAATAATATCTTTCCACTCCTCACTTCAACCACTCTCTCACTATTTATTGATAATATCTATCTTTCCACTCCTTTCTCTCACTCTCTCTTTCCAACATTGTCTATCTGGCTATACTAAAATAATAACTTTCACTCCTCTCTTCTCTCTCTCTCTCTCTCTCTCTCTCTCTCTCTCTCTCTCTCTCTCTCTCTCTCTCTCTCTCTCTCTTTAATTAATGTTTACGATTTCTTTTTTTTTCTAATCTAAAATGTAAGTAAGTGATAATGAGATATAAAACATCAACCACAAAATTATTCCTCCTTCCTACGCGATCAAATCTCGCTAATAAACATCTTTGACGTCAACGAGACGCCTTTAAAACGTTTATCTAGTCAAATCATTTTTCACACTTTCGTTTTCAAAGTCACTTACATACACGTCAAAAAAATTTAAGAATAATAAACCATATTTCAACTGAATTATCGGATCATATTTTTATCTACATTTTTCAGTCATATTCTTAACGTTTTTTTCTTTTCTTTCTTTCTTTCTTTTTTTTTTTTTTTTTCTTTTTTTCTTGTTTCGAATTTTCTATTTGTCCACCCCCCCCTTCCAAATATTTTATATTTTCACACTAATTTCCTCCATGCACCCTGCATTTATTCTAATCGAACATTTTGATCATTTTCGGTTCTGACAAAATCCAAACTTTCGTGAATTTTTTTTTATTTGATTCTATTTTTGTTGCGTCAAATCGAAACGAAACGGAACGAAACGAAAATATTTCTTTCACGTTCCGTGTTTTATCATTTTGTTTCAAGTAGGGAAATGATCAGTATTAATCAGGATGTGGACAGATAGCGGTGAATTTTCCTTATAGACAGGGAAAACAGATAGATAGGATAGATAGATAGATAGATAGATGCTACCTCAGATTAAAGTATGACTACCACATGATATGATTTTAGCTATATATTAATACTCGTGTTTGTACGACCGTTATCATCTTAGAACACCCTCTGGGTAAATATGAGACCGTCCAAATTGTCCAAGATGAAATGCAAAAATGTAAATCCTGATTATCTAGTGTTGTTTCAAGTTGGAAAATAAACAGTATTACTGATGTGGAGACAACCGTGAATTTTTACTAGCGCTAGACCAAGGAGATTGCTTTTTGGTCTGAGGTGGAGTGCCACAATACCATCAATCTTTACTTTACCACACAGATCCCTGTGATATTTATTATATATATATAATATATATATATATATATATATATGAGGAAAAAATGAGTAAAGAAAAGAATGTAGATGGATAAAAATGATTTTTATCGATATCACCTTTTAATCACATGCTGTTTCGGTCTGTTTATCAAAATGTTACGGTTTACGTTATTATTTATTATTAAAAATAATCAGATGGAGTTTGAAATGTGATGATAATATATATATAATATATAATAATAATAAAATAATAAGAGGAAAATGTAAAAATATTCCTTACACAAGAGACTGATGATTTTTTATTTTCTTGAAGTAGATATAAAAAATCGTTGGAACAAAAACAGATTTTAAATGTTCGAAAAAAGAATATTGTTTTTAATCACTTAGGGAGGCTCGTTAGAAGCCGTTAAATTTGGAAAGTTTTGGGGACCGACGAGGTATATTTGTATTGCAAAGAAGAAATGGTTATTAATAATAATAATTATATATATGATAATATGTCTCAGTTCAGGTTATGGCTACATGATATTTTCGTTTATTTGACTGAGTCAAAAATAAATTTGTATCAAAATATATAATATCAAAATCCTTTAAATTTAATAGTAAAAATCTATCTTTGTAAAAATTTTGAAAATTTTTCTAATTGTTATTGTCATTATATGATTGTTAATTGATAACTTTTGTTGAAATTTAAAAAATTGTGTTAAATTTTATCAAATCGTTGCTGCTCCTCTTAAAAAAAAGTTTTTTCTTGTTCCTGTATTATTGTCTTAAAAATATTTTTGTCTCCCAATTCAAAAAAAAAATTTTTAAAATTTTTGAATGCTTTATTTTACAATTGTTTTGAAAAAATATTTCATATTTTGCTGAATAATTTTGTTAAAAAAAAAATTAAATTTTATTTAAAAAAAAAAAATGTTAAAAATTGTTTATTAAAAATACAATAAAAATTTTTATAAAAAATTTTTTTGTTTTCTGCTAATTTTTTAATTGTTATGTATTCTTATCTTTGCTTTTTGTTCTGTATGTAAAAAAAAATTGTTTTGTAAAAATATAAAAAAATTTAAAAAAATTAAAAAAAAAAAAAAAATTAAAATATTTTGTTTTAAAGAAATAATTGTAATAAAAAATGAAAAAAAATGTTTAAAAAAAAATGATATCTTTCATTTTTTATCTTTGAAAATATAAAAAAATTTAAAATCTTTTTTAAAATAAAAATTAAAAATTTTTTTGAAAAATTTTTCTTTTTGTTTTTATTTAAAAATTTTTTTAATTTGTCTAATTTCGTTTTCTTAAAAAAAAAATTTATTCTGAATAAAAATTGTGTTTATAAAAAAAAATTTAATTAATTTATAAAATAATATCTTTAATTTTTATTAAAAAATGTGATGCAATTTATTTTGGAAAAAATTTTTTGTATTGTTTTTATTTTTCAAATTGATTTGAAAAAATAATTTTTAAAATTAAAAATTTGTTTGTTTTAATTTGTAAAAAAAAATTTATAATAATTTTTTTTGCTTTTTGTGCTCTTTTGATAAATTTTACTTTTTTTTTAAAATTATCATTTATTGAAATGTTATTGTTTAAAAAAAAAAAAAAATTTTATTTATTAATTGATTTTTTTTTTAAAATTTGCTTAAAAAATTTAATTTAAATTCTTTTTATTGATCAAAAAATGAATAAAAAAAAAAATTTTGTATAAAAAATTGTAATTTTTATATTTGTTTGTGTTGTTGAAAAAAAAAAAAAAAATTTAAAATTAAAAAATTTTAAAAAAATAAATTTAAGAAAAAAAAAATTTAAATTAAAAATTTATTTTTATAATATAAATTTAAAATTTAATTATAATTTTCAAAAAAAAGAAAAAAAAAAAAAAATTGTTTTGAAAAATAATTTTTTAAGAAATTTGTTTGAATTTGTTTTTTAAAAATTAAAATTTCTGTTTGATTAAAATTGTTAAAAAAAAAAAATTTGAAATTATAAAATATGAAATTAAAAAAATAAAAAAAATAAAATTTTTTGTTAAATTTGACTTATTTTTGTAAAATTTTGAATTAAAAATATATCTGTTAATTTATAAATTGTTTTAAAAAAAAAATTGTATTGTTTTTCATGTTTATTCTTGTTGTGTTTTTATTTAAAAAAATTAAAAAAAATATGTTTCTTAAAAAAAAAAAATTGATTCAATTTTTAGATGCTATAGTCTATCAAAATAACTTGATTGGTCATTAAATGATCCGGAAGAGAGTTTATATACCGTAAACAAAACAACCAAACCAACAAATGTTACAGTTTAGCTGGGAAGGTTTTACTTATCCGCCATCTTTATCTAAATACGTCACGTTTGAATAAACATTCAATTATAGAATCTTCTTGGCGGGAAAAAAATGCAATTCTTAGAAATAAGAGAAAAGAAATGTTTGTCATAACAAGAATTAACAATTAAACAAAGAGGCTAACAGAGAGAGAGGAGGAAAGAGGAGGGGAAAGAGGGTGGAGAGAGAAGGGAGAAGGGGAGAGAGGGAGAGAGAGGAGAGAGAGGAAGAGAGAAAGGGAGAAGTGGGGGAGCAAAGAGAGAGGAGAGGAGTGTGGGAAGAGAGAGGAAGAGAGAGGAGAGAGTGGGGGAGAGAGGAAGAGAGAAAGAGTAGGCGGCGGGATAGGAGGAGGAGAGAGAGGGGGAGAGAGGGGGAAGAGAGAGAGAGAAGAAGAGAGTGGGGAAGAAGAGAGGGGAAGAAAGGGGGAAAGAGCGATGGAGAGAGGGGAGAGAGAGAAGGGAGAGAGGAAGAGAGAGTGGTAGAGAGAGAGGAAGAGAGAGGGGAGAGGGGAAGAGAGGGAAGGTTGGGTTGGGAGAGGGGGAGAGTTGGGTTGGGAGAGAGGGGAGAGAGTGGGGGAAGAGAGAGCGGTAACACAGAGTGGGGAGAGAGAGGGGAAGAGAGAGGGAGAGAGTGGGGGAGAGAGAGTGGAAGAGAGAGGGAGAGTGGGGGAAAGAGAGAGTGGTAAAACAGAGGGAGAGAGTGAGGAGAGAGAGGGGAAGAGAGGGGAGAGAGTGGGGGAGGAGAGCGGAGAGAGAGAGGGGGAGAGAGGGAGGGAGAGAGAGCGGGAAGAGGGAGGGGAGAGAGAAAGAGTGGGAAGAGAGGGGAGAAAGTGGAGGAAATATAATATGTTTATGTGAGAGAGACAGAAAGAGAGATAGATAATGTGTGTGTGTGTGTGTGTGTGTGTGTGTGTGTGTGTGTGTGAGTGAGATAGAGAAAGAGAGAGAAGGAGTTATAATGCGTGATGAGAGAGGGGGTGAGAGTGAGATCATGTGTATGAGAGAGTAAGTTTTGGGAGAGATAATATGTTTATGTGAGACTGACAGAAAGAAGAATAAATAAGGTGTGTGACTGAGATAGAGAGGGTAGATATTATATGTGTCTGATGAGAGAGAGAGGGAGAGACAGATATCATGTGTGTGAGAGAGAGGAGGTAAGTGAGAGGTAATGTGTGTGAGAAGAGAGAGAGATATAATATGTTTATGTGAAAGAGACAGAAAGAGGGATAGATAATGTGTTAGATAAAGAGCAGAGAGGAGATAAAATGTGTCTGATGAGAGAGGGGTAGTGAGAGATTATGTATGTAAGAGAGAGGAGAGAATATGTGTGAGAGAAGGAGAGAGAATTTGTACGAGTGAGAGAGGAGTAGGGGGATAATGTGTGTATGAGACAGAGAGAGACAGAGAGAGGGGTAGAGAAGGAGATATAATGTATATGTGTGAGAAAGAGAAAAGGAGAGAGGGGGCGAGAGAAATAATCTATGTAAGAGAGGGGGAGAGAGGGAATGCGTGTGAGAGGGGAGGGGTAGAATGCGTAAGGAAAAGCAGAGGGATAATGCGTGTATGAGTGAGATAGAGAGGAGTAGAGAAGGAAAGGGTTTCAGATGAGAGAGAGATATTGGGGGGATCAAATTTGAGATATAGGGATTATAAATCCCTAAAGAGAGCTCAATGTACAATAATCAATAAATTAGATTATATACAGAGCAATATCTAACTTTCAAAGAAAGAAAAGCTTAACAAACCGTCATCCCGTTATAATTCATTTCAGCCAGAAACTAAAAAAAATGTTTAATTCATTTGAGCTCTAGTCTTATCAGACAGGTTTTACAAAATACAGAGATCCCCCGAAAGAAATAATTTAACTAGAATTTTTTTTTTCCATTATTCACAAAATTCATGACAGATAACAATGATAGAATTAAGCATTTTTAAGCTTAACAAAAAGATACAATGTATATCTTAGTTTCCTATTCAACTAACTTGCTCATTAAAAAAACAAATGAATAAAAAAAACATCATAATATATATATATATATATATATATATATATATATATATATATATATATATATATATATATATAAATTTTATGTCTAGACGTTCTTTTATAAAACTTTAGAAATCATTAAAAGGGCTTTATCATCAAATTAATTTACGATAGAATTTAATATATAAATCTAATATTTAATATATAATATAACATATTAAAAAATATATATAAAAAGTAAATTAAAAAGATCAATTTAATTACTATTATAATCACTATTAAAAATTATAAAAAATTATTATAATAGTTATTATCATCATATAGTTATATCAATATTAATTAAAGTTAATAATACTATTATCTTATTATTAATACTGTTGATGATATTAGCCATTATTCATATCAATAATTGCCATAATTGAATTTATACCATAACTATTATATTATCAAAATTGTAGTAAAGAATTTTCATTTATTTATTTTAAAATTAAAAACATAATCACAATACTAACAAAATCATAGAAATATTAGATTATTTACTCCTTTTGAGTTTTCACATCAGTGTTAGCTGATCTCTTTCACTGGAGTCTGAGTGACAGCAGGTCTTCTCAGGTCTCCAGGACTCTTCTGAGTATTCTGGCAGATTGCAGCAGTGCAGTGTTCTGAATGGTTTCAATCCTTCCTCTGATATCCAAACTTTCCAAGCCCTTTTCTAATCCTTTTGGGACTGTTCCAAGTGCACCAACTACAATTGGTATCACTTTCACTTTCATATTCCATAACTTTTTCAGTTCTCTGTCAAGGTCCAGATATTTGTCCATTTTTTCCTTTTTTATTATTATTATTAATTATTATTATTATTATTATTATTATTATTAAT
>CM042141.1:17384513-17387013 GCA_023376005.1 Doryteuthis pealeii
TTTATAACTTTAAGAGAACAATCAATTCAGAACTGAATTAAAAATTTGTCAAATGTACAAAAAAAATTTTTTAGATAAAATTATGCCTAAAAAAATCACAAATTTATGGTTAAATTTTTAAAAAATAATATTTTGAATGTAAACAAAAATACAACAATTCCTAAGATAAACGAACATTTTAATATGCGAATTCTTAGGGATTTTTTAAAAGGAATTTGCTAAATGTTTTTCTCTCTCTCTCTCTCTCTCTCTCTCTCTCTCTCTCTCTCTCTCTCTCTCTCTCTCTCTCTCTCTGCCCTTTCTCTCACACGCCCAGGTGTTCCTAAAATCCTTTTACTCTGGTAATGGACCTGGTATTTCAACTATTGGATTATATTGAAAATGTAAATGATTTCTAAATTTAACTTTGGCCATCAGGCTAATTTGTTTATGGACATACCCACAACATCTTTAAATCAAACTTCACAGCCTGATTAAATTCACTGTGTATGGGTATGCCATTTGCATGGTTGTGAAATTTAAAAAAGATAACAAGTTCTATAATCAGCAACTGATCCAAAGGTTTAGGCAACAACGAATTACATTGGAAAACATACAGTATAATGCTTTTGCCTTACTGCCAGAAAATGTTTTATACTCTATTCGGAAATCTGATGAACTGGAAGTGAGGGAAGAAATTATAAAAATAATTTGGGCCATTAGGTAAGTTAATATTTATTCATATAAAATTGACAAAATTAGTTATGCCGATTTATAGAATTATTTTAAAGTTTTTATCTAATTTCACCATAAATATAAAGCAGTGCGGATTGCATTTTTTTTTTTTTAGATAACTCAATGAATTAATTTCTATATTCTTTCAGGGGTGGAGAGCCAGTCAAGAAAAGATTGAAAAAATAACAATTAATTTTGAAGTTATACATTAGACACAATTAATAAATCTGTCCCAAAATGGAGATTGTGAACCACCATACATCCTTAATAAATGGTACGAAGCTGGAATTGCCAGATTTGCCCTCACATTCTTAAGGTGTTGAAGGGACAGTCAAGTTAATAGCAGAAGCTTCCAAATCTGTATATGGCTTTGAAGCGAGATACAGGTATATAATTGCAGAAAGTTTTGTGTCATAAACTGTGACCTTCTTTTTCGTCTATATGGAGATATTTAACTGTATATATTAAGCAATAGTAAACTATTATTTGTTTTTCCATATTTTTTATTTTTTGTTTTTCATTCATAACAGGAAAAAAATCAGCCTTTTTTCTTTTATTGCTTAATTAATGAGATAAAACTGAATTTTGGAGCCGTCACTGATAATGGGGGGGGGGCATGTTTTTAATTTAAATTTTATCTATCATTTCTTCATTTCTTTTTCATGAAATAAAATGACAACATTACCTGCTTTAAATACTAAAATTGTTAGATTTTCTGATCAATTCTTGGCCAAATGTTGCAAAACCGAGAATCTTCTGTGCATTTTTGTGAACGGTCTTAGATGCCATTTCCTCAAAAATTGGTACAAGTTTAAGATCTAACTTTTGGTATCTGTACTTAATAATCCAATATACAACTTTTGGTGTTTCATGTAATTTGATATAAAGATTTGATTTTAAAAAGTCAAAAATCGACCTACTCTAATACTTATGGTTGTATTTATCTATGTGTTCTCCCTCATCGCTTATAGGTGGCTGATAGCACAGTGGTAATATCTCTGACTGATGAAAAATTGGTCATGCCACACTGAGGAGACGTGATACGTCAAAACACGGTGTCTGTGGATGACTTCAAACGCTGCTCCCATGTTTTAATGTAGTAACATTAGTATCTCATCCAAAAAGTGCTCAATATATTTTGTAAAATATAGATCATTTACACTCCGTTTCAAATTATTAACGAGGTGACTTTTTTTTCTTTTCTCCAAGAATTTCTACGGATTTAATTAAACATTCACAGTATAATGGGAATAGATATATGCGTATAAAAATTCTATTCTTCTGCGCAACAAGAAGCAAACGGTGGTCATTTGCAATATTAACACAACATAGAAGGCTATAAACGAATGTCATTATAATCGTGCAATTATGGGTCGCAAATGTGACTTGACCCCTTCTGAGAAAGATATTATAACATTAACATTTTCCAAAGGCAAATCTACATTAGAAATATATATAGTCTCTGGTGATCGTAAAATATATAAACAAATCTATGTATTTGATAGTTTAAACAACACCACTTTACGGCAGCTGTCAAATGGTCGAGAAGGTAATGAATCGGGCGGACGAAAAGTCAGTCGGGTTTCGCTCCTGGTCAGAGGTCGTACTCGTCGGATTCTTGATCTGTGCCTCATTAGGGTCTCTATGTTGGCCTTAGTTTTATAAATAAAATAAAAACATTATTTTTTACTCACCCTCGTAGTTTACCAAGAGTTATATTTTTTAACAATAACTGAAAAACATAAGAACATAACTCTTTTCTTCTTTCTAGATTCAAACCAGATTT
>CM042141.1:17392013-17492013 GCA_023376005.1 Doryteuthis pealeii
GCTATGGCATTGGCTTTAAATAACCTACGAAGCTATGAAGGTTGATATGCCATTAAACAAATAAACCAAACCATTACTCACAGCTGCGCCAATAACTTTTTTTATTTACCGGAGAGTCAGTGTATTTCCTCTTCATTAACTGTCTTTTCAACTCTGTCTCACCATTACTCCCAGGTCCACTCCCGTAAATTCCAACAACCAACCAACCAACCAACCAACCATAAGGCTACTTTTCCTTCTTAGCACTTGAAAACTTTAAAATAGTACTTTCAAAATTGGAAATTATGTAAAAAAAAAAACATTGCCAATAAAGATAAATGTTTCTGTGATTTCTAAATATTTTGGAGACCTTATCTTTCGGTTTTCCCCGTATATCCAACAGGGTTCCATTAAGAGATCGACAAAGAGAAGAATATGTTTTCTATTGTAACAAGGTGATAAGGAATTTCTCTCGACAGGGGAGCAGTAATTATTTCAGAATTGAATTCATATTTTATTATTTTATTTCATATTTTCCACTGCAGGTGTCTTGTTTACTGTTTCGTAATGCTTTTTAATTGGTCCGACCGTTTATTCGATCATTATTACACACTGAACAATAAAACACGTTGGTTACAAATTGATTAAACTCTATAAACGTTGCTATTTCAACCCAATTTGTATCTGGTTTGTTTTGATAATACGTTTCTTGTGGAAAAATTGAAAATTTTCCTGTTGGCTGGTTGGTTGGACTTTTACGGCATGTCAACCCTAGTTGGGTTATTTTATGCTGAAGACATTTTGTATTATTCATTTTTGTTGGGTATTTTTTTTTTTTTTCAAACTCGGTTTTTTAAACACATTTTTAATACTCATTCTTTTATCATCATAATTATTCAATGAAAATAAATAAAATTCTTTAGAAATAGATATTAGTATTTGCTCCATCCATATAAGCATTTAGAGCAACAATTATATATACCTAATTAATAGATCCATCTAGAATATAAAGCGTATAATTATAAGTAGTAAATTTCATATTTTTAGATTCTAAAAACAAATAATTATTTAATAACAAAGATGTTGAAAACAAAAGGAATTATTTCTCTTTCTTACAGTCACTCATCACTTTTTTTCTCTTCACATTTCAAGAGGTTTATGTAGTTTTCATGGTTTCTATCAATTTAACTCACTTGAATTTTATAGACTAAAATAATACCTATATAATATCTAGGAAGCGCGTGGTGTAATGGTTAAAGTCATGGAAATGGACTCGTGGCCCCGAATTCAAATCCTGGATGTGGTAATTGCATTTCACTTTGCGCTAAACCCTTGGGAAAAGTATGAATCCTACTCTCCCTCCAGCTATGGGTAAATAGTAGGATAGACTGGGCTCTTTAACCTTGGCTAGGTAACCAGTCTAGGAGAAGGAAAACTCTGAATTTAAACCTGTTAAACACCGCCTAAGAAATTGACCTTGTGTCACATCCTGCTCGTGCGGAGGGTTTTGGTAAATATATATATATAATATCCAGTTGCCTTGTCTGCTAGTCTTTCACACCACTCACTTCATTTACCCCTCCTATATTTAACACAATGAAACTTAAATAATGGTTATTATTATCTTCAAAATTGTTGGACCATTCAAAAGAAGAAACATTTTTAAAAAACTCCTGATGATTTTTAAAAATGTTTAGCTCACGGAAATAATGAAAATTATGAACAATGTTCACATTTTCGCACCATTAAATCAATTGAAATTTAAAGTAGCCAAAAACAAGTTGTGACTACCGGCTTTTTAAAAAGTTCTATGAAAAATCAACTAATAGTAAAAAATTTCACGAAATTTTCAGTAATTATTCATCTGTTGATAAAGATATGTTTGAAATAGTTTTTTTCCTAAAATATATTTGGGGAAATATTTTTTACGAGGTCTCTCACCCCTATTTTATTTCATGAAATCTGAAAAATGAACAGATAAAAAACGATTTTTTATTTTTTTCTATAACGATAATAGTCTGAATAATTATATCAGAAGATTTTTATAAGTTTCTATACGGGATTTTTTTTAGTAAAAAAAAACATGAATTCTGAATTCTGCTAAAAAATATTAATATTATGGCATGAAATTGTTTCAAAACACTCAAAAATGTAGGATTACATATGAAAAAAAATATGTTTAATGTTAACTAAAAAAAAAAAATTCCTAAAAATAAACAAACACTGTAATAACCACATTTTCGGTGATTTTTTAAAATTCTATTTTTAGGAACACCCCATGTATCCTTGTATGAATCTATAAGTTTGAACCTACATGAGCATACAGTATGGATGTACAGTGAGATTTTGATGATCCCAAATAGAATCATTCCTTACTTACCAGTCAGTTGGATTATCTTACCTATATATATATATATATATATATTATTTTACCTATATATATATATTTGGGAGAATATGTGCTTAATTGAAGTCGAACCTAATTTTTTAAAGTTAATTAATTAATAATTAATTAATTAGGCGGGATTATTAATTAATTAACTTTCAAAAATTAGGTTCGACTTCAATTAAGCACATATTCTCCCAAATATTGTCGGCTGAAAATAGCCATATCACAAACATCGTCTGTTTGTTTACTTCTCTCTCTCTCTCTCTCTCTATATATATATATATATATATATATATATAATATATATATATATATATGTTCATTGTATGAACACTCATTCGTTGATCGACGTGAGATTATCATATATATATGCCAACCCCTCCGAGTGAGTAGGATATGACACCTGGTCAATTTCTTAAGCGGAGTTTAACAGGTTTGAATTCAGTGTTTTCTTTTTTCTAAACCGTTTACCGAACTAAGGCTAAACAACTTAGTCCGCCCTACTAATTACACTTAGCTGGAGGGAGAATAGTTTCCCTGCCCATTTTCAACGTCGATATCCATTACACTATGAGCCTCCACACTGTGGGCATATATATATATATATATATATATATATATATATATATATATATATATATATATATATAATGCGAAAGGAGGGAAAAAGTGAAATAATACAAATATAACTCAAACTTAAAGATCAAACTGAGGAGGCAACGAAATGCCGAAATAAGTTTACATCTGTAAAAAGGTATCAATTTATTTATTTATAATACTCCGTATATGTGAAAATTCATACGCAAGTCTTTAATATGTACGTGGTTGAATCCTAACAAGGAAATGATAACATCCATCCATCCATCTCTCTCTCTCTCTCTCTCTCTCTCTCTCTCTCTCTCTCTCTCTCTCTCTCTCTCTCTCTCTCTCTCTGTGTGTGTGTGTGTGTGTGTGTGTGTGTATATATATATATATATATATATATATATATATATATATATATATATGCTACAGTATCTACGCTTTACTACAAAACTAATTCATATTAATAATTCAAATTACCATCCAACGATAATGATCGGATTACGAAATTGCGACTTCCTCTGTGCATGTTGACATGCATACATCATCTCGGTATATGCACCTATTCCTTATACATTTGACGATGTAATATCATCTTTCGATTAACGTTTTAGAAACCTCATATTGCCAAGCACTAACCAAGAGCAAATTATCTCCTCGGGTGATTTTAATTCAAGAGGGGGTAAGGATTATCAACTCTGGTCCAGTTTGGGTCGTCATGGCATTGGAAAGAGGAACGAACGCAAATAATCTTTCACATTTGTAGTTTTATTGTCGGATCATCGGTGACTAAACCGGTAACCTCACAGATTTTGTCTGGTGAGGAGAGTGGCTAGACGCCCAGCAAAACGAAAAACAAGACCTGTGAAGGGGCGGAGGAAGCTCTTTGCTCAACGACCATCTAGTCCAACCCTCCTCATCACTGTAGGGTCTTCAAAATTTGATATTGTCAAATCCATGCCATCGGGAACTAGAGTTCCTGGTAGGGTTACCCAAGGTGATCAGGTCTGGTACCCAGTGGTATCAGGATCATAATCCGGCCAAAGGTCTCTGGCGAAAATCCAAAGGGCGTCTCCATCATCGTCAGGAATCAACGACTTTGGCGTACTTGTAACTGCGTCTGTAGAAAATCTGTTCTTCTGGCTGGGATAAGGTGATCCGTCTTTGTCTCAAAGTCCCAGATAATTTTATGCGTTTCATTCTCAAAAACAGATTCTGGTTTATGCATATACTATTTTGTTGTATGCATAATTCCCAGTGGATCACCTTCCCAACCCAATCGTGTCTAGCTTTTTATTCTCGTTGGCTAATTTTCAGAGGAAGAATCGAGACCATCCAGACCACAGCATTGTTGAGATCGGTTGGAATACTCAGAAGAGTCTTGGAGACCTGAGGATACTTGCTGTCACTAGCCTCCCGTGAATCACCAGCTAAGGTGGGTGTGAAAAACTCTAATGGAATAATAATAATAATAATAATAATAATAATAATAATAATAATAATAATAAATTATATCAAAGCAAAAATTAATAAGACACAACAAAACAATAAACATAGAGTGTGTGATGACAGAGATGAGACCATGCATTAAGCGAATGTAGCAAACTAACACAACGGGAATACAAAGTTAGGCGCGATTGGGTTGGGAATGTGATCCACTGGGAATTATGGAGATGTGATTACAGTGTACTTATGCTGAATAGTGCGCAAGGGATAATATCATTACATTATGTATAAAAAGCATTATATTTCACGGTAACTTTTGAAGAAACTTGGATTAGGGTTAGGGAAAAGGGTTCGGGTTAGTTTTAGGGTTAGGGTTAGAGTTATTAAAATCTGGCTTCCTGCTGTGTAAGAGTTGATAGTCACCATATATAAGAAATAGAGAAATCAAGGAAGATGTGATTATAGCTTTTACATGTATGTTAGGAAACATAAGTTTTGAGAAAAAATGAAATTGGTATATTATATATTTTGCAAATAAATATCTAAAACAAATTGATTAATATTGCTTAATTGAAACTGTTTTTCTTTTTCTTTCTATTTTTTGTTTTATTTTCTTTTGTTTATTGTTGTTGTTGTTGTTTTTTTTGTTTTTTTTTTTTCTTTTTTTTTTTTTTTTTTTTTTTTTTTTGGTTGGGGGTTGTTTTGGGTTTTGTTTTTGTTTTGTTTTTTCGTTATTGAAAATTATATCATTTAATTGAAATTTTTTTTTTTTTTTTCTAGTTTTTTTTTTATGTGTCTTTCGTTTTTTTTATTTGGTTTTTTTTTTTTTTGGGGGGTCTGTTGTTTTTTTTTTTGGGTTTTTTTTTTTTGTTTGTTTTGTTTTTTGTCTTTTTCGTTATCTGAAATTTTTTCAGACTCTGATTATTAATTAAAACTTTTTGTGAGTTTGAATCAATATTTCACCTTCATCTAATTGTTAATCCTGTTTATGTGATTCTTTGAAGAAGCAATTAAAAAAAAATTCAAAGAATAAATCTATGAATTTTCCCTTTCGTCTTCTCATCGTCATTAACGTTGTTTCATTTCATTTCTACACGGTATCGCCATTTTGATTGCAATTGAAGCATTTAAGTATTTACGTTATTTCTATTCAGTTTGGTTGACGCATGTAAACTGATAAAGAAGTGGCTGCTGTTTACGACTGCAATTCATTGTTTTATACCCACTCAACATTTTATGTTAAAACGATCTTGTCTGCGAATATATTTCAAGATAAAAACTGTGAACTGCCTTTTTCGTTCGACTTGTCACACACACGCGCAGACGCAAGCGCAGACGCAGACGCAGACGCAGCCATGTTTGTGCCCTCGCGTGAAAAGATCAATTATGCTTTCTCATCCATAGCAACAGTTTCTTGTTTTTGAGATAAGATGTTCCCAATTGAGACGATCGGTCTCTCATATATCGTGTTCGCCTTGTGACATTTCAGAGTGAGAGAACAGAACAAACTTTTTAGACACACCAGTTGAAATGCTGTAGGTTTGGTTTCTATCTTTAATGACATATCAACCTTCGTGGGTTATTTAATGCCAAATATACCCTTGTAGAATAACAGCTGTGGTACTATTTAACCCATAGCAGGGGGGAGAGGTCCATACGTTTTCCAGGGGTACTAGTACGAAAGTGAACGTAATAGCACGGCTGGATTTCGAACTCACTATAATGTCCCAATACAGCATGTTAGCTGCTTCGCCACTAGGACTACACCCTAAAACACACGCACTCGCGCTTCTCTCTCTCTCTCTCTCTCTCTCTCTCTCTCTCTCTCTCTCTCTCTCTCTCTCTCTCTCTCTCTCTCTCTGTGTGTGTGTAAAATATAAATGGAAAAGATAAATAAACAACACAATTAATTCATGTGTAATACTCCATATTTCGTGTTTATTTGTTAAAAGATTTCATCAGAATGAATTTACAATTTACAACTTTTGGATCATAGACAACGAGGAAAAGATTTTAAAAAGATTGGGGTCGGGGAGAAAAAGAAAATATACAATACCCAAAGGAATTGCGTAGGTTTATCAATGAGTATATAATTTATATTATAATCAAAATCATTAATACATAGAATAAATCATATTTAATAATTATGTCTCTATAAAAATCTCAGTTAGATTTGCCTGAAAACATCCCATGCTATTAGGGTATTTGGGGTATTTGCCTCTCACCCCACTTATAAGGGCGTGACACAAGGACATTTTTATGTGGGCCCACCCACAAACCGAAGCTCATGGGTGGTACACACAAAAAATGCGTCGATCCCGTCGGCATTCCACCTTGAGGGGGCGCCTCAGGTGCTGGGCAATAAACCCAGCCTTGCCCCTTTAAATCGAGGGGGCAGGTGTTGCCTGGAGGGATATCCCCTGGGATCGACGCTGTTAATTTCATTAATAGAAACGGCCCCGAAAGGCCCGTGCTATTAGTGTGTTTAAAATCCCGCAATGTGTCTTATATATTACAAAGAAATAAATGTTTACATAATATATGGTTTGGTTAATTTGCATATTGGTTTTAACAAAGCCGGGTTTGATAAATAATTACTTGGTGTTATTGATCTCTAATATTATTGTTTTATTCTCCAACGTATTAAAATTAATCTTATGAATGTTTTATATAGAAACCAATTAAAATATAATTTTAAAAAGTGTTATCCTTTTATAAGCGTTCTTATCTAATGTCTTTTTAACTTAATATATTTCATTACACTAAAATTACTTACGCTCGGGGGCGCATATTCTTGCTAGTTTTTATAATCATTATTTTTATGCTTTGTCAATCCTAATATTATTCACACGGATTATATTTTTTACTAACTGGGTGTAATATGGAAGCAAACAAATGGATGCCCCATACTTGTGACCTTGTGTCACATCCTACCCGTGGTGAACGAGTTCGGTAAATACCTACTTGGGAACGTTCCAATGCGGTGTAATGGTTAGAAAGCTAGTATCGCAGAACTATTACCACTAGAGAGCGAGTTCGATCCTCACTGGATGCCCCATAACTCTGACCTTGTGGTGGATGGGTTGAGAAAATACCTACTACATTATAAGATAAACTCTAACGTATATGGCAACTATTTCTCGTATGAATGTAGTATTGTGAGTTTGTTTTAAGGGGATGCAACAATTTACACTTTATTAATCAATTAATACTTGGGTTCCTACGACCGTTATCATCTTGCAACAACACCCTCTGGTAAAAATGAGACGGTCCAAATCGTCCAAGATGAAATGTAAAAATCTAAATTCCAATTATCTGGAGTTGCTTATCAGCAGAATTCTTATTTCTTATGGGTGTCGTAACCTCAATCAAATAATGGACCATTCGGTTTTTATTGTGAAGAAAGGGAAGAATGGGGTTATGCTACCCAGAAAAATATAATAAAAAAGAAAGAAAGAAAGAGAGTAGGGGAAATATATAGAGAGCGGGTGAGTGTGCGGAAGTGGTAACGCTAATCTGTTTCAATCGAACATAATGAAAAGATGAAAAGAAGGAAAGAAACAAAGAAAGTGTGGGAGAGAATTAATTAAATGAAGATTATTATACTTTTCAGAAATCATTAATAACTTAAAACTGGTTAACGTAAATACTTCTTTGAGAGCATTTTTGGGTTCTTTGGGCCAAACTGCTTTTATAAACTAATTTTTAGGAGTAGGGAAGCTCTAAAACTCATTTTACAGACAAAAATAGATTACAAAAAGTTTCGCAAAACAAAAAGGTTTTCGCGAGCCCCACCCAAATTTGGACAGCTAAAATCGACATAACTCCGCCAATTCTTGGAATTGAAAGCTCAAATGGGGATTGTCTAACTTTAACACCTGGACAAAATTTCAGAAAAAATGAAGTGGATGGTGACATGGCCTGAATGATTTGAGCTTCATTGGATGCCCCACATTTTTGGACCTTTATAGTGGTTTGACTTTATGGATTGATTTATTTGGGGGGGGTTACGTTTATTAGGATGCATCAGTAACAGAGAGCATTCAATTGTTATTAAGCTTTACATTTTTTGTGTGTTTTTACTTTTTCAGGGCTGAGCAATGGTATGCTCAATAGTATTGTTTTAATGTTTGCTTATTGCATAGAATTAATATTAATTTTCTTTTTTGTTTTTCACATGAAGAAATGTAGGCAGAGATTATAAAGGTCTTTATATTTGTGAAACCGTAAATAAAGAAGATATTTCCAAAATCAAAACATTTTCTATAAAAGAAAATCGATTGCTATAAAACTAACACCATTGAATATTTCATACGAAAGATTTTTAAATCGTTTCACAAATTTAATCTAATCTAATTTAACATGATACTGAAAAATAAAGAGCTCTTTAAAAAAAACATTACGTCTTGTGTTCGTTAATTTAAAACTAAGCAAAGACACAAGACAAGACATCCCAAGAAACAAGTGATTCAAGACCCGAAAAACAGAGAGAATGCCAGCCCAACAACAGCCCAAATACCCATATCCAGAATAGCATAGACCACTAATTCAGATCAGCAGATAAGTAAAACAAGTAGGTACGTATACTAATGAATATATATCCTTCTTAAACTGGGCCTAGCAACGTTAATATCTAAATTTTATAATGTTACACTATTACTAATCAATAGACGCAAGAGGAGAGAGTTGATTGGTTGTTTGGGGCAATTGGTTCCAAACCCGAAGAACAGAGAGAATGCCAGCCCAATAACAGACCCAGCTATCCAGATCCAGAATAGCAGATAAGTAAAACAACAACAAGAAGTAGATAAGTATATTAATCAACGTATATCCTCCTTAATTGTTACACGATGTTACACGAGTAGGATGCGATACAAGGTCAATTTCTTAGGCGGGGTTTAACAGGATTGAATTCAGTGGTCTCTTTCTGGACTGGTTGCCTAGCCATAGTTAAAGTGCCCAATCTGCCCTACTATTTTTACTCGTAGACGGAGGGCACATATTTGGATTCATGCCTTTCTCAGGGGTATTAGTATTGCTTTGGCACGAAGATATAAATTTCTAGCACGCAGTAATAATTGAATTTACTATTCAGTAGTAATAATCTGCGTGAAAAGCCGACTCGTCATTTTACCAGAACGAAGTATTCGTGATTATTATAAACGTGTTAACAATATTAATCTGTTTCTTTTAATTAAAAAGGTATCACATATCTCTACAGTGAAGACATAATGTGAAATGTAAACTGCCTCGTCCAAGATTTGAACTCGTCTCGCCGTGACAATTTTCTACGATGGTAACCATTGCACCAAGCGGGCTCCATATGACCCTCGTATATAACTTCAGTCCTCTTTGAATAATGTGAAATGTAAACTGCCTCGTCCAAGATTTGAACTCGTCTCGCCGTGACAATTTTCTACGATGGTAACCATTGCACCAAGCGGGCTCCACATGATCCTCGTATATAACTTCAGTCCTCTTTGAATAATGTGAAATGTAAACTGCCTCGTCCAAGACTTGAACTCGTCTCGCCGTGACAATTTTCTACGATGGTAACCATTGCACCAAGCGGGCTCCACATGATCCTCGTATATAACTTCAGTCCTCTTTGAATAATGTGAAATGTAAACTGCCTCGTCCAAGACTTGAACTCGTCTCGCCGTGACAATTTTCTACGATGGTAACCATTGCACCGAGCGGGCTCCACATGATCCTCGTATATAACTTCAGTCCTCTTTGAATAATTTTTCTAAATGCTTCAGTTATTTTTTTTTTTTTTTTTTTTGGCGGGAGGGGTTGCTTGTCTTTTTTCTGTCTGTTTACCCCACCCCCAAACGCAATTCTTCTTGATCAAAAAAAGCGCGCCAAGTATTTTGGCTCTTTAACTAAAACAGCCAACTGCCATTTTCCTCTGGACACGCTTCACACCAAACCGCCGACATTACAGCCATCCGATCTATCTGACTGTAGATCATATCACTTTATGAGAGGTAATTGATAAGACAATGCAAATATATCGATGATAGATTGTTTGGGGGGGCGAGGAAAGAGAAAAACGGCAGGTGATGATGCGGTTATTACTGTTGTACCAGGCCCATACCGAGCAACGGGCACATTTCTCTATCAGATATAGACATGTCAATATCCTACTCTTCGCTCCACGACACCCCCACCCCCAACTGCAACACAGGAATAATCAGTAAGTAAAATTGATATCTAATGAATGGTACAACATGGAAATTCTACTTTGCCATCCACCTCCACTGTGCGTGACATTTGTTTTTTTTGTTTTTTTTGTTGAGGGGAGGGGGGTCTTTTTCGGTTTTCTTTTATTCATTAGATATTTTTTATTGTTGTTATCATAAATGGTCAAATAATTATAGCCAAGGGATCTTTTATCTGTAGCTTGTGATAATATCATTGATCTCTCAATCTCTCCCTCTCTCTCTCCCTCTCTCTCTCTCTCTCTCTCTCTCTCTCTCTATATATATATATATATATATATATATATATATATATAAGTAGTCATATGGTTTGCTATATTCATAAATAAAGTACTCAATGATATAAATGCATCATCTGTAGGTCTACGCTGGAATAGCGTACATACTGTGCCTACGCTATTTAAACTTCATATATACATATATTTTTTTTTGGGGGGGGGAGAATATGTGCTTAATTGAAGTCGTGCCTAATTTTGAAAATTAAATAATTGATAATTAATGAATTAGGCGGGCATACCTGTTCAAATGCAAGGCTAAACAAATCGAGAAAAATTAATCTCTGTATGTACATTTCAGCCTATTCAATCTCTGTATGTACATTTCAGTCTATTCTACCAAAAATTGTCGGCTAAAAAAGCCATATCAAAAACATTGTTTGTTTGTTTACTTCTCATATATGTGTGTGTGTGTGTGTGTGTTTGTTTACTTCTCATATATATATATACATATATATAGTAAATGAAGAAAAACTCTAAACTTGCTTCATTACAATAATTTATTTCAACCGTATTAATACGGCATCTTCAGGTAATCACAAGAGTCATGTTCTTGTGATTACCTGAAGATGCCGTATTAATACAGTTGAAATAAATTATTGTAATGAAGCAAGTTTAGAGTTTTTCTTCATTTACTAAATATCTTGCTCTGTCCTTTTACTCACTGGTATTAGGTACATTGAGCTCTCCTTATGGTCTACCTGCATCAGCTTGGTTAAACCACACATGGAAAGACCCTAACTACGGAAAAAACTATACATATATATATATATATATATATGTGTGTGTGTGTGTGTGTGTGTGTGTGTGCGTGTGTGCGTCTGTGGGTTACAAGCTACCGGACAGCGAATACGATATCTCTTAATTGGGTCTTTGGCCCAACATTGAGACTTTTTTAAAAGTTCATCGATATTTCTTCTGGTGTCACTTAATTTAAAGACAATTTGATGTATGTTGGTACTTACTTTCCGTACAAAGTAATGCTTAAAAACCCGGTATATTCATTTTTGATAACCTTGTCATCATATATATATATATATATATATATATATATATATATATATATATATATACGCTCCCAATTTCGGTTGAGCACTCTATTTAGGAGGTATATAATTGCTAAAATTCACCGTATTCGGCTCAGCCAAATCTCACTTTGTTTACAAAGTTTGAGAACCCTAGGTGAAGGTCATTTCCGCTTAGAAATATGGCGATTAAATAGCCTGCTATACTTGGCGACTGACTGTGGATGTGTGGGTAAGAGGCTTAGCGAGCGTAAGTTCGTTCGGGTCTCGAACCCAGCCAGCTAAAAATCGTATAACTATACTGATGAGAGGTGAAACCTTGAAACAGGTGTCTATAGTTTACCATATATATATATATATATATATATATATATATATATATATATATATTAGTTATCCACAGACACAGTGTTACGACGTTTACGTCTCATCAGTGTGGCTCGACTTTGATAGCTACTTCTAGCGAAAACCGGCTGAATTTTCGTCAGCCAAGCTCCTTACCCTCCTGAGTGTCGGCAACTATCAGTAAGAGGCGAACAATTAATTGATACATACTTATGTAGATGTATGTTTACAATCACCAGAGAAATCAGACGAGTAATGCCTTACGCTAAACGGTTAAAATTCAATTAACGTCTCCTCTAGAGAAGTCTACCGGATCTTGGGAGCACACACACACACACACACACATATATATATATATATGTTTGACTATGCCTGCTGAGGTCCCGGTTTCGATTTCTGTCGGAGGGAAGTCGTTAGTATATATCGCTGATGAGATTTAATAGAGTCGAAACAGTCTGTACGATATTATACACACCGAGCGATCCTTTGCCGGGATTACACTTGTCAAGTTCATTTTCTATAAGAAAAAGTATCGAATTTAGGTGATACATGCATTGTAATTACCTTCAAGTAAAAATATAATATATATATATATATATATATATATATATTCGACAAATTCTAGTTGGCAATACTAAAATATATAATATTAAATACAGAAAACGACCCCAAATATTAGAAGTAATATTTATCAACAATAGTCAGCCAGCCAAAAAAAATAAAAATCTCTTGTGTATCTTAAAATGCATTTCATGTATGTACATTCCACTTCTATGTCACGTAATCATTAGCTGTTATCCGCCCTGTCGACTAGGACCCCCTGTTGGCCTACGTGGCGATTCATGATACTTCAGGACGTAATCCTGGTGGCTGAGCAGTCCATAATTTGCAACACTCCACTTTGGCCTTTATAGGAGTTAGACGGGTGGTCAGTCGGTTATTCCCGTCAAGATCTAGCACCTGATCTGAATATGATTATTTAGACTGTATTGCTCTTATGGCAAATCTCCAGCGCTTTTTTATTCTATATGTGCTCGAAAGCAGTGGCTGGGGGTCTTAGTGTTCTAGGTATGACGTTAAACTACGTCTAGTGGTGGAATTCGAGTTCTGAAGCTCTGGGGAGTGTGGAGTACCTATTCATTTTCATTACTCCCAGGTCTACTCTGACCCTGAGTGGTAGTACCTGTTACGATCGCATATGTGGGTTAAATAGATCCAAAAGTGAGTTTTTAAAAAAGTATTTTAAAATATATACGCTCGAATATACACTCACACGAAGAATTCGGAAGAATAAAACAAACATACAGAGACAATTACAAACTACATCAGAATAGCTTGATTCATGCAATGAGAGAGAGAGGGGGGAGATAGGAAATATAGATGAGAGAGAAAGAGAGAGAAAGAGAGGAAGACAGGATAGAGAGAGGAGAGATAGAGAGAAAGAGAGGAAGACAGCATAGAGAGGAGAGAGAGAAAGAAAGAGAGAGAGGGGGAGATAGGTTATAGAGATGAGAGAAAGAGAGGAAGGCAGGATATAGATATAAGGGATAAGAGAGAAGAGAGAGGGGGGAGAATACAGGATAGAGATATGAGAGAGAGAAAGAAAGAGAGAGAGAGAGGAAGATAGGATATAGAGATAAGAGATAAGAGATAAGAGAGAGAGAGAGTGAGAGAAAGAGAAAGAGAGAGAAAGAGATGAATACAGGATATAGGGATGAGAGAGAGAGGGGGAGACAGGATCTAGAGATGAGAGAGAAGATAGATATAGAGATGAGAGAGAGAGAAAGAGGGGGAGACAGGATATAGAGATGAGAGAGAGAGGGGGAAGACAGGATATAGAGATGAGAGAGAGAGGGGAAGACAGGATATAAAGATGAGAGAGAGAGGGGGAGACAGGATATAGAGATGAGAGAGAGAGAGGGGAAGATTGGATAGAGATGAGAGAGAGACAGAGAGAGACAGGTTTTCTGGCTGAAAATCAAGACAATGAAAGAGTTAAAAGCATATGTGATAAGTAAAGTAGGCAAAGTGACTTATTGTCAGTATCAGCCAGACAGCGAGAGAGTCTATCCCCTTTTCACTAGTGCCACACCAGGGATTGTGTCTTGCCTCTAAGGTAGAGTGTCACACCTACCATCAGCTCCCCTACCATGCTTTTAGAAATCTTCCGATGAAAGGATTTTCATCCTGAATTTTTTTTTTTAAATCAAAGGTAAATGAACAACATCCTAGTTACCAAATCTTTCTTTACACATTGTGATAGCCTTCAAAATCAAGCTCTAAACCAATATACACACAATGCTTCAAGCAAATTATAAAATTTCCAGAAATGTTTTTAAAAATTACCTACACAACAAGAATGAATAAAGCAAATACATCTTCGGTATAGAATAACCCAAGGGTTAACTTGCCGTAAAATCAAACCAACCAACCAACCAACCAACCTTAACTGTTATATCTACACCCCAGACTAATACCAATGGCCTACGCGTTCATACCTGACGTTATTCTCACCTAAAAATTCCTGTCCCGGGTAAAATGTTAAACTCTATCTAATGGTGAAGTTCCAATTCTGGAGCTCTGTGGAATCTGGATTACTCCTTCATCACCCTTACTCCAGGATCCACTCAGACTCGGAGTGGCAGTACATGTTAGGGTCCCATCTATAGGTTAAATAGAAAAAATGTGTTTAAAAATAAGTTTAAAAAATTGACTACCCAAAAAGGAATCAAACAAAACGTCTTCGGCTTAAAATAACCCAACAAGGGTTGATATGCCGTAACATCGAACCAACTAACCAACCTATCTATGGTTTAAATAGATTGAAAATTGAGTTTTAAAAATGTTTAGAAAAAAGTATTTGAGAAAATTTGAATACCCAAGAAGAATAAAAGAAATACGTCTTCGGCATAAAAATAACTCAAGGGGTGACATGCCGTAAAATCCAACCGAGCAGCCAACCTTAGCTGTAATTGTTGTATATTGTACAAACGGAAATAGAAATTTCCGGTTGAATTAAATAGAGGGGGACGACAAAGGTGACAAAGGACTTTTTCCTGGTGGGAGCGAACAAAGAAAACGCGTAGGCGTTTGAGATATATAAAAGGGGGTCAGTAGTGAACAGACCCCAGAGAGACAGCGGACGGCAAAGAGAACGTATTGACCGACGCGGTCACGCACCGCCGCGACAAAGGGCAGTGAGACGTCACCAGCCCCCTTCCACCTCACCAACGCATTGTCAACCCTTGGGCAGATTCCCATTGCCAAGCTCGCTGCCCACCATGTGCAGCCGAGAAGAAATAAAAAGTCAATCTCCTACTAAATACAGCATGCCTTGTGATTTCATTAAGCGACCACTACATATATCGTCTAGGAATAGTGACGATACCCGCTACGATACGTACGCCGATTTAGCAGCGTGAGTTTAAAGAAGCCGCTATATAACATAAATAGAATTTGATGCCAGTATATAACATGTACCATTTAGTGCCGGTAAAGAAGGCGCTATGCAACATAATATCTACACTTCAAACCAACACCTATGACGTCATGCTCATCTAAAAATTCTTTGAACACTGAATCAACCCAACTCTCCACAACATAGGAGCACGTACGTCCTCGAAAATGTTTTTGGTTTACTGTGAAATCATTTCGATTATTCGAGAAAGCTTGTCTGTCTTGTATCAACTTTAGCATCGATGTAATGGATTATTATCAGGTGTGAATATTAGCTACACTTTACAGGTTTGTGTACTTTTGTTTTTTTGCTTTCTTTATGGTGAGAGGAGATGTTTTAAGTGTCAAACAAATATGTTTAAATATGGCGCCATTTTGTGGCAAATGTATATCTGATCAAAAGGAAGGAATAACTTTGAAGGGCGAAAGAAAAACAAAAGAAGAAACAGAGATTCAGTTGATGTTGAACGATCAAGGAATTCACATGAAAATGAAAGTGAAAGTAGAAATGTTTAAAAGAAATCGAATGAATGTAGAAAATATTCCGGTTGGTTGGTTGGTTGGTTGGTTGGGTTTTACGGCATGTCAACCCTTGTTGGGTTATTTTATGCTGAACACGTTTTGTTTTATTCAATCTTATTGGTACTCAACTAAGAACTGTCCTACCCCTCTGCAGAGGTGCAGTCGATGTATTCTAAAACCCCAGCCGACAGGACTGTACTTATTCCAAGAACCGCTTCTTCATACACAGACACATACATACACAGACATCTATATGTTGAAAAGATAAATGGAAGTAAAAAAAAATATATATATATATATATTGGTATGGATGAAATTTATTAAACGTCGACACGTGTTTCGACCAGACTTTGCCTACACATAAAGTATTCTTTTTTAAATTGTTTTAAATAGAAAATAATAATAATAGAAAAACATATGTAAATAATAAATCATCATCAGAGCAGAGTGTTTTGATTTTTAAAACAAAGACGAGTAATACATATTCGAAATTGATGACGTCATAAGATTGAAATTTAAAAAAACAACTCAAAAGACTTTTTATATAAACACGAGCCAACATATAAATGTCATCCATACCAAAATATACTTTTCTTCTTCCATTTATCTTTTTAATATATTTGTCAGATTCATTTCCATTTTTTTCCACTTACATACCTCTACATATATAAAGGAATCACGTCTATTTTGGTCTGTACGTGTCGACTTATAACTCAGATAAGAGATTTCATTGAGCATTAAAATCGCACATACACTTTAATATGTTAATAATAAGGAAAATTGCAAAATTGACCCTCGTATATAGAAAGATAATACACGAATATTTCGTTTGTGATGAGGAATATTTAGCTATTCCTAAACGTTTCAAGATTAAAAAATATTACAGAAGAATTCATTTTTTGTTATCAAAACGATGACAACCTTTCACACACAGAAACACACACGCGCGTGCATATATATATATATATATTCACGCACATACACATACACACACACACACACACACACACATACATACATATATATATATATATATATATATATATATATATATATATATATGAAGAAGTCGCGTCTGTTTTGGTATGTACGTATCGACTTATAACTTAGAAAAGAAATGTTATTGACCATTAAAATCGCGCATACACTTTAATATATAAAGATAAGGAAAAGTATAAAATTTAGTTTTTTATTCTTACTGATTAAATGATATAATTCAATAATTAAGAATCAATCAATTTGTGGAACTCTTCACAGTTTTTCATAAAAAAATGTTTATCTTAAGACCTGCCATGTTTAAATATCACATTGGAGAAAAGGGAAAGCACATTGTGTAGAGGATAACGTACTAGACTACTACATCACTTCGATCATGATTTTATTTATATTTAAACCTCAATCATTAATAAAATTGCTTCACCTTTTTATTAGTGTTGTCCATATCTACATACTAATAACATGCTATTGTATTTATATATACAAAAAATAGCGGTTTGCAGTGTGAATGAGAAGGCTAATTTGCATATTGATATTAAAAATGTGATTTTATTAAATATGTGCTTAGTATTATTGATTTCTAACTGTTTGGTTTTATTTTAATGAATATAAGCAAAAATCTCTTCACTGAATCTTAAATGAAATCCATTAACAAGAAAAAATAAGTGTAATTTTATTCTTTATTTCCTAATTTAACTAAATAGTTAAATAAGTAAAATTCAGCAATGAAAGACGGCAGTGATGGAAGGGTAAGTTTCATTTCTATTTTTCTATTATAATCCCACTCCGTTTCAAATCTTTTTATCTGCATTCTTATTAGACTTTCTAATTTAATACGATATTTTATTACATTAAAACTTAAATACTTGCACCCGGAGGGTGCATATATTTGCTAGTATATATAAATTCGACGGTATGTAAGTATGAAAATATGAAAAACAAATATATTTTGTACTGTAAAAAAAATGTAAATATAAATGTACAATGCGCGCAATTTCCTAACCGCTAGGCATAAAATAACCCTAGACGGGTTGACATGCCGCTAAAACCAACCAGTCAACACGTGTATCTCTCATGTTCCAGCTGCAGAAAATGACACATTTTCAAGGACTGTAGATTATTACGTATCAGTCACTTGAATGGGTTTGGTTTTTGGTTCTTTTCGTTTCTTTAACGTCACTGATTTCTGTTTTTGTACTAATTCCTTTGAATTTTGACTAAGAGTTTTCACTCTTTACGAAAGAAAAAATCACTTCCAAACAAATTTGTCTCTTTAAAAAATATATATATATTCAGCTAATTGAGAGACTTGAGAAATACAAGTGGCAGGTTTAAACACGTTATCTGCTTTATCTACATATTACTCATAACTATATTTTCTTATTTCTTTCTTTTTCAAAGTTCTGGCATGTCATGATATGTGTTACAAAATGCCGTTCAAGTAGGTATTTAACCAACGACCCATTCGCCACGAGTAGGATGTGACGCAAGGCTGCAAGTAGGTATTTAACCAACAAAAGGTCCGCCACGGGTAGGGTGTGGCACGAGGTGCCAAGTATGAGGTAAGTATGCAACGAGGATCGAATTTGCTATTAGAATAGTTTGTATTACAGTACGATGGGATGCCCTTCTTACTCAACCCGTTCGCCACGAGTAGGATGTGACCCAAGGTCGCAAGTAGGTATTTAGTCAACGACCCGTTCGCCACGGCTGGGATGTGATACAAGGTTGCAGGTATGGGGCATGCAACGAGGGTCGAATTCGCTATTCAGTAGTAAGGAATCTATAAGGCTAGCTTGCATTACACTACGATGGATGCCCTTCTTACTCAACCCGTTTGCCGCGGCCAGGATGTGACACGAAGTGCCAGGTATGGGGCATGCAACGAGGATCGAATTCGCTATTCAGTAGTAATCGATATGTGAGACTAGCTTGCATTACACTACGATGGGATGCCCTTCTTACTCAACCCGTTTGCCGCGGCCAGGATGTGACACGAAGTACCGGGTATGGGGCATTCAACGAGGATCAAATTCGCTATTCAGTAGTAATCGATCTGTGAGACTAGCTTGCATTACACTACGATGGGATGCCCTTCTTACTCAACCTGTTTAGCGCGGCTAGGATGTGACACGAAGTGCCAGGTATGGGGCATTCAACGATGATCAAATTCGCTATTCAGTAGTAATCGATCTGTGAGACTAGCTTGCATTACACTATGATGGGATGCCCTTCTTACTCAACCCGTTTGGCGCGGCCAGGATGTGACACGAAGTGCCAGGTATGGGGCATTCAACGATGATCAAATTCGCTATTCAGTAGTAATCGATCTGTTAGACTAGCTTGCTAACAATTACACCACAATAGAACTCTCTAGAACTTTTCATAGTAGGTACTTAACCAACCCGTTCATAACGGGTACGATGTGACACGAAGTGCCAAGTATAGAACATCCAACAAGGATCGGAATCGCTATTCAATGATAATGGATCTGTGATGCTAGCTTACTAGCAATTGCACAATGATGGGATGCACTTCTTACCTTACCCAACCCGTTTGCCACGAGTAGGATATGACACAAAGCCGCAAGTAAGTATTTAGCGAATCCGTTCGCTATGGGTAGAATGTGACACAAGGTTGCAAGTATGGGACATCCAGCGAGGATCGAACTCGCTATTCAGTAGTAATGGATCTGTAAGACTAGCTTACTAGCAATTGCACCACAATGGATAGCCCTAGTTACCCAACCCGTTCGCCAAGGGTACGATGTAACACAAAACCGCAAGTTGGTTCACCACGGGTAGGATATGACACTAGGCTGAAAGTAAGTATTTACCTAACCTGTTCGCCACGGGTACAATGTGACACAAGCCATCAAGTAGGTATTTGCCATGGTTACGATATGAGACAAGGTCGCAAATAGGTATTTAGCCAACTCTTTCGCCGTGGTTACGATGTGACACAAGGTTGTAATTAGGCATTTACCCAACCCGTTCGCCAGGGTAGAATATGACACAAGGCCTCAAGCAGGCATTTAACCAAACATTCGCCACGGGTAAAATGTGACAGGAGGTGGCAAGTATGGAGCATCCAGCGAGAATCGAACTAACTATTTAGTAGTAATGGATCAGTGAGACAGAATATATATTTTTATTTTTTTTTACAGTGATGGATAAAATACGAATAAAAAAATGAGACAATATAAATGAATTCAAACTTGTGCAATTCTTTTTCTATTGAATTTTTAACTCTAACCTTAACTCTAAACCCTAACCATAACCCTGTTGCTAACCCTAACACCAGCCCCAATCGTAACCCTAACCCTTGCACAAGTTTAAATTCATTTGTTATCTCATTTCAGGGCTGTGGGTGAGAACAGTTTTACAGTGGAGATTCCGTATGGCACAAAGTTTGATCCTTTCTTAAAGTAGAAAGAAGTAGTATAAGTTTTAATCCTTGTCAGATGATCCGTGTTAAAGAATTGTATAATTTTTTCCGTTCGTCTGTTCATCCAACGAGCAATTGGGCGACAATTTATCAACGCCTTTAAATAGTAAATCAAATACATTTCGAGTGTTTTGATTGGTTGATTCAGCCAACGCAGTTTGGAAGATTTTACAAATTCAAGTCGGGATTTTCAGCACACCTTATATCAAGAAATAACCCAACACATTGTAAATAAAAAAAAAACTATCTAAATTATTTTTCCTGATAAAAAGTATATCAAAAGAGAAAGAGCACACGGTGCATTTTTACGATGGTAACCAGCAAAGAAAAAAAGCAAGAGGCATAGCGTTATTAAGGGCAGGAACCCCGGAAGAATCTAATTCAATAGCACCCAAAATTTTACCAAAAAAAATACATTGAAGGGAACAGGTTTAAACAGCTTGTACCGTGTTTCCCCGTAAATAAGACAGGGTTTATATTAATTTTCACTCCGAAATATAACTTATTTTCGGGGGATGTCGAATGTTTGCGTCACATGATCTGATTGTAAAAAATGCTTATTTATTTCGTCAGTCTGCCGCTCTCAATTAGGGCTTATTTTAAGGGGATGGCTTATTATCAAAATCATCATGAAAATCACGCTAGGTATTATTTTGCAGGTAGGTCTTATTTTCGGGGAAATTTTCACGCTCTCAACTAGGGCTTATTTTAAGGGGTGGGCTTGTATTAAAATCATCCTGAAAAATCACGCTAGGTATTATTTTGCGAGTAGGTATTATTTTCAGGGTAACACGGTAGATATTTTGACGATTTTGTTGTTGTTTCTTTTCTTCTTCTTTTTTTGCTTTTAATTGCATAACAACCTAAGATACAAATGATGCAATCAGGCCAAATTATTGTGCAAAGTGTGAAATACTTGCCCTAATTAGAGACGTTTCACAGTTTTAGAATTTTCCAACTGGCATAGCTCACATTGTTTCTGGCTGTTATCATCACATAAAGAATCTGTCTCATTCAGACTTTACGTACTGGGTTTATGTAACGTTACCCATGCCGTACTTTGTTCGTCGGCCAGGGTAAATGAACATGATGTCGAAAATGTATCAAAAAGATAATTGATTGGTTGATGTCAACGGCATGTCAACCCATCCAGGGTTATTTTATGCCAAGTGGTAGGTTCTGAGGGATGGCCAAATTTATTGTTTTGCCTTTTTCAAAGAGTTTTCTTGATTTTGAAAGTAGATTGTTTGCAGTTGTAGTTATGTTATCGTATTTTTGTAGAAGAACAGTTTGGAGAAAGGGTCTATTTTTTGTTAGTTTTTGTTTTGTTTTACGGCATTTCAAACCTCATTGGGGCATTTAATGCCAGCAAAGTTTTGAAATATTCGTAGCGATAGTTTGGTAGAAAATTATTTTAACTCACTTTTATTTATAAACAAATTTCCTATTTAAGACATAGATGGGACCCTAACAGGTACTACCACTTCGGGTCAGAGTGAACCTGGGAGCAATGGTAATAAAGGGGTACTCCACAATCCCCAGACCTCTAGAACTGGAACCTCACGATCAGTTTAACGTCATATCTAGGACATGAAGACCCTCAGCCACCGCCTTATAGCACCCATATGATAAAAAGTGTTGGGATTTGCCATAAGAGCAATAGGGTCGAGACAATCATATAGGTGCTATGGCTAGGTATGGCCAGCTGATTGATCGGAGGGGGCCTCTTCGAACGCCTGTCTAGCCTAAGTGAAGGTCAAAGGGAGTATTGTATGTCATGGACTGTTCATCCACCAGGATTCCATCCCTAAACATCACGGGTCGCCAACCACGGCCAACAGGTAGCCCCATTTCTTTTTTTTTGGGGGGGGTACACCTCTGCAGAGATGCAGTCCGTCTATTCTAAAGCCCCAGCCAACAGGGCTTGTGGGTAAATGAGCAAGATGTCATCTATGTATCAAAAGTAACAAAGAGTTGCTAGGGATAATGTATTTAAAAGGACCAGATTCGAGGAATTCTAGATACAGACATGCTAGAATAGCACATAGAGGTGATCACATAGGTAAACCGTTTTTTGTTTGTGAAAAATGTGAGAAACAATGGAGTTGAATGTTTAAACAATGTTGGAACAATCATATAGGTGCTAGGGTTTGATATGACCAGCCGATTGATCGGAGGGGATCAAAGTGGTTTGTTGCATGTCATGGGGGAATTAACAAAAGTTTATGGTTTTATTTACCTGGCCATAAAGTAAGTACACTTGAATTTTTTTCAGAGAGAAGTGGGCTGTTTCATATATACATCCAAAAATAGAATTTTCAAAATAAAATGTAAAGAATTACTTTCACAAAAATTAATTCTATCTACGATAGCATATAATTTGGCACGAGTTGGAGTGAGAAGTAGTTTTTAAACTACTTTTTATAATTTTATTGTAATTCACATGGACCCCCTAGCGACTTCTTGCAGAACTCTAGGGTTCCAGGGAACACCAGTTGAGAAACACCACTTTGGACCTGTTATTTCCATGGCATTAGCTCAAAGAAAACATGTACAGTCTCATCCAAGATTTGATTTTGGATCGCTGATTTCATTTTCTATAACAATAACTGCTAGCAGTAAGTGGAAGGGGTACAAGAATGGAAAAAGGTTTACTTCACAATGACTGTAAAATTGTCATATGTTGGTTTTGCTATTTAATAGGAGGACAGGAGACTGATTCTATAGTTCATGGAACAGAGGCAAAAGATGGGCTTCTGGTTTGTCATGCGATAGTCTACAAAGCACCCTCTACGGGAGATAATTATTTATTCTCTCTCTACACCTACAATGCTTAATACATTCTTGAATGGAATAGCAATTTTAAACATTCAATTACATTGTATTTTTTTTTGTATCTAAAAAGACAAATTTTGAATGATTTACAATTGTAGAGTTGCGGTACCCAGTTGAAAGGAGTTTTTGACATTGTTATAGTAATAATTCTATACTTATCTTCTTTCTGTTCAATTATTCTCTTGGTTGGATATGATTGGGTCTGTCTGTGTCTATTGGTGGATCTGTTGTCAGACTGGATGTCATTCTCGTTGTTGTTCGAGTCTGGAAATTACTTTGGAATCTTTTGAGATATCTGGTCCTGTGCTGTTGATTGTTTTTGATAACAACACAAGACATTCTTTCTTTTTCTTTTTTTTCTGACTCATTTATTTTATCCAAAGTAAAAATGCCTTGGGAATACTCATCTTGCATCTGTTCCCTTCAACCACTCAGTCCAGACTGACAACTCATCACTCTCACTCTCACCTTCTGTTGACCAATCAAAAATCAACAGGTAGCCTTTCAGATGTCATTCCAAAAATTACTGTAACTTTCCACTCTTATCTACAATGTTTGGTTTTTCCATCTCATTATATTAAACAATTTTACAAACCCATTTCATTTATTAAAAACTTAAAAAGAAAGTGAGAAATGTGAATTGAAATGTTGAAATAAAAGGCAACAATAATAAGATAAAAAGAATAACTAGTCAGAAATCAATAATTAAAATATTTCATTCTAATTTTACAAATCTTTCCTACAAGGTGATCCAAAAACATGGATTTTTTTTACATGTAGAGATATTAATACAGTGATACCTTAACTTACAAGTGCCTCAATTCATGAGTATTCTGAATTACAAACTGTCACTTGATTGATTTTTTGCTTTGTGTTGAGAGCTAAAATTTGCCAACAGCACAGATCTCCATGACTTTTCCTCGCCACCTGTCCCTATCAGCCATCGCTTCTGTGCAGCATCCAGGATCTGGGCTGAGCTGACCCACACTAGTGGGTCCATGTAAAAATACTTGACTTAATAAGTAAAGAAAAAATGTATACTGTGATTGGTAAGATGTACAACAGACATAAGCAACCTGTTGTATAGCATACTTATCTTGCGTCACATCTTACGCATAGTGCAGTATATTAGAGTACACCTGCACACAGGTGAATTTGTCTTCTTTACTTAAATATCTAACATTTGTTTCTTCCATTTTAATTTGTATTTCTTCTATATCTGGGCTGGTAGCTTTAGCTGGATCTTATCTTATTCTGGATCTGCCTGTCTTTGGATCTGGTAGATGTTTCTTCTCTGTACTCGTGTTATTTTTTTGTTCTTAATAACAACACAAGCCATTGCTTTCTTTTGAGCTAATATATATTTTATTTTCTTGAAATTCCAGATTCCAAACATGCATGTGAGAATTTGGCTAATTAAACGAGAGCCATCATTGCAATCTGTCTTGCTCAACAGTTAAGCAAAGACTGACTTTTTAAACTCACTTCCAATGGTTCACACTCTCAAACCGGAAGTCTAGATCAAAATACAAGACAGAAAATGCCAATTACTTTTCCTCCTGTGTTTTTCCATTAACCCTTATTTTAAAATCTACACTACTGTACATAATTAATAGGCTACCCATTAATTATGTAACACAACCTTTTTTTGCGAAACAGGCTGCACTACTAAAAAAATTCAACTTCATTTTACATTGTTTTATGTTGAAAGAATCTCAACCATTTTTATTCCAGAAGACAAGAATCTGCCTTAGAAATAGGGAAAAATTGATTTTTTTTTCTCTTTAGTAAAAAGACCTTTTCTATAAAAAAAATGAAGTTTTAGGTAGATAATTCAAAAAGCATCAGAGAGTAGTATCTGTTAGGGTCCCATTTATGGGTTAAATAGAAAAAAAAATGAGTTTTAAAAAATGTTTAAAAAATATTGAGTTTAGAAAAAAAATTTCAATACTCATCGAGATTAATTCAAACAAAACATTTTCAACATAAAATAACCCAATAAGGGTTGACATGTCATAAAATCCAACCAACCAGAACTGGAGCCTCACCACTGTATACAGTTCAGCGACATACCAAGGACACTAAAAACATTTTTTGGATGATATATACTATTCAAAATATTATCTTTCTTTCTAGTTGGTTTTCCCTTTTGCTGGTGGCTTAGCAATCATGACATGCAACACTGTATTTTCATCCTTACTTGTGCAAGAGAGGCAGTCAGAGAAGCCCTCTTCGATCAATCGGCTGGTCACATCAATTTGATTCTTCTGACATATAACTTTTATGGCAATCCACAACCCTTTCTACCATATATGTACTAGAAGGCAGTGGCTGAGGTTCTTAGTGTCCTGGGTTGACATGCCATAAAATCCAACCAACCAACCATCAAAAAGCATTGCTGGCCACAGTTTAACCGTGACAAATTTAAAACATTAATTATTAAAAACATTTATTTCAAATTTTCTTTTAAAACACGAAAACAAAACACATATTTTTAATAAAAATTATCAAACTTTAATTTTCTTGTTCCGTGGGGGAGAATATGAAATATCAGAATCACTGTCCTCATCGTCTATAATGATTGGAGTGGCCTTTTTTTTCTTTACCATTTTAGAATTCTTTGGAGATTCTGTTTTTAATAATGATACATCACTTTCATCCGTGTCTTCATCATCTTCAGTTTCTTCATTTTGGTCTTCCGGGACATCAGCAGAAGCGCTTGGCGCCTTCTTCACTCGAAACTTCATCATAAATTCTTGACCAGCTCTTAAAAGAGATGCCATAGGACCTACAATTATAAAACAAAAAAACAAAAGGTAAGTATTTACTGACATCTCATGCTCGGTTGGTGTTTAAAAATTGCATGAATCCCATTGGCATTCCTACTTTTGAGGTGCCTCAGGCACTGCTCATTAAACCAAGTCCTGCCCTTTTAAATCAAGAGGCAGGTGTTGCCTGAGGGGAAAGCCCCCTGGGATCACGCTAATTATTAAATATCTTAATCACTGGACACAGGAACCAATCGCCAGGTTAAAAAAGCTATGTAAATCGATATTGTTAGGGGAGATAACTCTTCTCTAACAAACACTATCACTCTTTAGTAAAAGGCTAGAAAAAAAGCAACATCAAAAAAGGATGAGCAAAAAGAAAAGAAAACAAGACGGTTGCATGAACATGCACATGTGGACAGTTAATCCTCCATATGAATTCTCCTGTACCATGGTTGTTGAGGAATGAAAACAAAGATAGTTGAATTAAAAATACATATGTTTTGTTCCTAATAACAGATATGCACAAAGAATACCTGATATTCCATAGAATATATATATATATTGGTTTTAATTAATTTAATAAATTCATTGCAGATAGTCCTGACGATCTGAATGGTGAAACCCGGGTAGACTTTCTGAGTATACCATGTTACTAAACCTGCTCTACAAATGTACTGACCACTTTTATATTCATTCATAACCCCGACTTATTCAGTTAATTATTCTATCAACAGTCAAAGTTGCCACTCACTCGATATTTTGCCTTCTCTGTTAAGTCACCCCCTCTTCATAACATATATATATATAGAGAGAGATAGATAGAAACTGAAATAGCTAAAAAATGAAAAGAACAAAGAAATAAACTGAGATAAATAGATACTAATTGAAAGAAGAAAAAAAGAAAGAAATCCACTGAAATAGATGACAAGAAAAAAAGAAAGAAAATGAAATTCTTGTTTTTTATTTCTAATAATCACCAACAACTTTATATAAAGATACCATTCCTTATTTTTGTTACTTGAAAGAATTTGAATAATTTTGATATTTCAGACTGTTGTCATCTTTATTGTAGTATGTATAAACACAACATTTAGGCTACTGTATCCTCCGGCATTGTTCACCTTAAACTAAAGACATCATCATAACCCTGGGTTCAAGCATGATTTTGGAGCTTTAATATCATTACCACTAATTCAGGGCGCTCCTAGCAGCATAAAATGCCACCAGACTTATAGACAGAAATGGAATATATTGGCTGGATCGGGTTAGCTCAGTTGGTAGAGCATTAGGCGAGAAACCACAAGGTTCCTAGTTCGATACCGGTCCTCGCTAACTCAGCGTATGAGTAGCACAGGGATCTGTGCGGTAAAGTAAGGAGCTGATGGTAGGCGTGGCGCTCCACCTCAGATGCTAAAACAATCTCCTTGGTCTAGCGCTATTGAAAGGGGGATAGACTCTCTCGCTGACTGGCTGATACCGACTTTAGGCCGCCCTGTCGACTTGACTTTACTTATAGATATAGAAAAAATAAACTGGTTTATTGAAGAATGGAAGAAAAATTTTGTATTTTAAAATAGAAATTTCAAAATACGTCATAATGAACACTATCACTTACCCCAACTTTAGTCTAAGGTAAACAGGGAACACCTAAACAAGGCCCAAAGATACAGCAACATGAATGTTGTATTTATACATACCAATTTATAGATGGGACAACAGTCCAAAACATCAAATTTATTCACATCAAGCCTTATCTCAAAAATACAAACAATTAATTGATAGAATTTGTTCAAAGAAAAAAGAAAATCAAATACGATACTTACCAGCAATCAAATAACTAATTGTGGAATAAGGTGTAAAGTGAAATTCTTCTTTTAATTGTCCGCGTAACAACATGGTGGCAGTAATCCTTTCACAAGTTTCTGTTGTCAAATTTGGAACTTTCACTTCTTTCAGCCTTGAACTTGGAGGTCCTTTTCCGAACCAAGCGTCCAATAATTTATTTAAGGTTAATTTCTTGTCAATTTTTACACCATGGCTGACCAGTTTCAGGATATCTAGGCACTGGCTTGATACATCTTTCTCTTTGAAACCTTTGGAAAAATAGAAAAAAAAAAATAATAATTTTATACATATACAGAGTAATTGTAAAGTAATTCCCTATTTTAAAAAATCTTATAATTTATATCTGAATCATTATTTTTACAAAAGAAGAATATGAGAAGAACACACATAACAAGGAGTTTTATTTAAAATTCTATATGGTTTTGTTTGTTTTGTTTTGTTTTACGGCATATCAACCTCAGTGGGTTATCTAATGCCGACAAAGTTTTGAAATAAATCAATTCTTAATGGATAATACAATTTTTTATAAATACATTTTTTATTTAACCCATAGATGGGACCCTAACAGGTACTACCACTCCGGGCCAGAGTGGACCAGGGAGCAATGGTGATGAAGGGGTGCTCCACATTCCCCAAACCTCCAAAACTGGAACCTCACCATCAGATAGAGTTTAACGTCATTCCCAGGACATGTAGACCCACAGCCACCGCCTTCTAGCATCCATATGATAAAGAGGGGTTGAGGCTTGCCATAAGGGCAATAGGGTTGGGGCAATCATATAGGTGCTAGAGCTTGACATGACCAGCCGATTGATCGGAGGGGGCCTCTCCAACCGCCCGTCTAGCCCAAGATAGGGCCAAAGTGGAGTATTACAAGTCATGAACTGCTCATCCACCTGGGTTCTATCCTTAAGCATCACGGGTCGCCACCCACGGCCAACAGGTGGCCCCATTGGGGGAGTCTTACCACTCTGCAGAGGTGCAGTCGGTGAATTCTAACGCCCCAGCCGACAGGGTGGAAAATTCTATACAGGAACCTGCATTCACATCCAGACTCTCAAGCTACTTGAGAATCGCATCAACTGATCTTCCCAGGAACTCTTGTGGAATGGCAGAAATAAATTCTCATGTTTGTCCTTCAAGTTCTTCCAAAGTTGTTGGCATCGTAAAGTAGACTTGCTCTTTCAACCAACCCCCCCCCCAAAAAAAAAGTCGCAGGGTGTTAAATCAGGGCTTTTGGCTGGCCACTCATGTGGACCACGTCTACCCATCCATCTCCCAGGAAAATGGTGATTTAGCCATTCACGAACTACAATAGCAAAATATAGAGGAGCAACATCTTCCATAAAAATCAAGTCTTCAATATTCTCCCAAGTATTGACAATTGGCAGATTTCATCTTGCAGCATGGTGAGATACCATTCGGCATTCATGGTATAGGGAGTTACTTTTCAATCACCCTGAAACAGGGTCTTGTTAATTCTACCTAGCAATTGCTCATTACTCTGTTCACCTTGTATGTTTGCTTAGTAAAACCTTTTTTCCTATCCTTAAAATACTTTCTATTACACCTACAACATATGGGTAGCATTCTCTGTTGATTTTTTTATTTGAAGTTATTGTTATTTAATCACATTGTATAGAGCTGTGTAAATGGAATTCAAAACTGAATTATGCAAATATCCCCAGTAGTTTGAAAGTTATGAGAATTTAAAGCCCCAAAATTGGGGATACAAAAGAGGAGATGATTTTGTTAAAAAATATGTCAAATCACGGACCAATTCAAAACAAGAAATTCAGTAATTTCTTCACCATTTCTTTATTTTTGGAGCAATTTTGATAAAACTTGACATTCTTATGTAAAATTGTGTGTTCTTCCTAATTCTGCACTCAAATTGTATGTATCTTTACACTGTAACCCAATATTTAGGGAATAAGAGGTACGGATATCAGCGTTTTGAGTTTTTTAAGTTTATCACAAGATTATTCCATTTTCATTTTAATACTGCATGTATACACATATATAGTATTGATTTATATAAATAACATCACTTTGAACTTAAAAATACCTTTTTAAATATTTAAATATTTATTCTATTTCTTGTATGTAAATACAAGAAATAGAATAACTCTTCATATCCTTTTTTTTAACAAAACTTGTCCTGCATGTACTGCTTTGTTTACATTTTCATAAGTTATTTTTTCCCAAAATTAAAATTTTGACAAAAAAATTGACAGTAAACAATCATTTGAATTTTACAAACTATATATGAAAATAATTCTAAGACTGCCTTCTATTAATAATATAGTGCTCTTTTTTTGCTTATACTTTTTGAAGAAATCTCCATTAACTTTGGTCTGTTGTGGTTTTGCTTCCAAAGGTCAGAGAAGAAAAAAGTTTCTGCTTGTAGTTTAAGATATCTTCTAATTATGTGTAAAATTTCAAGAATATTGTTAAAGATTAGCCACTTTGATTTTACAAAAAAAAAGTAACATGTTAAATTTAGTCTCGGAAAAAAATTCATATTACACATTTTCAGCTATTTGAAGCAAAATACTGTTTTAACTCACTGTAAAATAAAATTCAACGGCTAAAAACACATAGAAATTACATATTTAGAAAGGTTATTCTATTTTCTTTCCAGCCATATAAATATCTTTAAGATTGGATCAGAAATATGTGAGAAATTGCGAGTTTTGCTGATTAAGGTGCAAATTTGTCAATGTCCACCGATTTTACTGTAAATACTGGTAATGCTAATATGGGCCTTCTTAATCCAAACATTAATTTAAAAGACTTTATCATTGATAATTCAAAAATTGATAGGGAAAAGGGAAAAGTGAAAGTAACCAGCCATCAGAAGCATGTCCAGAATTATGAAAATCTCATCTGCATTAGTGTTGATTGCAGAGTTGATAAGGATACTTTGCAATACGAGGAGGTTACAGAGGAAAATGGTGAGAAAAGAAAAACTTAAGAAAAGCAAAAGGCCAGAGTGCCACTTAACTTTCACCAGAGAACTGGATACTGAAAGTAAATATCTCACTCATAACATTATTGCAACTGGTGTTTTTCTAGTAGAGGATGTTGTTGCTGTTCTATAAGAATTTAACAGTGTAGATACTTTTTAGAGCCTATTTCAGAGTGAGTCTGGGCAGAAGTAAACAAACCCTGCTAGAGTGTTCTTAATGTAGCTAACCATTGCTAATGGTCAAAACTGTTACACTGCCTACCTAGATGCAGGAAGAATCCAGTGACCCTCTCTGTTTTGTTGTATTTTGCACGCCAGTTCTTCTTTTAATAAATCAATAAAACTGACATTTTGTTGAAACTAAAAACTTCCTGTTTGTTCTCCTTGCCTTAGCTGTTGTTACTTCTTCATTTCAATATTTGTGGGGTCGATATTATTATTGACACTGCAACACTTATTTATATTTTTTTCTCAAACTAATGTAAGAATTGAATTTGGAAGAAAAAAAACTGCATTAACTGATAATTTACCAACCTCTTCGCACAAGTAGGATGCGACACAGGGTCAATTACTTAAGCAGAGTTTAAAAGGTTTGAATTCCAAGTTTTCCTTCTCCTGGTCACCTAACCAAAGTTAAAGAACCCAGTCTGCCCTAACCCATACCTGGAGGGAGAGTAGTTGGATTCATACCTTTCCCAAGGGTATCAGTGATTTGTGAAATGCAAACAGCCTCGTTCAGGACTTGAACTTGGGTCGACCAGTCCATTTCCTGCAACTCTAACCATTACACCATACACCTTGAAGTATATGCAGTTAGTGGTTTTGAAATTAAACGGGATAATGAATTCTATAAAAACTGTATATCTTCAATATGATCCAGAGAATAAAGCAAAAGTTGACCGAAATACACATTGTTGCATTAAAGAATTTACGGTATTCTACTTTCAATGTTGAAGTCAGATAAATTGGACGTGAGGGAAGGGCTATAAAAAATAAATTTGTCCATTAAGTAAGCATTTATTCATGCTTAAGTAATTATGTCAATTTATAAGAATAATTTTTAAAAGTTTGATTCAAATTCCACCACAAAAATATAACCAAATATGAGTAAATTGACAAATAATTTTTTTTTTGTTTGTTTCAGAAGGTGAAAAGAATATAATAACAGGGCAATTCTATATCAAATCATCCAGAAAAAAGTAAAATTGTCACCCACCCGCTTCAATTTTTCTGAAATTTTGTACAGGTGTGGACTATGTTAACATTAGACAATTCCAAAAATTTGATCTTCCAAAAAATATATCAATATATGTGAAATAATTTTAGAAAAATTGTTGTCATAGATGCAGTGCCACATCGGGTTATTGATCTAGCTTTGAAAATATCAGAAATCATCAATAACTTAAAATTGGTTGACTTTAAAACTTTTTAAAGAGCATTTTTGGGTTTCATGTGCAAAAATGCTTTTATAAACCAATTTTTTAGTAGTAGGGAAACTCTAGAACTCATTTTACAGACAAAAATAAATTACAAAAAGTCGCCATTTTTCGCCAACCCCATCAAATTTGGATAGCTAAAAATCAACATAACTCTACCATTTTTTGGAATTGGAAGCTCAAATTTTGGGATTGGCTAACTTTATCATAATCACACAATTTCAGAAAAATTGAAGGGGGTGGGTGACATGGCCTGGATGATTTGACATGAAATTACCCAACAATCTCAATAAAACCAAAGAAGGAAGTAGAAATTACTCACCATAAAAAGATTTTGACTTGCAAATGTCACACATCTTATTACATTCAATAGGACCAGACTTTTCACCAAAATGATTTGCAATCATCGTACGTCTACATCTAAAAAAAAAAGATTAAAAATATGTTGGTTGGTTGGATTTTACAACATGTCAACGCTTGTTGGGTCATTTTATGCCAAAGAACTTTTGTTTTATTCATTTTTTCTATTTAACCCATAGATGGGATCCTAACAGGTACTACCACTCCAGGTCAAAGTGGACCTGGGAGTAATGGTGATGAAGGGGCACTTCACATTCCCCAAGATCCAGAACTGGAACTTCACCATTAGATATAGTTTAGCAACATACCCAGGACAATAAGACCCTCAGCCACCACCTTTAAGCACATATATGATAAAAAGGGTTGAGAGTTGCCATAAGGCAATAGGGTTGTAACAATCATATAGGTGCTAGGGCTTGACATGACCAGCCGATTTATCAGAGGAGGCCTCTCTGCTGTCTAGCCTAAGTAAGGTCCAAAGTGGAGTGTTGCTTGTCATGGACTGCTCAGCCACCAGGATTCCATCCTTAAGCATCACGGATCACCACCAAAAGAAAGAAAGATTAAAAACATCAAAACAAAATCCCACAGAACATAACAAATGTTCTACATATTTGATTTAACAATTTTCGTAGCAAATTTAATGGCTGAAATGCACTTTCGACCAGCTTCAAATCATGTCATTTCTAAGATATATAGTACAAAATTGACTCAATTTGAGTCAAGTGACTATCAAAGTATGTTGCTTTAATGGGAAGATAAATATATCACACAAGTGTGATTATATATATATATATATATATATATATATATATATATATACCAATTTCTTAAGCAGAGTTTAACAGGTTTTGAATTCAGATTTTTTTTTCCTTCTAGACAAGTTGTCTTACCAAGGTTAAAGAGCGCAGTCTGCCCTACTATTTACCCATAACTGGAGGGAGAATAGTTGCCAAGTGCATCAGCACTATGTGAAATACAAACAGTCTTGTCCAGGATTTGAAATGTGTTTATAAGAGAATTTTTTATTCATTGATAATTATAAAAACAACTGTTTTACTTAAGTTTTAAAAGTAATAAAGTGTTTATTTTTTAATTTTAGAGCGAGGGTCTATCGAAAAAGAGTCACTTTTGGCAGGTATATCACACCATATCCAAAACTTTCATGCAATGTTTATTCATTTATTTGCTTGCTTCTTGGGCTTCTCCCTTTTTTTCTATCTTCTAATATAAAAAAAAAAAAAAGAAAATATCTTTGCACAGAACATCATAATCAGGTGATAAATAGCCATGATTCTTTCTTGTCAACCATCCCTATTGGTCCTCACCCTTGGCAGGTCTTCTGCATGGCATCACAGAGCCAACTGATGTAGGTTTTTGCTGGTCAGCCTACACTGGTGTGTCCATCCACAGGAAAATGTTACTTATGAGTTTGTCCTTGCTTCTCTTGCTTGTTAAGCATGTTTTGTTTGTCTTGGATGATTTGTGCAATAGGAAGCAAGTAGCCATACAGATTTGTTCAAGATAGCACACAGCATCCTTGTGTAGTTCCCATTTACCTTTTTGTCATAGAGTACCTAAATGATGACAATGGAATCTTCTGTTTCTATAAATAATGTCTGACGAAAACTTGGAAGAGAGAAACAAGACCTCACAGGACTTGATAATTTAACCTAGCAATTGCTAATTACTCTGGTTGATCGATTGGTTGGATTTTACTGTATGTCAACCCTTGTTGAGTTATTTTATGCCAAAAATGTTTTGTTTTATTCATTCTTAAAGGGTATTCAAAAAAATTTTTTAAACTTAATTTTTTTAAACACATTTTTTTTTTCTATTTAACCTATAGATGGGAACTAATGGCGATGAAGGGGTACTCTACACTCCACAGATCTCCAGAATTGAAACTTCATGATTAGATGCAGTTTAACATCATACCCAGGACACTTTTATCTTTGCTTAGTAAACCTTTTTCTCTATCTTTAATACTCATTTTGTTCTTTCCTATTATTTTTCTGTTAACTTTGATACTCGAATTACAACACTTTTTCTATACACTGTTAATAACTCAACCTGTTGCATTAAGTATATTTGGGGTGACTCAAGTCATTCTCCTCACCAAAAGGGCTTAAAAATTCATTTTAAACAACTAGAATTTGATTGACCCATTTTGATTGACTAATTTTACCAATGGAAAGAAATGTTAAACTGACCTTTCCGTATCCGAACAATATTCCATAAGTCCATAAAGATTTTCCAATCCTTTTTGTTCTGTGAAAACCATTGTGCTTTGGCGCATCACATCTCGAAGGCGGTAGTAAATAATGCAATTAGAAAATTTATCATCCCGACCTACATGATAAGTAAAAACAAAAGAAACAATAAGTTCACATTAAAAAAACAAAAATAAAAACATGTATAAAACAAACATCTCAGAACCAAACAAAATGCTTTGCGGAACATTAATTCTTTCTATTGTGACTGAGTTTATCAATCAACAACATTGAATCTACAAAAGATTAACAAATAAGAATTCCCGGGTCAAAATGTTGCAAGAATAAACAAAATCATAAAACATATCTTCTAATATATTCCATTATCCTGTTCTTGGATTTTATGGCATGTCAACCTTTGGGTTATTTTATGTTGGAGAAATTTTTTAATATTCATTCTTGATGGGTACTCAATTTTTTTAAACTCAATTTTTTTTAAACCCTTTTTTTTAAACTCATTTTTTTCTATTTAACTCATAAATTGGACCCTAATAGTTACTACCACTCTGGGTCAGTTTGTTTGTTTTATGGCATATCAACCTCAATGGGTCATTTAATGCTGACTAAGTTTTGAAATAAATTCATTCTTAATGGATACTCAATTTTTTTTATAAACAAATTTTTCTATTTAACTTATAGATGGGACCCTAACATTTTGAAAAAAATTGTGAAAATTTTGCACTTCAATTTTTCTGAAAGTTTGTCCAGGTGTGGACTATGTTAAAAATTAGACAATCAGTTTTAAATTATTAATGATTTCTGATTTGCAAAATTTTAACTGATTTTGTAGCCTCGGTTCTAAGAAAAAACAAACTATCTTTTTGGCACAAATAATGTTCAATATATGTGAAATAATAATAGAAAGATTTTTTGTCATAGATGCATGCCACATCTTGCTATGAAAAGATCAGAAATCATCAATAACTTAAAATTGGGTGACTTTAAGCCTTTTTTTATAGTATTTCTGGATTGCTTGGGCGAAAATGCTTTTATAAACCAATTTTTAGGAGCAGGGAAGCTCTAGAACTCATTTTACAGACAAAAATAGATTAGAAAAAGTCACCATTTTGCACAAACCCCATCAAATTTGGAGAGTTAAAAATTATTTAATTAAAATAATGTTTTGAAGTTTGTTATTAATGAGTGCATTCCAATGATTTTGCAATTTTAGTGTGTATGTATGTATGTATGATCTGAGGCAGAAGTGGCAATGTATACATATTTTTGATGGGTAGTATGCATATGATAAGAAAAAGTTAAAAACAAACCTGCTCTTCCTGATTCTTGATAAAGATTTTCCATTGATTTACTCAATGAATGATGAATAACAAATCTCACATTTGGTTTGTCAATTCCCATCCCAAATGCAACTGTTGCAACAATTACCTGCACAAAAAAAAAAATAATAATTTTCAGAAAAAATAAAATAAATTTTATCCTCATTATCATTTATCATTTCATTCAGAATTTTGTTTAAAATTAAAATTGAAAAGTTATTGGTTGTTTGGTTTAAAGGTTTTAGGATACAGAATAAAATTATCTCCCTTTTTATATTGGAGGCAGGGCATTCCCACGTTATGTGTCCATTTTGTCAGTAGGGGTTCATACCTTTCCCAAGGGTATTAGCCCAAAAGTGGACATAATAGTGCAACTAAAATTAGAACATGCTTACTACGATGTAAAAGACTAGCATGTTAGTCACTACACCACAGGGTTTCTCCCTAAATTTTCAATAACAAAATTTAATCAATAAATTCTTAAATTAAAAATGAAAGTTAGTTGGTTTAGTTTAATGGTGTTGACGTGACCAGCCGATTGATCGGAGGGGGGCCTCTCCAACCGCCCATCTAGCCTAAGTAAGGCCAAACTGGAGTGTTACATGTCATGGATTGCTCAGCCACCAGTGTGCCATCCTTAAGCTTCACGGATCACCACCCACAGCCAACAGGTGACCCCATTTGGAAGAATTTTACCCCTCTGCAGAGGTGCAGTCTATGTGTGTATTCTTCTGCCCATCTGACTGCACTACCCACAGAGTGTAGAATCAACATATCATACTCACCTTCACAGGAAGGCTGTAACTAGCATTCAGTTACCAGACAAAAAAAGGTGAATACAGGCCCTGTACTAACTAGCAGAACACAGTTATATGTTGGGTATATATGGATCAAAGTATCCACACTAAAACTTGCAACATAGCTGAATACTGATCACCTAATATGAATTAATTATCTCCTTTGTGTAAAATTGCAGATACCTACAAATCATCATTTAACAAGAGAATAAATACTAAATTAAAAACCGAAACCAAACAGAAAAACCACAGTACCAAGGGAAAAAAAAAAAGAAAATTGATACCAAAATTAAAATTGCCAAACCACCTAAATCTATTGAAAACCAAAACAATTTCTAATCAACTTAGTTGGATGTTATTTGAGAGCCAAGTCTTGTGGTGAATCAACATATCACCTTCACAAGAAGGCTGTAACAAGCGTCCAGTTAACAGACAAAATAAAAAGGGGGACTGTAACCAAATACAGTCATTGTACTAACTACCAAAACACAGTTATGTGTTAGTTATATAACAATTTCAAATCAACTTACTTGAATGTTATTTGAGAGCCAAGCCTTGTGCGTTCGTTTTCGATGTGCATTGTCAAGATCGGCATGGTAACAGCCGACTTTCACTCCTAGTTCACGCAGTCCAACAGTCACTTCCTCGGATTCTTTTCGTGAAAAACAATACACAATGCCTTTGAAAAGAAAAAGAAAAACAAACAATGATTAAACAATAAAGTAATTTTTCATTTTGAGAAACTTAAAACTAGTCAAGATTCTCTCAGTCCGTCTTAATTTAATTAGTACAAAAGTAGCAATTTACCAATATTCCTGTTTGGTACTCATGGTCATTATTATTTGAAGTGGACTTGAACAATACCAATAACATGCACACACACACACCATATATATATATATATATATATATATATATATATATATAGTTTTTTTCCGTAGTTAGGATCTTTCCATGTGTGGTTTAACCAAGCTGATGCAGGTAGACCATAAGGAGAGCTCAATGTGCCTAATACCAGTGAGTAAAAGGACAGAGTAAGATATTTAGTAAATGAAGAAAAACTCTAAACTTGCTTCATTACAATAATTTATTTCAACCGTATTAATATGGCATCTTCAGGTAATCACAAGAACATGTGTATTAATACGGTTGAAATATATTATTGTAATGAAGCAGGTTTAGAGTTTTTTCTTCATTTACTAAATATATATATATATATATATATATAATAGTAAGCCTAATGAGTCAGAGACTATCTACCTAGGTTTTTCCTAATGGATCATCAGGATAATTCTGAGTATGATCCATTAGGTAGATAGTCTCTGGCTCATTAAGCTTACTATTATTCATTGGCTCTACTTAGACAAATCTCTCAGTGTTTTTCTTTTCTTGGCCATTATAAGAGTGCTGGCTGATTATTTATAGGTGTTGAATATGATTTGGTCTTTTATTTTATTTTATTTTATGTATATTTTTTTCTCTGGGCAAAAATTTGTATTTTGTAATTACAAATTATAGTGCCAGGAGATTTTTTTTACACTGTCAGAGTTTAGAAATAAAAATAAATAAATATATATATATATATAATATATATTATATATATTATTTGAAGGCAATTACAATGCGTATATCGTATAAAATTCGATAATTATTGAAAATAATCATGACAAGCAAACTCGGCGAATAACGCGCGCGATGTGGAACACCGTACAGCTGTTTCAACTTTATTGAGTCTCATCAGCGGTGTATACCTACGATCTCCCTCCGACAGAGATCGAAACCAAGAACACAGCATGCAGCGTCAGAAACTCTACCTCTGGCCACCGGCATGTAGCACACAATACATGCCAAATTAATCTGTCAATGATAAACATGCCACTACTATACATAGTACAGTGAGCGTTTGAGAGGATCGCAAATTACGCCTGAGCATAGGCCTAATTTGCGATCCCCTCATATATAATATATATATATATATATATATATATTGTGCAAAAAGGATTAGAACTGATGAGCTTACATGATAAGAAACATGAGAATAAAAGAATAAAAAAATAAAAGAAAACATTGAACTAAAAATGACCTGTCTGTCCCTCTCCCCGGCTTATTGAGAGCATTAAACCACCCAGACAACCACCTCTTAAAAAGATGAGATGAACTGAAACCTAACAACTTCACAGGGGTCACCAGAAAAAATATAAAAATGAATTATCTGTTTACCATTTTCAATAAAGTTAGTGGTCGGATGAAACTCATAGGTATATTCAGATACCTGTGGGCAAAAATAGATTTATGACCACAAAATGGCTGATTTTTAAGCCTTTTTCTTTACCAATTACATATATTATATATATATATATACTATATATAGATATAGTATCTACACTGAAAATTACTCATCATATATATATATATATTATATTAATGTCCTGATGAAGGTTTATTAAAAAACCGAAACGTTTTAACATCAACTTCATCATCAGAATAAATTGACTTGTTTCGAATACTTTGTTTTTTTCTATTCTACATACTGTCGGATTTATTTCCATATTTACTCCCATATATATATATATATATATATATATATATATATATATATATATATATATATATGGGAGTAAAATATGGAAATAAATCCGACAGTATGTAGAAAATAGAAAAAACAAAGTATTCGAAACAGATCAATTTATTCTTGATGATGAAGTTGATGTTAAAACGTTTCGGTTTTTTAATAAACCTTCATCAGGACATTAAGATGGAAAGACTGTTGTCTGAACTGTGATGGATATTTTTTTAAATAACGGGAGTTGAAAAAATGTATATGTTCAAAAATAAATGCTGTTCAAAATTAGGTTAAGAGCCTTTTTACGTATACATTTTCCCAAGGGTATTAGGTCTCTGTGAAATGTAAACAGCCTCATCCAGGATTTGAACTCGGGTCGACAAGTCCATTTCCTATGACTTTAATAAGGATATAAACCTCATTCATCTGTGGCAAATAGAAATCTAATAGATTGCAATGGGGTTATCAGAATAATTTTTATTTTTAATTGTCTAAAAGAACTATAATAATTAAATTACAAATAATACTAATAGTACTGGGTACTCACTTGGTTATATCATTTTAGGAATGATCCCCACCTATCCTTAGAGGTACCAGGTACTTTTTACAAAATCCCAATGAAAAGGGATCTCCCCTTTTGGGTATACGTGTCCAGTACCTAAACTTTGACACCCCACCCCTGAACACACCTGAATACTGATTACCTAATATGAATCTCTACACAGAGGGGTAAGACCCCACCAAAACGGGGTGTTCTTGGTATGACACTAATTCCTCCAAAAGGTTGTGTATATATATTTACCAACCCCTCCACATGAGCAGGATGCGACACAAGGTCAATTTCTTAAGCAGAGTTTAACAGATTTGAATTCAGAGTTTTCCTTCTCCTAGACTGATCACCTATCAAAGGTTAACGAGCCCAGTCTGCCCAACTATTTACCCATGGATGGGGGGAGAATATATGGATTCATACCTTTCCCAAGGGTATTAGTTCTATGTGAAATGAAACAGCCTCGTCCAAGATTTGAACTCTGGTTGACGAGTCCATTTCCCACGACTCTAATCATTACATTATACACCTACATAAGATTTTTTGTATATAACAAAAATTTTGTATATAACAAAAAAGATGAGGATAACAGTCTGAAAAATCTTAATAATACAAATTATCAAGCCTCATCTCAAAAATTCAGACAAATGATAAGAAAATTGTGTTAAGACCGTAACTCTGTTAACATTACCAAAACATTACGAAGGCAGAGTTGACCTATAAAACTATCTACGTCTAATGATAATAGTAATAAGAAGAATGTACTATATTGACAGTAAAGATCTTGTTACTATTATTTTTAGTACATTGTCATCTTAGATTGTCTTTTCAAAGAAGAAATGAACCATTAAAAGTTCAAACGAAAAATCTAAACTCTGAATTGTTCCACTTAAGGAAATTAATTATAATTCAGTTCTTTATTTATTTTTTCAAACCAACACCCACCTCAACACCCCCTCGCACCCACCCCTGCCGCCGCCATTCCCCCCTCCCCCTGACAGCTACTGACTCAAATGTCCACTAGTAAAAGACTCATTTCCTTTATAGTCACACCAAGAGATTTATGAGTCATTGCGAATGATCAATTAAGAAAGTAAAAAAAAAAACAAAAGAGGAAGGAAAAAATTAATTCATCTTTCCCCCCCCTCTCCCACAAACACACAATTTGTTGTTTTGTTATTGGTTCGGCATGTCAACCCTTGTTGGGTTATTTTATGCCAAAGACGTTTTGTTCTATTCATGCTTGATGGGTATTCAAAAAAAATTTTTTAAACTCATTTTTTTCTATTTAACCTGTAGATGGGACCCTAACAAGTAGTACCACTCCGAGTCAGAGTGGACCTGGGAGTAATGGTAATGAAGGGGTACTCCAGAGCTCCAAAATTGGGACTTTAACATAAAATGGAGCTTAACATTATACCCAGGTCACTAAGACCTTCAGTCACTGCCTTCTGGCACATATATGATAAAAAGGATTGGGGCCTGCCATAAGTGCAATAGGATTGGGACAATCATATAGGTGCTGGGGCTTGAAATGACCAGTCGATTGATCGGAGTGAGCCTCTCCAACCACCCATCGAGCCTAAGTAAGGGCCAAAGTGGAGTGTTGCATAGCATGGATTACTCAATTACCAGGACTCCATCATTAAGCATTACGGATTGCCACTCATTGCTAACAGGTGGCCCCACGGGGGGGCGTTGGTACGCCCTTCAGAAGTGCAGTCAATTCTATTCTACAGCCCCAACCAACAAAGCAGCACACCATTTGTAAAACCAAATAACAAATTTCCTCCGATGAATTTGCAGATGAGTTTATCAATTTGTTTCATAACAGAAATACCAAATTTTAGATGAATATTACACAACTACAGCAACTCTTGTTACATAATCTATGCGGTTGCATAAGATTATTGTCAATCCCCTGTATTTCTAAAGGGATGGCCCTTTTCATACCATGGGTGGGACTTTCCATGGAATAGTACAGAAAGCCCGCCAAATTACGTGAAGTCACGTGGGACCTGGTTTGGTCCTCAGTTTTCAGTTGGACGTCAGGCAGATAAGGTCTTTCTGCCTTAACTGGAGCTCACGCGCGCTATGTTAGATATTTAGTTACATGAAATTTATAGTTAAGGAAATAAGAGTTTAAGAAAGATAACACGGTCTTGTGATTAATGGGTGTCTTGGTAACAAGACTGATGAACCAAGAAGAAATGAGTTAAGTGCGACCGACCAAGACGAAGTCCCCAAGAAGAAGAACCTAAGATAGAAGATGAAGAGAAGAAGAAGTAAGAAGTAAATGAGAAGGGTATGCAACACTCTTTGAAGCAGCAATCTACAAAAGTAGCTGTATGGCCACTTGCCTCCTATCACACAAACCATCCAAGTAAGACAAACAAGAAATCCTGGATGACACTGCTGAAACACAAGGACAAACTCATAAGTAACACCTACACATGGACACACCAATGTAGGGTCTGAAAAACCTATTAATCAGCTCTGTGTGGATTCTGGATGTCTGATAGGGATGGGTTGCGAGAGAGAGAGATGAGAATCCTTGCTGTCAGTGCAATCTAATACAAATGTTCTCTGGGGGGCACAGTTAAGTCCGACGCTTTTACTCTCCCAACTGACCAAGTGTCAGTCTGAAAAATTCTCTCCCAGCAATGCTGCACTCTTCTCACCAACACTATCAAAATATCTTTTCTCTCGTCCACTCGTCGCAACAGCCAAAATGCTACTGCCAGCTTTTTCTCCCAGGTTTGTGAGGGCTGGTCATTAAATACACAATTACAGTGTTCATCCAGGCTCCTTACTTTGACTTGCCCGTGCAGCACGAGCGACATTAATCAGCACGCATCAATCCTTCACATCCAGGCCACTCTGGACAGTTTAGTAATTCACATGCGTCAGGCCACGACTCACGATCAGGAGGATGTGAGTTCAATCTCCCCACTTGCCTCTGATCTCATTCTGCATGCCAAACACAGTCGTGCACGCTTCGAACCACTACACTCGTGGTTTCTCTCGTCACATGATAATGATGATTGTATATATTCATACAACCCCTAGCCACCTCCACCATAAGCAGTACGCAACACAAGGTCGATCCTTATGTAGAATTTAACAGGTTTGTATTCAGAGCTTTCCTTATCCTAGATCAGTTACCATACCATGGTTAAATAACCCAGTCTGCCCTACTATTTAACCATAGCTGGAGAGACAAAATAAAATTCATCTTTTTTTTTTTTTCTCTACCCACTCACCTTATTGGAGTGAGCCTCTCCAACCGCCCATCAAGCCTAAGTAAGGGCCAAAGTGGAGTGTTGCATAGCATGCATTGCTCAATTACCAGGATTCCATCATTAAGCATTAAGATTGCCACTCATGGCCAACAGGTGGCCCCACTGGGGGGATTTTACGCCCATTTTATCTCTATCTAATTCTTATTGTAACATCCATTTTCCTTGATGTGCTATTCCTAATAACTTCAACTTGACTCACCAAATCAAATTCCTTTTAACATCACTTAACTACCAACTATTTTTGCTGTACCCCCCCTTTGATGATTTGGAGATTTGTTTGCTTGTACCCCACCCACCCCTTTGATGAATAGTCAAAATCTGAGAAGTTGTGTGTCGATTTCTCTGAAATTGTCCACTTCTTCCTTTTGGTCATTTTTAGTGTGAATTCTTTTTTCCTTTATTAGATCTAATGACATAGAACATACTCAAGGCATATCAAAAAAATATATACACTACATAGAGGTATTCCAAATGTTGGAGTTATTTGAAAAATGCTACACATGAGTAAATTGCTGTTTGTTTGCATTCTGATTTCATGTTCATCTTAATTCTCAAAGAATGAGAAAACATTTTAAACATTTCTTTCCAAAAAGTAAAGCAGACCCCACAAACAATTGGCCAGAATAGTAAAAATTTCAATAGACAATGTAATTAGTTTCCAGAAACAATAAAAAAAAAAAAAAACTCACCTGATTTGTCTCTAAATTTTCCTTGAATCAAATTACTAATTTCCTTCAGAACATCTTTACTAGCAATTGGTTTATCACGGACCTAGAATAAAAAAGACAAAGAGATCTATAAGATTGTCATGTTACACATAAAGATTAAGATCCCTTAAGAGTTACCTCCCTTAGTGGCCCGTTTAGAATAAAAAGTAAAAAGATATATAAGATTTTTTTTAAGAATATATAGAACCAAACTCTGCCCAGTCGGCTGGTGTTGTAGAATACACCGACTGTACTTCTGTAGAGGAGTAAGACCCCCACCCAATGGGGCCACCTGTTGGCCGTGGGTGTCGATCCGTGATGCTTAAGGATAGAACCTTGATGGCTGAGCAGTCAATGACATGCTACACTCTACTTTGGCCCTTATTTAGGCTAAAAGGGCAGTCAGAGAGGCCCCCTCCGATCAATCGGCTGGTACATGTCAAACCCGAGCACCTATATGATTGTCCCGACTCCATTGCCTTTATAGCAAACCACAACCCTTTTTATCATATGGGTGCTAGAAGGCAGTGGTTGAGGTTTTTGGTGTCCTGGGTATGACATCAAAGTTAATCTAATGGTGAAGTTTCAATTTTGGAGCTCTGAGGGGTGTTGAGTACACCTTCATTGTCATTACTCCCAGGTCCACTTTGACCCGGAGTGGTAGTACTGGTTAAGGTCCCATCTATGGGTTAAATAGATAAAAATAAGTTTTTAAAAATGTATTTAAGAAAAGTGACTGATAAAAGAATTTTCAATACCCACCAAGAATGAATAAAACAAAATTTCTTTAGCAAAACAAAACAACCCAGTTGACATGTCGAAAAACCAACTTGAACCAAACTTTTGGTTGGTTGGTGGTTGGATTTTATGGCCTTTGGGTTATTTTAAAATAATGATAATAATAATAATGAAATTTATTGTGTACAGTGCTCAGGTGCACCACAACTCATCAAAGTCTCATGTCAAGTACACAGAATAATGTATTAGTGTCAGAAACATGAACAGTTTACAGTAGTAATATGCATGTATGTGTGCACGTGTGTGCATATGTATATGGAGAGTGGCATCAGGTATAGTGTTGGCAGACTACAGGAAGCATGGAGGCTTTGAAAGAATCAGTGCTTCGGCAGCCTACAACAGACACGGACAGTTTATTCAATGTCTCCGCAACTCTGAGCATGAAAAAATGTTTCCGAAAGCAGTGCTGTTTTCTGACTTTGTAGGCATGCCCATGTGTGTCAGAAAGATGGAGATCAAAATTTTTTTTCAAACTAAAATTTTCTTAAACACTTTTTTTGGTTATTTCCTATAACTCTAACCTAAAAAAGGGGAACCACTCTGAATGAATTTTATCTAATTAATCTACCCATTATTTTTCCATTAAACTAACCCTAAACCATAACCCTAACCCCGTCTTCTTTCTTCCTAGTAGATCAATAAATAAATAATTCATAAAATTCATTCAGAGTGGTTCCCCTTTTTTTGGTAGGAGTTTTAGGAAATAACCCTTTTTTTACCCAATTGCTTTCAATCAACTTGCTGGTCATCCTCAGGGGGATTGTTTGTTGTAGTGATTGTTTGTTTGGTGCGAATTTTATTCGTTTGAAAGTTTTTTTTGTGGTTTATTCAGTTAGAAGAGTCTATTGTAGGAGGGTTGCTAAGGTTAGTGCATTAGTTATTACAGATGTTTAGTATATTGTTGCTGGTGTTAAATGCTGTTTTAATTCATGTTAGGTTAAAATGGATGAACAGCAGTTTTTTAATTTAATAATTGGACTAGGAAAAAGAACCCCTGCCCCCCCCAAAAAAAAAACAAAGAATAGGTAGGTTTTGGGGTACTCCCAACCCTTCTCTAGGGTAGATCGCAGTATGTTTTCTGGACATAAGCCCCAAAACAAGCCAGGATTTTTTAAAATATAGGAACAACACTTGGCAAATGGAACTCAACTGACAAAGAAGAAATATACAGGTGCATAGTGTAATGGTTATTGTCATAGGAAATGGATACAGTGAGACAAGTTCAAATCCTGGATGAGGCAGTTTGGATTTCACATAGTGATAATATCCTTGGGAAAGGTATGATTCTAGCTTTTCTTCCTCCAGCTATGGGTAAATAGTAGGGCAACTGCACTCTTTAACCTAGATTATGCAACCAGTCTAGAAGAAGGAAAATTCTTAATTCAAACCTGTTAAACTCCACTTAAAAAAATTGGCTTTGTGTCAAAAATGGACTCTCTCGTCGATTTTCAACGTATGAGGGTTCATACACACAATGAACACTCAGGCTTGTGTTGGACCATCCACACTTTTTGGCACAGTCGATAGGAAAGAATTGGTGCATCAAGGGTTGATCAACGACTGACCTCAGGAATTTTGAATCAGAGTTATATATAGGCTAGTCTGCCCTACTATTTAACCCATAGCTATTTATATATATATATATGTAGAAGCAAAATACAATACTTCACCGTTTCAGTGGGATTCCAATTACCATCGAATTGAACAACTAAGCATAACTGAATTTGTTCATAAAGCAGTGGGTATTTATAGCACTCAGGAATATTTCATACTTGCATCTGGGTCATCCTATTTCTTGAGTACTGATTTGTTGCTGGTCTTAGTGTGGCTATGGTTCAAGATAAATATCCACCATTCTGCATTATGCAGGTAGCAATACAGGTTCTGTATTAAGTTACAGCTTGCTTGCTGTTTTGTCTGCCAATTCGATGATAATTAGAATCTCACTGCAACAGTGAGTATTGTATTGCTTCTACAATAGACAGAGCTTTAATAGAGTTCAAAGGTAGAACTCACTCCCAGCAAGCTGGGGTACCAAGATTTCTTAAAGCTGATCAGTTGTTAATTGTATATACCATATGGTACACAAATCTAACAACTGTGAAGGTTTTTTTATAGAACCAGCACCAAATTTTTTGGATGAGCTGATAACAGAAGAATGGTGCACCAAAATACCACAGATTCTTCTTCTTGTCTTACCAAAGCTAAAGAGCCCAGTCTGCCCTACTATTTATCCATAGAGAGAAGATGAGGATTCATGCCTTTCCAAAAGGCATTATTGCAAAAGAAAGGCAAGTAAGAAGTAAACACTCAAATCCAGAGCAGGAGTCCCTAAGATGGTGTGATGCTAAACTTCATGTCCGTCATATTGTAAAAACCGAGAACATGAATAAGTCACGCTGTTGGAGCTTGTTTCACGTCATAAAAGTTCACTGATGCTCTCCACGGATTACCAAACAGTTCCAGGTCGAGTATCCCTTTTCCAGGAAACCCATACAGCAGTAGGATGTTTCTCCCGGAGGAGTTTTCCCCATTTAAAGCGACCTAAATTCGAGGTTTAGATAGAGAAACAGACAGACGAAGTTGTTGTTTCTAACCAAAATGGCAGCAGCAGATTTGCCCACCAGTACACACAAAATGGCCATGAAAGCTGTCGATAGCCAGCCTAGTGGCAACCAGCCGATGAAGGCTGAAGTCACTAGCAACGACTTCGAACCAAGATCATCGATGAAATCGGTGGTGGACTTACTTAAAAAAAGGACTACTTTTAAAATCTTGGGTGTCACCAAGAATGCTCCTTGTAGTGGCAGTAATGATCCCCTCAACGATGATGGGGACAGCTTGGATGATTTGGACGAAAGCCATACGGAAGAAATAAGTTCGGACATCCTGTGAAACTCTCGTTACCAAAATTGGGATTTTTTTTGCCTTTCCTTTAGACAACAGCAGTGTGGAGAGGGGGACCTGCTGCTTTGGTGACAACTCATCCTCCATATCAACCTGCCAAGGCCACGTAGTTCCACTTATTTTTGGACACCATCTTCTCTAGCAGACGGAAAGATTCCAACAATATTGCAAAGTAAAATGCAAATATCCTTGTCCAGGATTTGAACTCAGCTCATCAAGTCCACTTGCATGCCACGTGCACTATTTATTGACTTGTTTTTAACCCACCTTACCACTCCTTTACTCCTTTTTGAAGTTTTGCCACTTAGTCAGAACAATTAAAATGAAAACAATTTTTACTGCTACTTTTCATCAAGTAGTTAAGGGAGGTTAAAGAGTAATTTCTAATTATAAAATTATAGAACAGTATATTTTAGAGTCATCAAAATTTTAAAAGGTTTGAAAAAAAGTAGTGGATGTTTCTGTAATAAACAATTGTGACCCTTTTTAAAGAGGATTATTAGAGAATTCGGATTGAAAGAAGTTTATTATAGAATTGGGGTTGAAAGAAGTTTATTATAGAATTGGGGTTGAAAGAAGTTTATTATAGAATTGAGGTTGAAAAAGAAGTTTATTATAGAATTGGGACCCAAAAAAAGTTTATTAGAAGAAAGTTACTTGATAAGTAACTGAAACTCACCAGAAAGTGAGCGGACTGTAGAATACTCCTTGATCCAATAGCAAAACCAACGAGAAGTTCAACTCCATGATTTTTTTGTTATGTTTATTCATGATTTGTTATGTATTTGGTTTTGGGGTCATCAGGAGAGAATGTGCACTGTTTCATGGGCCTTCCTCTAAGCGGTTTTATTTGCACACTGATATGAGGTCCCACAAAATATATCCAGTATATCGTACAATCAAATATACAAATGAATAATGGCAAAAAGTTGTTATGTGAATATTGCGTGAATCTCATTACACATTCACGAGCAGGTGATGAGATGACACTTTTACTTTGAATTGTTCCACGGAACATTTCTTTTTTTCCATATCCACATTGAACTGTTTTCCGTTATTTCTGTGAGGCGTTTTATGCTTTTGATTTTTTTGCGCCCTTTGATTCCTATTTGACCCAGAAATTGGTATAGGGTGCCCGCGACAAATCCTCTTGCTCCAACCTCCACAGCTCTAACAAACACGCTATACCCTTCTTTTTCCAGCTCTGTTTTAAGATCTTCATACTTGCTGGTTTTGTAATCATGGCTTTGTTCTAATTGGCTCTCATATGGTATTGATAATTCTACCAGGATGATCTTTGACTTCTAGAATTAGGCCCCAAAAAAGTTTATTATAGAATTGGGCACACAAAAAAAACATGCAACGTAGTCTAATTCAGGTTGGTTAGATTTTATGGCATGTCAGACCTCGTTGGGTTATCTTATGCTGAAGATGTTTTGTTTTATTCGTTTATTTAAATTTTTTCTAACTCAGTTTTTTTTAACACATTTTTTTAAACTCATGTATTTTCTATTTAACCCATAGATGGGACCATAACAGGTACTACAACTCCAGATCAGAGTGGACCTGGGAGTAATGTTGATGAAGGGGTACTCCACTTCCCCAGAGCTCTAGAATTGGAATTTCACCATCAGATAGAGTTTAACGTCATACCCAGGACATTAAGACCCTCAGCCACCACCTTCTAAGATATATGATAAACAGGATTGGGGTTTGCCATAAGTGCAAGAGGTTTGAGACAATCATATAGGTGCTAGGGCTTGATGTGGCCAGCCAATTGATCAGAGAGGGCCTCTCTGACTGCCCGTCTAGCCTAAATAAGGGCCACAGTGGAGTGTTATACGTCATGGACTGCTCAGCCACCAGGATTTCATCCTTACGCATCATGGGTCACCACCCACAGGTGGTGTCTTACCCTCTGCAGAGGTGTAGTTAGTGTATTATACAGCCCCAGCAACAGTACTGAAATGATGATGATGATTTAAAAAACTAAAATGTTTTTGCTGCAAAATGAAAAGAAAGAATTTCACAGGAAAATAAGGAAAATGTTTTGTTTTTTGCTTACCTCATAAAAAAGATTTGGTCTGTTAAATGAAGCGCGAAAGATGTAACTGTGACTCAAATTGAGGATTTTCTTGACATCTGTAATCACTTTTGATGATGCCGTAGCGGTCAATCCGAGAATTGGTACCTCTGGAAACTGTGTTTTCATAATGCCCAGAAATTTGTAATCTTTATTCAGATAAAGAAAATAAAAAAATATCAAAAACTGATAAGGGGTTTTTATCCGAAAAAAAAAAAAATTTTTCCAATTTCATCTGCACACTGTAAACTGCACAGAGATTTTTGACAAAATCAAATTCATTCAATGTAGTGCTATTACTACTGAGTGACCATATCCACAGTTGAAAAAAGACTACAAATTCCTGGGCATAATGAAAATGCAATTTCCAGAAGGTACCAATTCTTGGATTGAATGTGGCATCCAAGAAGTAGTACCTCAGGAAACAGTGTGTTCATTATGCCCAGAAATTGTAATCTTTATTTGGATAAAGAAAAAGAAAAGAATATTAAAAACTGATAAGAGATGGGGAATAGAGATGGGCAGTTTAACTGAAAAACTGATTTTTTCCAGTTTCATCTGAAACTCCACCAAGATGATTTTACAAAACCAAAACCATTCGGTGTAGTGCCACTAGTATTGAATGACCATATCCAAAAAAAGACTCTCAGACTTTAATAAGATTCAATTTCATTAACATTTGTACAATTGTTAGAGAAAAAGATTAAACAAAAATATGATAAAAAATATTTAACAGACTATCTTTTAGAAAATATATGTGAAATCTATTTGGGTAATTTATGAGGAAGTGCGTCCCGGTCCCCTGCCTCCGAAATTGCTGCCCGGTGAATTTTAAAATAACGACCCCAAGCTTCTGCAAGTTTCATTGTGTTAAATATAGGGGGAGGTAAATTTCACAGGGTAAAATAGGTGTTACCTATTATTTATCTATCTATCTCAGTCTATTCAAAACTATCCATCTATCTATCTATCTATCTATCTATCTATTAAATACTAAGATTTTCTTTTATTACGATAAATAAACAAGAATTACAATAAATAAACAAGAATTATGACAAATTACGGTAAATAAACCAGAATTACGACAAATTACAATAAATAAACACGAATTAGGACAAATTTCTATAAATAAACAAGAATTAAGACAAAAAGAGACCCCCCCTAAAATACAGTTAACGCCCTAAGTTGTTTGTTTTCTTTCAAGTAACACGGATGTGGCGCCAAAGCTTGGGGTCATTATTTTAAAATTCACCGGGCAGCAATTTCGGAGGCAGGGGACCGGGACGCACTTCCTCATAAATTACCTCTATTTGTTTAAAAAAGAAATGAAAAAAGGAAAAGGAAATACAACAGATATGACACTTTAGAAATCTATTTCATATTTTAATATAGAATGTTTTGAAATGGTTGGGGAGAAAAAAAAACGAAACAGGACACGCATGAAAATTGGTCTCCCTAAATATCTAATCATCATTACACAAGAAAATGAATGGTTTCCTTAAAAAGAAAATAATCTATATCAAAAACCTGAAACAAGAAATGAAGGAATCAAGGGAAAATAATGATCTTGATACTGAAACCAAAATTGTAAAACTGATCAATTCTAGTGGGAAAGGTGATAGAATTGGTAAAATCAGTTTCAACCAGTTTTTCTTTATTAAGCTCATGAATAATGAAGAATAATTAAAGTTCCAATTACCGTCGAACTGGGAAGACAAGGCAACAAACGATTGTAACTCAAATACAAACTCGAATGCTACAAGGTCCACTGCAAAATGACAAAGTATATATAAGACTCCACAATGTCATTCAAATCAAGCAGTCAATCAGAACTCAAGGAGTGGAATCACCCAAGTCACCCAGATTCATGGATGGATCATTCTTGATTCCTATTTATACCAACTGTCTTGGACACTGCTTGAGTTGTACTTAGTTAGCTGCTGTTATTAAAACAACAGTAGACTAACTGACTTCAATAAATAACTTCAAAGTTTAAGAAAAGTCATGTCCCCATGGCGTATTGACTAACGAGCTGGATGGCAACATTATAGTGTGAAAATAATAAAGATATGTTATGGTAAAAAAGAGAATAATTTTTTACTCCCCCTCATAGTTTGTGAGACCTGTTTGATATATTCAAATTTATTAAAAAGAAGCAAACGTTAAAGGGACATAACTCTTGTTACAATATTTTAAATTAGTATTATCACAATTTTTTATTTTATTTAGAAATCACTGGTCAGTTTTGTCTATCAAGTTCAATACCAAATATATTCAATTTACATTATGATTAATTATAAATACATAAATAAGGGGATGCACAGCATTCAGTATCCATACATATCTGTTTGATGTAGCATTTTGTTGGCTGATCCACACTGGTATGTCCATGTGTGAGTGCTCATAGGATAATGTTCTTGCTTTTCCAGCAGTCCAGCATGTCTTCTTTGTCTTACTCAGATGGTTTGTGCGATAGGAGGCAAATGGCCATACAGCTGCCCATTGGTTTGGTTTGGTTTGGTTTGGTTTGTTTTGTTTTACGGCATATCAACCTCAGTGGGTCATTTAATGCCGACAAAGTTTTGAAATAAATTCATTCTTAATGGATATTCAATTTTTTTTATAAACACACGTTTTTCTACCCTATAGATGGGACCCTAACAGGTACTACCACTCCGGGTCAGAGTGGACCAGGGGAGAATGATGATGAAGGGGTGCTTCACATTCCCCAAACCTCCAAAACTGGAACCTCACCATCAAATAGAGTTTAACGTCATTCCCAGGACATGAAGACTCTCAGACACTACCTTCTAGCACCCATATGATAAAAAGGGTTGGGCTTGCCATAAGGGCAATAGGGTTGGGCAATCATATAGGTACTCGAGCTTGACATGACCAGCCGATTGATCGGAGGGGGCCTCTTCAACCGCCCGTCCATCTAGTACAAATAAGGGCCAAAATGAAGTGTTGCATGTCATGGACAGCTTAGCCAACTGGGTTCCATCCTTAAGCATCACGGGTTGCCACCCATGGCCAACAGATGGCCCCATTGGGGAGTCTTACCTCTGCAGTCAGTGTATTCTAACACCCCACCGACAGGGCGGCCCATAAGTGGGATGCTGCTTCCAAGATTTTTTTCCCTTAATTCCTGCTATAATGTCCTATTTTTGATATGTTACATTGATTTCTGTTACACTATGTTACAAATGAATAAATATCAAATAATTTCAATGTATATTTAAATGAGGTGAAACAGTGTTCCATCAAATTTTTTTTTTTAATTATTGTATACAAAAATTACAGTAAATAAACTTGGGAATCAAAAAATTCAGCCCAGAATGTTTTTAACTTGCTCACAGAGTTGGCCTGATTCCAAAATGGTATGATATATTGGGCTATGGCTTCTAGGAGTAAAATTGAAAAATGTGACACACTGATACACTGACATTATTAGAGATTAACAATGTAATATAGGAGCTTATAGCTACATAACTGGCAAACTCGAATAAAACAAATGAAGGAGGCAGTAAGCCTCTAAAATTTGTGGAATATTTCATGTACTTAGGTAGGAATATCTCATCCACTGAAAGGCTCAAATCTCCACCAATTCTTCAAATTGAGCACTCTCTTTTGTATCAATGCAATCTACGCATCAAAATCAATTAGAACTAAAAAAAATGGACACCTAAAATTTGCACGAAAATAAGTGCTTTATAAGGCATAATTAGGGGACTTTTCATCCCTTATATCTCCGTCAATTCCCAAATTAAACAATTTCTTTTGTATCATTCTAATCTACACATCAGAATCTAACAGAAAAGCCAATAAAATCGACACCTAAAATTTTACGAAAATAGGTGATTTTGAAGCTTTAAAGGCTGATATCTCCACCAATTGTACAAATTGAGCACTCTCTTTAGTATCAATGCAATCTACGCATCAAAAACTATCAGAAAAGCCAACAAAATCGACACCTAAAAAAAAGATAATACAAATATAGTGAAGGTATTGTCTGCTATAAACAGATTATCAGTTTGACAAATTAAAGCAACAATTCTTCCAAGCCATAGTTGTATCAGTGCTATTGTATGGCTGTACCACTTGGACCCTAACAAAGCGCCAGAGAATAAGCTAGATGGGAGCTGCACATGAATGTTTTCTGCGATATTAAACAAATCGTGGAAACTGTTGTGATGTGTAGTTTCATATTCCTTGTTGTAGCAATAGTGGTAATTCTCCGAGCTTATCTTAGCTCTATGTGTTAGCTTCTCGTAGCTAATATCCCCATGTCCTCTAGACTGTCTCTATATATCTCCTGCTGTAATGCACATATGTAAATGAGATAACACGCCATCGGCTATCTCACTACAGAAACAACATGCTACAAGAAAGCAACTGTACAGCCACTTGCCTTCTATCACACAGACCATCAAGTGAGATGAACAAGACATGCTGGGGTACTGCTGGAGAAGCAAGGACAAACTCATAAGCGGCGTCATCCTATGGAAACCAGCACATGGACATGTCAGTGCGGGTTGTCCAGCAAAGACCTACATAGACAGCTTTGTGCAGATACTGGATGCTGTACAGAGGACCTTCCTGGGACAATGAATGATAGGGACAGTTGTCGAAAGATTGTTATGGATATCTGTGGTGCTGGTGCAACATGATGATGATATGATTAATGATTAATGATTTTAACAATAAATTAAATATTCATTGATAAACTTACGCAATTCCAGAGGGTATTGTGACGAAAGCAGTGACTTGGTTTCCATTACAGAGAGACACTGAATCTCTATTATAATAAGATATCAGCCACAGAGAAAAACAAATCAGAGAGTATTTTACCTGGTTTCTCGTTAACTCACCTGGTCGAAAATCATGTCCCCATTGAGAGCAACAATGAACTTCATCAATAACAAGCCTTGCAAATCTCCCAGCTTTGTACATCTTTTCCAATTTGGCCATGAAACGTTTGCTTTTGGCCAGTTTTTCAGGGGTCACATAAAGAAGTTTCAGGAGTGCCATTGGATCCAACATGGCATTCATGATTCTGTTGGTTTCGTCTTTATCAGTCGCAGAATTCAAAGTAGAAGCATCAATGCCGTGCATTTCCAGAGAGACAAGTTGGTCTTCAATTAAAGATATCAAAGGTGAAACAACCAACGTGATTCCTGAAATTAGAGAATTGAAGATTTTAAAGTTGAAAGATAAAACAACTTACAGAATAATGCCATGAAAATAATGAGAGAAAAAAAGTTTGCAAAATATAATGTAAAATATTTTTGGATAATTTGTGTCATTTTGACAATAAGAATAACTTAATTTAATCTGAATAAACAATTGTTATATATATATATATATATCTATAAGGGCCGAGTTAGCTCAGTCGGTAGAGCGTTCAGCTAGAAACCACAAGGTTCCTAGTTTGATACCAATACTCGCCAACTCAACGTATGAGTAGCACAGGGATCTGAGTAAGGAGTTGATGGTATGTGTGGCGCTCCACCTCAAATGCTAAAACAATCTCCTGGTCTAGCGCTATTGAAAAGGGGATATACTCCCTCGCTGACTGGCAGATACCGACATTAGGCTGCCCCGTTGACTTTACTTTATATATATATATATATATATATATATATATGTTGAAAAAATGAATAAAGGAAAGAAAGTATATATTCATTTTTTCAACATACCGTCGGATTCACTTCCAATTTCATTTTACATATATATATATATATATATATATATATATACACACACACATATATATATACATATATCATTCATGTATATATAAGTACATACGTGAATGATATATATATATATATATATATATATATATATATATCATTCACGTATATATAAGTACATACATGAATTATATATATATATGTATATGGGGTAAAATATGTAAATTAATCTGACAATCTATAGAAATAGGAAAAACAAATTGTTCCAAAAAAGATGAATTTTTTAAGATGTTTATGTCAACGTTTAAACATTTCGATTTATGTAAAACCTTCTTCAGGTGATGGATGTTTTTGAATGACTTGAGTTGGAAATGTGTTTAGAGAAAAACTATAGATTTATTTCATCTAGTTTACCTCTTCAAGTCGGATTTCAAACTTGAAGAGGCAAAATAGCCGAAATAAATTACAACTGAATAGCGAGTTCAATCTTCGCTGAATACCTCAGACTCACGACCTTGTGTCACATCCTATCTGAGATGGATGCGATAGGTAAATGCCTACTCTTATCCAGGACAATAACCATCATGTACATCAGTATACACAAACAGACAAGCAAAAAAAAATTCTTGGCCCAACATTTTTAAATCTTATTATAATGGAGATTATGTAACTGCCTGTCTGTAACCAAAACTATGTCACAACTTTCTTAGTTATTTAAGTTACATTCTCAACAATTATGAAATAGTCATTATTTAATCTTAATTAGCATCTTAATCATTAACATCTATTAAAGTCTAACAGAGTTAGATTTGCCGCAAAACTGCCCATACTATTAATGCATTTAATATCCTGAAATATGTATTATATATCTCTAAGAAATAAAGATTTACATAGCATATGGTGGGAACAATTTGCATAATGATTTTAACAAAACTGGGTTTAATAAATGTTTATTTACTGTTACTGATTTCTATAGAAATCAATTTAAATAACATTAAAATAAGTGTAATACATTCATATTTATTTAATTTTATATATTAATATTTATATTTTTGCTTGAAGGCAATTACAATGCGAATTTCGAATAAATTCAATAATTATAGAAGATAATAATGACAAGTGAATTTCGCAAAGAATTACCGAATAATTCTTTGCGAAATTCACTTGTCATTATTATCTTCTATAATTATCGAATTTATGCAATATTCGCATTGTAATTGCCTTCAAGCAAAAATATAAATATTAATATATATACTTTTTCAACAATGCTTCTAAAAAAAAATAAACAAACATCCAAAAAATCTTATTATTTAATTTTGTTAGTCTTTCTAATTTAATATGTTTTATTACATTAAAACTTAAACACTTATGTCTGGAGGGTACATTTTCTTGCTACTAAAGATTTGAAGGACTATTTCCTTCAAGAGAACCTTTTTTTTCTACTTATCTCCTAAACGATATTGTTTTTGTTTTTATCTTCAATATGTTGTTTCCATTCATTTCTGACATCAACAAACCCCAACCCAACAGCAATTGTTTTAAAGAAAATAATAAACTAAAACTATGGAACTCTATCGAATATGTTGTGAGATTTTGTTTTAAAGAAAATAATAAACTAAGACTATGGAACTCTATCGAATATGTTGTGAGATTTTGTTTTAAAGAAAATAATAAACTAAGACTATGGAACTCTATCGAATATGTTGTGAGATTTTGTTTTAAAGAAAATAATAAACTAAGACTATGGAACTCTATCGAATATGTTGTGAGATTTTGTTTTAAAAAATAATAAACTAAGACTATGGAACTCTATCGAATATGTTGTGAGATTTTGTTTTAAAGAAAATAATAAACTAAAACTATGGAACTCTATCGAATATGTTGTGAGATCTTAAAAAGATTTATGTTCAAATTATCAAAATACAAGGGTGAGTCAAAAGTTTTGCAATATTTTGGTAACATGAGGCACAATTTGGAAACTCTGAATGTTTTTGCTTCGGTTGTGAAGGTGACAAACTACACTGAATTGTGTTGGACTAACTCAAGGTTCCTAGTTCGATACCAGTCACTCACCAACTCAGCATATGAGTAGCACAGGGATCTGTGCGGTAAAGTAAGGAGTTGATGGTAGGTGTGGCACTCCACCTCCGATGCCAAAACAATCTCCTTGGTCTAGCGTTATTGAAAAGGGGATAGACTCCCCTTTGCTGACTGGCTGATACCGACTTTAGGCCGCCCTGCTTAACTAAGGTATAAGATGTATACAAGGATTTCAAGGAATACAACTGACTTTCTACGTATTGTACCGTTACTCATATGAGCATTGTTCACACAAGTTAGTTGTTTGTCTTTCCTTACCGTATGTTCGCAATGCATTATAAGGACAACTGTATATGCTCTGTGAACTGTAGTCCTTTACTAATCTTAACTGAGTTTGATACAAGAAGTAAGTGAGAATCAAACTCACTAACAATGATCTGCTAGACTATCTCACTAACGTTTACACCACTCAAGTTGCCTAATAGACTGTAAATACCAAAATTAATCAATTAGTTTGGAAGTGATTGGATAACTTGAATCACTACATCACACACACACATAGATGAGACCCTTTTCTACCATTAGATTTACCAATAGACCTAAATGCCTAAATTGGAAACCAGAGACTGTGAAATCTCAGGCTCACTGTTTCACTCCTTTTTGTGTCTTGTTTGACAAGGAGGTACCAGCCCGCTCGGTTTTCTGCACTAACCTCCCATGTGTCAGTGTTCATGTGGCATGTCTTCATGTCTTTCTTGCAGACATCTTTGAAGCATTGGCATGGTCTCCCTACTGGTTGGGAGCCTTCAACTAATTCACCATACAGTAGGTTTTGGGGATGCGGTCTTTGTCCATTCTCCTGACACGATCCAGCCAGCGCAAGCGCCTCTCACAGCTAACAGCAAACATACTGTTCATGTTTGGTCCAGGCTTCGCTACTGTAGAGGAGTGTACTGAGAACACACGCTTCGCAGAAGCACGGTTTGGTCTTTTTAGTGAGGCTGGCATTGTTCCAGACTCTCTGGCTCAGTTTGGCCATAACTGCTTATTGTATAAATGGTCTTGTGCCAGACTTATATGTCAGTTGCTATGATAATTCCCAGGAATTGGTCTTGAGATTACCCGCCAAATTATTATTCTTAACTAAATCAACATTTTTAAGATTTAATCTTTAAACTGACTTTGTTGAGTAAATTCTCTTATCTTGTGCAGTCCTCACAAGAATGACAATATATATGTATAAAACAGCCATTCGGTTTATATCAACCGACTTTTAGCCTTTAAACTTTCTTTTGTTCGAGTAATTTTTTCTTATCTTGTGTTGACGTTACCCCTACCACTGACTTGTATTCTGATATAAGTCGCTGTACGACTCTAAACACAATTGTTATTTTTATATCCAAAAGTTAACCAAAATTGTTTTTTCAAGTATCTAATGAAATATCGCCAGTCAATCCATAACACTACTAAGTGTTATATGCTGCTGCTCTCGCGATTCTGCTGTTGACTTCAATATCAGTAGAAACTGAGTTGGCAATGTGGATCCCAAGTACTTGAAGCTCTCCATGGCTTGCAGGCAGCACCCATTGACAGAACCTTCATAATTTTGTTCATGTGTACAGCTTTCAAATCCCACACGGAGTGAAACAATGCAACTGTCATCACAGCAACTACCACATTAGTACCAGCCAGAACGGATACCTTCCCATGGTTTGAACTGCTTCTGTTGGTCAGTTGGCTAGATTTTATGGCATGTCAACTCTTGTTGGGTTATTTTATGCTGAAGACATTTTGTTTTATTCATTCTTGATGGGTATTCAAATTTTTTTCCTTAATCAATTATTTTTTTTCAAACACATTTTTTTTTTAAATCAAGTTTTTTTCTATTTAACCCGTAATGGGACCCTAACAGGTACTACACTCTGGGTCAAAGTGTTCTTTCTTTACTCCTTTGCATTATATCTTCTTTTAAACTTACCTTTGCTTATAACCGCTGGCAATTGAAAACACAGACTTTTTCCGCCTCCAGTCGGCATAATTAAGAAACAATCTTTGCCAGACATTGTTACATTCATCGTCTCTAACTGCAACGGTCGAAGTTTATCAATACGGAACACGGATGACATCTTATTCTTCAGTTTTTCACTCCATGGAAAATCTGAAAGAAAGAAAACAAACATGCTTAAAACAACAAACATTGTGTTATATAATTAATGGGTTGCTGTTAATTATGTACAGTAGTGTAGATTTTTAAATAATGGTTAATGGAAAACCACGGGAAGAAAATTGATTGGCATTTTGATCTACACTTCCAGTTGTGAGTGTGAACGTGAGAAGTTAGCTAAGAGAAAATCAGTTTTTGAGTAACCATCACAAATGGTGGCTCTCGTTCAATTAGTCAAATTCTTACATGCATTGTGGAGATCTGGATCTTTAAAAAAATTAAAACAAAAGTTAGTATTTGTCGGAATTTTTTTATGAGGCTTGATAATTTGTATGATTTAGATTTTTTTGACTGTTGTCCTCATCTTTATTGTTATGATAATGAAATTTATTGTGTACAGTACTCAGGTGCAACACAACTCATCAAAGGCTCATGTATAATAAATACACAATGTTTCAGCTGATGTGCTCTCTGGCTTTTTGGTGTTTCTTGTTGAACTTTGGAGCTTTCATTTCGGAATTGGGAGCCTTCATGGAACTTTGAACTGAAGTCTTTATCTAAATGAGATCATCATAAATTTTTAAACACTTTGTTTGTACAACAGTCAAATTATTCAAAATTATTTCCCACTTTGTATCTTTATTAATGTCTTGTGTTGTTACTAAAAATTAACAAACAACACAAGCAAGAAGATCCAGCCCAGATGGGGAAATATCTACCAGAATAACAGAAAAATTTAAACAGCATCCCAGAGATAGACAGATCCAGCTTAAGTTGGAAGAAATACAAGTATCTAGGTAAAGAAGACAAGTACACCTATGTGCAACCATGGGTATGCTGGTGTTCTTTACTATAATACACCATGCATAAAATGCGATGCAAGATGAGTAGGTATGCAACAACTGTATGGACATCACTTAGTTTAGATATAGTAGTAGTAAAGCCTGAGGCCTATTGTCATATCAGCCAAACAGTGAGGGAGTCTATCCCCTTTTCACTAGTGCTAGACCAGGGAGATCGTTTTTGCTGGGGTGGAGTACTACACTTACCATCAGTTCCCAGATGCTTTTACCACACAGATCAGATTGCATATGCTGAGTTGATGAGTACCAGTATCAAGCCTGGAACCTTGTGATTCCTAGGCAAATGCTCTACTAACTGAGCTAACCACAAAGTTTATATATATATATATATATACACAGGGTGTTCGGGATAAATTTGACATATTTATATTTGGTTATTTTTCTCCATAGGTTGGAGGTATTTATGCACACTACGCATCATTTAAAAGCTTAGACCCTTCTTCATTCATATACGTGATGACAGATAGAATGGATGAGTAGAACCCATCTGAATCATGGAAGAGAATAACTTGTATCATGATGATCTGCACCAGCCATCAAAATAAGGAGATTATGGTTGCTGCCCAATGCTCCCTGAACACTGTAAAAACAATCAGGCATGAACTGGAGAATTGCAATGGGACTACGAGGTATCTAGAAGAAAGAACATGACAGATGATCTGATTGCATTTCTATGGCAGAATTCCTCGAAAATCTGAAAAAACAGTGTTGGGGACCCTCAGATGCTACATGGAGTTGCTAAACACTGTAGTCAATCCCTGGATAGCAAGGGTAGCCAATAGTAGGCTATATGTATGGCAGCAGGATTTGGCCCCCTGCCATACCTCTGGGAAAAGTCAAAACTGGTTGTCGGCAAATTTTACTACTACACCAGTCCCAATTTTGCCCCCGAATTCCCAGATCTTAACCCCATGGATTATTATGTATGTGGTGTTGTTGAAAAGACACCAATCACCATGCCAGTACTACAAAAGCCCAGTTAATCGAGAGAATTAAGGTAGTTTTTGAGACCCTTCCCAGGGAAACTGTAACATCAGCTTGCTCCAGGTTCCAGAGCAGGATTGAGGCTGTGATCGACAATAATGGTGGTTATTTTTAGTGAAACTTGTTGACAGTAGTGTAATTTCTGTGCTTGTTGAATTTCTTTACAATCCATTAAATTTTGTAGTTACCAAGCACTTTTTCTTTTTCTTTATGGAACTGTCAAATTTCTCCTGAACACCCTGTACATATATATATATATATATATATATATATATATGGGAGTAAAATGAGGAAATCAATCCGACGGTAGGTGGAAAACTCATCCCTCGTCCTGAAGAAGGTCAAGAAGACTGAAATGTTATAGTGTCAACAATATCACCGAGAATAAATATTCATCCTTTGTAACATCCCATGTTTGTCTACATTTCTCCATAGATAGATAGATAGTTAGATAGATATGTATAAACTGTCATAGGGTTAGTTATATTTATATATATTGATATAATTCACCTTTAATTCATTTAAAATGTTCAATGCTGACAGCACAGATATCCATGACTCTCTCACCAACCATCCCTATCAGCTATCACCTCAGGGAGGTGTGTATATATATAAGTAATTCTGGAAGTCCATAGTTTTATGATTATAAACAAATTTTTAGATTTACTGTTCTTCTACAATGATGGCTTTAGCATTAAATAATCCATGAAAGTTGATATGCCATTAAACAAAGAAACTGAACTAAACCATCACTACCATACATAATGTTGGTTTAATACGAGTTGAGTTTTCTAAAGAAAAAGTGATTCCTGGATATGGGGGAAAAAAGTCAGAATTTCTAATTGACAGAACAGATTTTCTAGGTTTGGTTTAATGGCATATCAGCCATGTGGGTTATTAATGCCAACTCTTTATAGATATAATATATATAATATATACAAATATATTAGCACTCCCAGGTGATTTTTTTATTTGAGGTTATTGTTATTTAATCATGTTAGTTATATAGAGCTGTGTAAATGGAGTTCAAAACTGTTTGAATTATGCAAATATCCCCAGTGGTTCAAAAGTTATGAGAATGTAAAGCCCCAAAATTAGGGGTACAAAAATGGACATGATTTTGTTAAAAAAATATGTCAAATCACAGACCAATTCAAAATAAGAAATTCAGTAATTTCTTCACCATTTCTTTATTTTTGGAGAAATTTTGATAAAACTTGAATTCTTATGTAAAATTGTATGTTCTTTCTGATTCTGTACTCAAACTGTATGTATCTCTATGCTGTAACCAATTATTTAAAGAATAAGAGGTACCGATAGCAGGTCATTTGGGGTTTTTTTTTAAGTTTACCACAAGATTATTTAATATTTTCATTTTTATACTGCATGTATACACATATATAATATTAATTTAAATATATAACATCACTTTGAACTTAAAAATACATTTCTAAATGCTTATGTTGAATTACATAAAAGAAATAGATTACCTATTTACACATGCTTTTACACAAAGCCAGCCTGCGTGTGCCAAGTTTTGTTTACATTTGTCGTAATTTTAAATTGTTTTTTTCCAAAATTGAAACTTTGACGAAGAAACCCTGACAGTTAAGCAACATCTTATGCATGTTATATATGAAAATAATTCTGAGAGTATCTTCTATTAGTGATATAGTGCTTTTTTTTTTTGCTTATCTTATACTTTTTGAAGAAATCTCCATTAACTTTTGTCTCTCATATTTTCGCTTCCAAAAATCAGAAAAGAAAAAACAAGTTCCTGCTTGTATTTTAAGGTGTGTGCTAATCAAATGTAAAATTTCAAGAATATTGATATAGATTAGCCACTTTGATTTTACAAAATAAATTGCCATATAAATTTTATTCTGATCTGTTTCAATGAAAATATGAAAAGAAGGAAAGCAAGAAAGAAAAGAGTGAAGAGAGAGTTAAATCAAGATTATTATACTTTTTACATATTGAAGTATTTTGCAATATTTTTTAAGTAAACATATCAAACATTTTAATAATTAAATTATCATACTATGGTATATCCACAGGTCCTGCTAGTACATAATATAATAATATATATAAAGTATATATATAATATATATAACATAACACATCTAATACACCTAATATAATAAAATATATATATATACATACACAGTGATGCTGATAGCTTTTTGATTTAGTGCATCTTGGGACACACATATTTCCTTTGAATGAGTTCCCGGGAAAATTTATGGGTCCCAACTAAAGTTTCTTAAAAAATTATAGGGTCTTCATTTATGAACTGGGAAAAGCCGTCACACTCCTACCTTGTAACCTATCCTGTGTAATTCATTTCAAAAAAAACTATTGAAATGTATTTACTACAGTTAGCTTGAAATGGTGGAGGAAGAAAAAAGAAAAACACTGGGATGCATGGATAGGATTTTACTGCGTCCTTTTAGATTTTTGTGCATCAGGGACGCAGGATGCGTACCTATCAGCATCTCTGCAAACACATATGTGTACATACAGATTTTTGGTTTGGTTGGGTTTTACGGCATGTCAACCCCTTGGGTTATTTTATGCCGAATACTTCTATTGGTAATTTGGTATTCAAAAATGTTTAATGCCAACAAAGTTTTGAAATAATTTCATTTTTAATGGATAATACAATTTTGTTTATAAACTCATGTTTTCTATTTAACCCATAGATGGGAACATACAGATTTTCTTAGCAAATGTTTTGAATGATGATGATGATAATGATTTATGATGAAATTTAATAGACTTACTTGTGTCATCCCAAACTTTTCCTTCATCTTCCGCTTTTACTTGGCATTCTGTAATTAAAGATTCCAATTCTTCCTTCTTTTGCAGCAAACGTGAATGACGCTGTGTCAAGTTCCGAATTTGAACCTCAGTCTTTGAAATTTCACTCTTCACATCTGCCAATTCTCTACGATATTCTAAAGAAACAAAACAATCAAAATTGAGAATTCTTCATAATAATTCTACAACACGTAACCAAACTTGAGAATTTACAGTCCGTGACACCATTGAGGCCTATTTTATGTTTTACTCAGTTTTTACAGCTAGTTTAATCCCATTATATCATTGAATAGAGCTCATTGAAATCTTTCTTTTGCATATATAAAACATACTTTTCTCTCCCCCGGTTGTCAAAGCTATATTTATCTCACAATAACATCAAAATATTAAATTAAGAAAAACAGTTTCAATGGTGTCGTGAACTGTAAGAATCACCAAAGTCAAATCATGCACAGATACTACATTCTTCAAATCTGCCAGTTCTCTCCAATATTCAAAAGAAATCACAATTCATTTTGTTAATTTTGCTCCCTAATTTCCAAGAATTCAGATTAAACACACAAATGAATTATACAGGAAAGATATTGTGTGCAAAGATGTTTTATCTACTGTTTGTGGATTTATGCTTCTGTTTGTGGATTTTGTTTAGGATGGGTCTGGCGATGGGTTTAACACTTCCTGCCTTTTCTTTAAGAATCCTATACTGGGTTCTTCTAGACAATGGGACAACCCCAACACGTTAATATATAGCACTGTGTTACCGAATCTTTTCTCAGTATTTTTAATGTCTCGTGGGATACACCATTTATCATTCTTTTATCTTGTCTTGGTTTAGTTATGGGGTTTCCAACTTATGACTTCAGAGTCCTTATATCTTGACCAAACTCTTTGGCTAATTCACTTAAAGATAAGCTTTCTGCGAGACTCGAAACAATCACTGTCAGACATTGTTTACTTGAAATTTTTAGCCCTGTTGACTGGGACTTTAGAATACACCGACTGCACCCCTGCAGAGGGGTAAGACCCCCCACTTCAATGGGGCCACCAGTTGGCTGTGGGCAGTGACCTGTGATGCTTAAGGATGGAACCCACATGGCTGAGCAGTCCATGATATGCAGCACTCCACTTTTTGTTTTACATTTGTGTGTTACCTGTCACATGATCTGTGCAGAAAAAAATTTTTGGGGTTCATAGAGATAATTTTTATTCTGTTACTTACAGGAGAAACACACAAAATGTGAATAAAAATATTTGCTGACCAAAATATCTGTTCAGTTTATTAAAACCATTTTTCAAATTTTATTTTTTAAAACAATATAAAAGTAAAAAGTAAAGTCGTCGGTGCAGCCTAATGTCGGTATCAGCCAATCAGCAAGGGAGTCTATCCCATTTTCATTAGCGCCAGACCAAGGAGATTGTTTTTATTTTGCGTCTGAGGTGGTGCGCCACAACTACCATCAGCTCCTTACTTTACCGCACAGATCCCTGTGCTACTCATACGCTGAGTTGGCAAGGACCGGGATCGAACTAGGAACCTTGTGGTTTCTAGCCGAACGCTCTACCGACTGAGGGGGCGGGGGGGTAAAACAATATAATAATTTTAATTAAAATAATTTACTGATTAAATAATGGTTATTTCCTATAAGTCCAACATAAACAAATGGGAACCACTCTTGACTGATAAATTATTTATTTATTTTCCCATTAAACTAACACTAAACCCGTCTTCTTTTTTCCTAGTAGATCAATAAATAATTCATCAGTCAAGAGTGGTTCCCCTTTGTTTATGTTGGATTTATAGGAAATAACCAAATAAGGTTAGTATTACTTTTTTCTCTCCCCCCACCCCGCTCTAGAGAACTAAAAACATTTTTTGGCCATTTTCTTTATCATGTGAATAAATAAAATAACTTTATTTATTTATTTATTCAAACAAATAATTTCAGTTGTCCAAAAAGACATTCTTTAACAAATTTCAAAATTTTATTTCTTATTAAATTTCCTCAGAGTGGAATTATGAATGTTTTTTGGTTTGTATATGTGACTGCATTGTTATTCATTCAAGTACAAAAACACAAGACCAGTTCAAATGCTGAATAGTGCACAAGAGATAATATCATTAGAATCGCATTTTACGGATAAATAGCACTAGATTACGGAAACTCCCGAACCGTAACGTCTCAAAAATTTCGGCTATTTCCATGAAATGTAATGCTTTTCATACATAATTTAATGACATTATCTCTTGCGCGCTAAAGTGCATTACTACCAAACTTCTAATTCAGAATATTCTCAGGTGTGACTTTACTTAGCACATAGACCACTACACTGCATTTGAGTCCATCCACGAACCAAATTAATCCAGGTTAAAAGCGAGGAAACTGAACTTTTAGACCTTATTTTTACAATGCAGGTATCATTGGGGAACGAGAAAAGCTTTGGTAAACAGGTCAAATCCAGCTCCGTTTAGTAAAACTTTTCTAAAAACCACAGATTTTTCCAAGATTGCTTTTAGAAGGTTGTCCAGAATAGGCCGATGGATAAATAACAGCGTTAATAGAATGGTCAATTTTAAACACATCAGTTTCCTCAGTGGGCTTTTCTGGACAAATACTCTTTTAATTCTAATCTTTTAAATTGATTTATTCAAGTAAACTGTTTATTTAAACACAAAAAAGGGAATTATGGCTGCGAAACTGTAAAAATCACTCAAAAATGAGTGAACATTGTTCACTGAACAATAAAAATAAATCGATGTAACACAAAAAATACACTCAAATTCAATATTCACCGTCCATATTTGTCACTGAGGCAGCCTTTTTAGTTTTGTTTTTTTCGATGGTCCCTAAAAATTTTTTCTTTCAAAAATATATTCGTTACATACAAAAATAAATTAGTCAAACTAAGAAAAACGACATCTCTTATTTTCCCGGCACAATGCGCCGACCGGTGCAATGTTTATAGTCATCCAAAACGGTGTCTTAAAAAATGTTCTTCTTTTATATTATTCCGTCTTTATTATTTTTTCAAGTTACCGCCCAATATAACACACAGATAAAGTGATTTTAAAGGGAGATAATCCTTTAAAAATTATTTTTTAAGTTTCCTCCCTTAGTAATTTGGTAATTTTTTTTATTTTAATCATTGGTCAATCAGAGAGAAATAATTTTAAAAAATGGATCCAGTGAATTATTTATTAAATCTTTAATTGTCCAATTTTCGTCAATAAAAAACTGAAATTTTAAAACGATTAGGAACTCTGACTGATGCTATATATATATATATATATATATATATGTACAAGTTTTGTTGAATTGAACAGAAAATTCCTGTCTGACAAGTCTTTCATTGATCCGTTCCAATCTTCGGCCCATCCTTCTGGTGTCAGGGTGGAACTGGTATACCAGTCCACCGAAGGTTTCAACACTAGCGCTTTCGGCAATACACTTTGCCATCCTCAGGTGGGAAACGATGGAATAGTTTTCATGTCTCGTTTTTAACGAGAACGAGTAGTAGCAAGGAATTAGTGGGAGGTAATATCAATTGGTAGTGGGAGGTTTTTGGAATGGTAGTAGTTTGAACAAAGCAGTGGTGATTTTTTTGGGAGAGGGGGGGCACAGGTTTGTTATACCAGTTCCACCCTGACACCAGAAGGATGGCCCGAAGATTGAAACGAATCAATGAAACACTTGTCAGACAGGAATTGTCTGTTCAATTCAACAAAACTTGTATAAAAGAAAATACGCTGCCAAAATACACACACACACATATATATATATATATATATATATATATATTTATATATATATATATATATGAAAATAAAATGGAAATTAATCCGACAGTGTGAATATGATATAATGAACAAACAAAGGATGTTTACAACGGTTTGCACATTCTCTCCTGATGAGCCCATGCAGTTGTAAACATCCTTTGTTTTTTCATATATATATATATCATCATCATCATCATCATCATGTCGCGCAATTAGCACGGATATCCATGATAATCTCTAGCTAACCCTCCCTATCATTCATTGTGCCAAAGAGGTCCTCTGCGCTGCATCCAGTGTCCTTGCATAGTTGGTCTATGTAGGTCCTTCGTGGCCAGCCCACGCTACCATGTCCATGTGTTGGCATCCACAGGAGAACGTCGCTTATGAGCTCGTCCTTGCTTCTCCAGCAGTGGCCAGCATGCCTTGTCCGTCTCATTCGGATGGTTTGTGAGATGGGGGGGGGGGCAGGTGGCCATACAGCTGCTTCCTTGTGGGGTGCTGTTTTCATGACTTGTTCAAGATCACACGCAGAATTCTTGTGCAGGTACCATCTAGTTTATTCTCAAGGCGCTTTGTTAGGGTCCAAGTGGTGCAGTACTGATATAACCACAGCCTGGAAGAATTGTCGCTTTAACTTGTCAGTGAGATCGGATTTCCATATGACTGATAATTTGTTTGTGGCCGCCCATGCCTTTCCTATTCGTGTGTAAACATCGCTTTCTGTGGATGAGATATTACTACCTAGGTATGTTAATTGTTCTACTTGCTTAAGAGGCTTACCGTCGAGTGTGGAGATGTCTCCTTTCTTTTTGAAACTCATGAACTCAGGTTTATCATAGTTCAGGTAGAGGCCGATATTCTTTGCTGTCTTCTCCATGCTATGCAGTAGTGACACGGCCTGTGCCGGTGTATCTGCAAGAAGTGCAAGGTCATCAGCGTAGTCTGAATCTGTGACAGTATGCGCGAGATATCGCCTACTTCTTGCCTTTTTTAGCGTGGGACCTTTTTCTTTTATGGTATCTAATGATGTTCGGAGTACATAGTCTAGGCATATTATAAATATATATGGTGCTAATTTATCTCCTTGTAGGACTCCAGCGGCGATGTCAAAGAAATCTGGGTCGCCATCAGGTGAGCGTGCCATTGCTTTAGTGATTTTGTAAGCATCATTATAGCGGCAACCGTCTGTTTGGGGATACCGTATGCTAGTAGTATTTATTCCATTTTCCCTCTGTGTATGGAATCAAATGCCTTGGAGAAATCTACGAATAGTAGCGTTGCCTCTAGATTCTTAAGTCGAACCCCTTCTATGATCCGTCGTATAGTTGGGATTTGAGAGGTTGTGGATCGATTTCTGCGAAATCCGTAGTGGTTTTTCCTAAGGGTTTTCTATATTTCGGGTCGGATGCGATTAAGAAGAAGGGCATTATATATCTTGGCTGCAATAGCAGTAAGGGTTATGCCTCTGTAGTTTTTAGCGATCCTGAGGTCTCCCTTTTTGGGGAATGGGAGGATGCAGCCTTTCGTCCATTTATCTATTCTATTTTGTCTATATACTGCATTGCATAGCCTAAGCAATATGTCGTTGAACTTTCCCATCTTCCATACCTCGAAGGTTATTTCGTCGAGACCTGCAGCTTTTCTACCTTTTAGTTTCTTTAAAACTTCGTGGAGTTCTTCTGTTGTGAAATACCCTTGTTTGATGTCTAGTTGTCTATCTACGATCTTTTGGGTGTTATTTTCTATGATTTTAGGAGGGTTCCCCAGAAGTTTTTGGAAGTGGTCTTTCCATTTCTGGAGTCTATCTTTTTGGCTGGTTGCTTTTAGCTTTGATCTAGAGGTTCATTTACGAAATTAGTGGTAGGATATATATATATATATATATATATATATATATATATATGGGAGTAAAATGTGGAAATCAATCCGACAGTATGTGGAGAAATGTAGACAACATGGGATGCTCTTTTTAGAGAAATGTTTGGTTTGGTTTGGTTTGTTTTGTTTTACGGCATATCAACCTCGGTGGGTCATTTAATGCCGATAAAGTTTTGAAATAAATCAATTCTTAATGGTTATGATGGGGTGCTCCACATTCCCCAAACCTCCAGAACTGGAACCTCACCATGAGATAGAGTTTAACGTCATTCCAGAGGCATGTTAAGTTGTGCTGTAGTTGATATGGTTTGAATTTGTCGCTTTATAGCTATTAACAATTATTTTGTCTATTTATGGAGAGATGTTGAAAAAGCCATATCAACTGTTTCCATTCTGCACATTATTTATTGTACTGGCTTCGAATATTTGCCTTAGTCTTTTATTATGGATGGATGCTTGCATCGAGGTACTGTTGAAATCAAAATTATGGTGTATTTCGGATATGTGTTGGAACAGACAGTTGTGGCTAATTTGATATTGTATTTATGTTCATATATGTATTTATTAAGATTCCTGGAGGTTTCATCTATATATGTTTAGTTGCAGTCTATGCAAGGAATCATATATACGCCCGCTTCGGATTTTACGTGTTATCGAGAATTTGTGTTGAGAATGTTACGGATCGGTTCCAAGGTTAGGGTGACCGTTTTGATTCCTAGGTCGTCTAAATTTTTTATGGCGCTGTGGGCATAGTTTTTCGGTAAAATTATGTATTTATAGGTGGGGGTAGGTGGCTGTCAAAAAACATTTACACCCAGCGCCCACAAATTACCCACATCCCCCCGCCTCCTATGGTTCCTTACACATCACAGTATCAAGCATGACCCAATTTCCCTCTCATCACTCCCGTATGACCCAATTCCTACAATCTTAACTGCCCCTCCTAATCAACCCTTACTTCCTCTTATACATCCACGCCATATTAGCAGCAGCAATGATGACCACTACCTTCCACCCACTCGCGACCATAGATACTCATCACTGACAAAAAGAGTACTGACGTCTCCCAAAAAAAGATCACATCTCACGTCCAGAAGAAGGTTATAAAAACCGAAATTTCATACTGTTTACCACCAAGAATAAATATTCATCCTTTAAAACATTCCCTGATTGTCTACATTTATCCATATATATATATATATATATATATATATATATATATAGAGAGAGAGAGAGAGAGAGAGAGAGAGATCGTTGACAACATAATTATGTTACAATTTATAGTGTCGTAAATTGTTGACAGACCCTGTAGCTGAATATGGGAGCCGTTGGCTTTGAGATCAGAGAGTGAAAATTTATCAGTAACTATTATAGCTCTCTGACCCCCTAAAAGCGCAAATCTCGCGCGTCATGAGAAACACGTGACTAATTAGTTAAGAGAATTAGATACAACCTGACTTTTGAGCAGAGACTTTTGAGCTGAGGTTGATATCTACCCGCGCGGAAAAACATGGGCTAAATAAAGAAGCTTGATCAAGTTAACAATAAAAAGTGTCTTGTAATTCATTCAATTAATTGCAATAACTAAAATTAGCCCAAACAGAAGCCCTTAGAAGAAGCCCTAAGTTAGAAGACAGTAGCTAGACGAAATGTTGGCCAGAGTTAAGGAGAGGAAATAGAAGACAGGAACATGGCGACTAGAAGCAGTAATGAACTTAACAAAAAGCAAGTAAGATCTCCAACCAAGTAAGTCTCTAATATATCTCTCTCTATCACCGAGAACTCTCTGAAGTCACTCTCTCATGTATATACCTAATGAGGGCATATAACAATTATTCGTGTGTTTATTTGTGTGTGTATGTGTGGTCAGTACTTCTAAAAAGTGGTTAATTCCTATAAGTGGTTTATTCCTATAAGTTTAACATGATCAAAGGGGAACCACTCTTCACTGATAAATTATTTATTTATTTATTGATCTACTAGGAAAAAAGAAGACGGGGTTAGGGTTAGGGTTTAGGGTTGGAGTTAGGGTTAGGGTTAGGGTTTAGGGTTAGTTTAATGGGAAAATAAATAAATAATTTATCAGTCAAGAGTTGTTCCCCTATGATCATGTTAGACTTATAGGAAATAACACAAAAATATTATTACTAGGGGAGATAATTCCTGCATCTTTTTTTATTGAATTATCTCCCCTGAAATTTATTCTAAATTTATTCTAATTTAATTATCTACTTATTTTCATTTTTGGTAAATGAGAGATTGTGTGTGTACTTTTTTAGGTTTTGTTTCTTTGTTTCTTTGTTTCTTTTTTTTTCTTTTTGTTCTGTCTTCTTTTTCATCAAATTTAGAAATTATGCACAATATTTTGCCACGTTTCACGTAGATTTTTGGCCAAATTCTCTTACAATTACTTTCACTTGAGTAATTAATATTTAATAATTTCATTTTTTTATTCGCCTCTTACATGATTAAACGTTTATTATTATTTCTAGCAAGAATATACGCCCTCCGCCGGGCATAAGTTTTAATGTAATGACTTATATCAAATTAGAAAGACTAACGAAATTAGATAAGAACACATATAAAAAGATTACACTTATTCTAATTATATTTCAATTGGTTTCTATATAAAATCATTCATATGATTGATTTTAATATGTCGGAGAATAAAACAATAATATTAGAGATCAATAGCATGAAGTAATTATTTATTAAACCCGGTTTTACTTAAACCAGTATGCAAATTAGTTACACCGTACATTATGTAAACCTTTATTTCTTAGTGATATATGAGACATATTGCAGGATTTAAAACGCACTAATAACATGGGTTGTTTTGAAGCAAATCTAACTCAGATTTTCATAGAGACCTCGTTAATAAATAAGATTTATTCTATGTATTAATGATTTTGAGAATAAATTAAATATTATTTAATTGATAAACTTACGAAATTCCGGAGATTATTGTGGCGTAAGCAGTGATGTAGTTTCTGTTACAGACAGACAAATTTTGAATCTCCATTATGATAAGATAAGAAATGATGTACTCAAATTGAATCGCACTTCACCCATTAGGGTGCATGAAGCCACAGCTCACTTTCAGCATTTGATGAGTGAAGCCACTACTTTAAACCGCTCACAGCTACTCTCCCACCACTGTGATCCTACCGTAAACTGCTGGCAGCGACTCTCGCTCGTGTAACTTGTTTACTCTGAAAAATCACTCTGTGGACACCCCTGCCATCTTTTTTTTTTTTTGTCAGTGAGTGTTGACGTTTTTTTGGATATAAGGCGTGTGGTAAATGCTTACTTCTACTTATAGACTCGCCGATAACCACGTGACCAACTTATTGGCCAACCACTGGCAGTACTCTGCTGCTGATATTATTATTTATACTGGCTGTTCTGGTCATACCTACACATAGCTACTTGGATCATAGGATTATATCACTGGACCTTTTGACACTACGTAGGATTCCAAAACTCAGGACTTACTTACTTATTTACTTTAAGTTCTTTACAACTGGCCAAGGATGACGGCCAGATACTTAACAGTGAGGTGAATAGATAGTGAACTTTGAAATACCCTATCATACTGGTGAAAAATACCAAGAAAATTTGGTACACCCATGGGGGAAATTTGGTAGTCAAAGAGTTAAATATAGCTATTGTCTAGTTTCATCATTTCTTTTTCCATCAATTAAGTTGCTAATGTATTTACGTATTTTTATGAGAAATGTATCATATTTTTTACATTCTCATTCAAGCATTAATATAGCATAGTCAGGTCTCTTTATGTTCTTCGTATCAGGTTGTATTGGGCATTCTGCTTCTCTCAGGCCGGGTATCTGCTTTCTCTCTTTATCTGGAGGCGGTCTCTCTGGGTTCCATCTTGCTCTGTTATTTTCAAGAACAACACGGAGACATATTATTATGTGTATACATATTTTATTCCCCAATTCTTTTCCACTAATACATTGTCAACCCACATTCATGGGATGGACAGAGACAGAAATGCACAACTCAACTCGCTTTTAGATCGAGACGCGATCCTTTAAATATATAAAAAAAAGTAATTAAAAGTCATTAACTCTTTACCTACTAAATTTCCCCCATGGCTGTATCAATTTTGGGGGGCATTTTTTACCTTTATGATGGGATATTTCAAAGTTCATTAAATATTCACCATAGAATTCATTCTATTCAAATAAAGTCCTATCATTATTGTAATCTGAGTCTTTCTGTTCAATTATAATGAACTGGCCATCGGTTTTTGTAATTTGCTTGGGTGGAGAGCCGCTGTGAATGGCTTAAAGTAGGCAAAGAGTTTATTTTAGTTGTTTCTAGATCAGTCTAAATCTGATAGTTTCTTATTTTGAAATTTTTACCTAAAAATTCTTAGCTTTGATTTAACCCGATGAAGATATTCTAGTAGTAATGCGAGGACGTGAGATAGGGAGTAACTAAGTTGAAGAATTTTTTAATGTTGGGAGGCGCTATGCAGTACTAGGAATAGCGACTTGGTGTGAATTTGGTATCTTAAAGCTATTAAAGATTATTTTACCTAAAAATGGTAAAATGTTGAAAAAACTGGGTCTAGTATTTATAGTTGGTAATGTTCAAACATTTGTCTTAACCTTTTTTGTGAATGTAATGAATATCGAGGCACTGTTGAAACTAAAGTTATGGTTAATTTCGTATATGTGTTGACAGAGACAATTGTCGGGGTTACCTAATCTAATGTGGCGTCGGTGTTCATATATCCGTTTTTCAAGATTCCAGGAGGTTTCACCTATGTATTTTTATCACAATCCTTGCATGGAATCATTTATATGCCCGCTTCTGGTTTCACGTATTGCTGGGAATGTTTGTTACGGACAGTTTTCGAGGCTAGGGTGACTGTTTTGATATCTATGTTGTTTAAGTTTTTATCTATGGCGTTATAGGAAGAGTTGTTCGGTAAAATTGTGTACACGCGGGGGAGTTTAGATGTGTTGGAGGTTGTGTGGGTGAGGGTTTGAGATTGGTTCTTTGTGTGGATTTTGAGGGCCTTAGACTTAGCATGTTGTATGAAGGATTTGGGATATAGAAGGAAAAGCGTTTTTATATGGTTAAACTCGTCATTTAAGTACTTAGATGTGCAAATGAGATAACTCTAAGGTAAAAATCCTAATATAATTCCTTTTTGGTGTTGGTGTTATGGTTAGAATAAAAATATATGGAGTCATTTTTCTAGGTCGGTTTGTGGTAGACTTTAAATTCTAACTAGTTATTACTTTTAGTGAGTAGAATGTCTAGGAAAGGTAGGAAGTTGTCGAATTCTAATTGCGTAAATTGTATGGTAGGTTCAATTTTATTCAGTCTGATCGTGATTTCTGTAATATCAGTTGCTTGTGGGTAAATAAGACAAATGTCTTCTATGTATCGGAAGTAACTGGAGTTATCAGGGACCCTAGAATCGGCTGATACTGATTACCGGCTGATACTGATTACCCCATCTTCTTCATATACAACCAGTACTTTTCATATTCTACAAGTCACGCACCATCATCTCACAAGATTTCCCCACGTGTCCTGATGAAGGTTGCAAAAACCGAAACGATCTAACGTCGATATTACCACCAAGAATAAACTCATCTTTTGGAATACTTCGTGTTTTTTGTTTGTTTTTTGTTTTTTTACATACTGCCGGATTTAATTCCCCATTTTATTCGGCCCACACACAGACGTATATATATATATATATATATATATATATATATATATATATGTGTGTGTGTGTGTGTGTGTGTGTGTGTGTGTGTTGAAATAAAAAATAAAGGAAAGAAAATGATGAATGGATAAAATAGGATTTATTTTATATCATTTATACTGACACGTGTTTCGGCTAGGAGCTTACCCATGCATACATGTATTCTATCTATCATTATTTTAAATACAAAATAAAATAAAATGACAATAATAATAAAAACTACAGAAATGTTTTATATACAAAGAAATAGCGGCCTTCGTCAGAGTAAATCCTTATTGTTTTAAATGAAATCGGTTGAAATACGGAGAATTTCCGAGATATTCGAAAAAATAACTTTTTTGAAATCGCTTGAAGAAAGTGTTCTAACGCGATGGAGAAACAGTTATGATATATATATATATATATATATATATATATATAAAGAAAATTTTTACTCCCATATATATATATATATATATATATTACCAACCCTGAAAATTATCGTTCAAAAGTCAATCAACTAAAAGTAACTATACACCAATGATAACTAATCAGAAATCATGATATACATTGTTAGGATCATCATAACAAAAATATCCAGAGTTGCTTCCCTTGATGAGTAAAGAGGTTGTAGTGGTGCATTGTGGGAACAAAACAGGAATTGCAGAAAGGCAACGACGCCACATAGATTGATATACACTTTATTTGGTCCCACACAAGTTTGAACTTTAAGTTTCAGTTTTGGTAGAAGCAATTAATTCTGCCCAGCGGTAAATAAAACCATTGTTTGTTAAACATGACTCTGTCTTTTCATTCATTATTCATTATTTCTTGTACGTAAAAACGTAACAATTTCTTATTAAGACATTTCTCTTATACAACTATGTATAAGCTCTTTATATATCCTGTCATGTTCTGTATTCTCTTCTATTAAGCTTGCTCAGGTGATATAATATCCTTGTTATCACTTCGTCGTGAACTGTTCTTATATTTATACCGTACAAGGATATATATATATATATATATATATATATATATATAAAGATAAAAGGTGGTTTACCGGTGAAAATGGGCACGATCGTTGGAGGTACAAAATTCAGGGGTTAAGTCAGCGATATAACAAATACAAAGTGCTCAATACGAAGTAGAGCAAATTTATTTAAAAATGGATACAATAGAAACCTACTCGAGTTTCACCATAAGGATCTTCAGGGTTAAATCCACTGAATTAATCGAAGTGCCGATTAATTGCAGCCGATCACACGTGTGTTCACTGTATAAGATATACAGTGAACACACGTGTGATCGGCTGCAATTAATCGGCACCTCGATTCAATTCAGTAGATTTAACCCTGAAGATCCTTATGGTGAAACTCGAGTAGGTTTCTATTGTATCCATTTTTTAATTTTTATATATATATATATATATATATATTATATATATACACTCAACTAACTATCGTTTATCAACAGAGAGATAGCCAGCCAGCCAGCACTAAAAATACATTCACAGACAGACTAATAGATAAATATGTAGATAGGCAGCCAGCCATTAATATACATACTCAGACATAGATCTTCGTAAATAACCCAGGTCACGAATTATTCTAGTTCCACAACCCTAGCAATGTTAAAATAAATACAAATGTATTTAGCCAACCCCTTTACACGAGCAGGGTGCGACACAGGGTCAATTTTTGAACGGAGTTTACAAGGTTTGAATTCCCCTTTTCACTAGCGTTAGACCAAGGAGATTGTTTTTGTGTTGATGTGGAGCCCCACAACTACCATAAGCTCCCCACTTTACCGCACAGATCCAAGTTGTGCTACTCATGCACTGAATTGGCGAGCAGCCATGTTTACACTGTAAAGACAGCAAGCAAATTGGTGCGATCAGACTCAAACTTTGATCAAGTGATCACGACAGTGCCAAATATAAGCACGCATGCGCAGAACGCAGTAACAATAATAAGGATAACTCAGTCGGTAGAGCGTCCAACTAGAGACCGTAAGTTTCCGAGTTCGAAACTGGCCCTTGCCAACTCAGCGCATGAGTAGCACAGGGACCTGTACGGTAAAGTGATGAGCTGATAGTAGGTGTGGCGCTCCGCCTCAGACGCCAAAACAATCTCCTTGGTCTAGCGCTAGTGAAAAGGGGATAGACTCCCTCGCTGTCTGGCTGATAGCGACTTTAGGCCACCCCGACGACTTTATATTATGGTGAAAGTACAAATAATTTTATATACTTTCGTATTTCTTTATAGGTCATTCAACTTTGAAACAGATTAGCGTTATCGCTTCCGCACGCTTGCCTACTCTCTCTATAACCCCATCTCTCTCTCTCTCTCTCTCTCTCTCTCTCTCTCTCTCTCTCTCTCTCTCTCTCTCTCTCTCTTATATTTTTCTGAGGATCATGTCCTTTTTCTTCCCTTTCTTTCTTTATAATAAAAACGGAATGGTCCATTATTTAGCTGAGGTGACGACCCTCATAAGAAATAAGAATTCGATAGATAAGCAACAGCAGATAATCTGGATTTACACTTTTGCATTTCATCTTGGACGATTTGGACGGTCTCACTTTTAACTAGAGGATGCTGCAATATGATAACGGCCGTACAAATAAGGAACATGAGTATTAATATGTAGAGTGTATTTAATTTTCAGCTTTACCTTCGGTTTCTTACAATCCTACACTTTAACCAAGACCTAGATGATTATATGTATTTATGTATAAGGAACACAAGTATCAATATATATATATATATATATATATGTGTGTGTGTGTGTGTGTGTGTGTGTTATGGTGAAAGTGTGGATAATTTTTTACTCTCCCTCGTATTTCTTTATAGGTCATTCAACTTATTTGTACTGTCTTCGTTTATTCCGTTCACGTGACCTCTGACCAGGTAACTAGTCTCGTCTCTGCAACAATTATGTGTAAGGAACAGCAGAGAGAGAGAGAGAGAGAGAGAGGGGGAGAGAGAGAGAGAGAGAGAGAGAGAGAGAGAGAGAAAAGGAAACATGTTTCCATGGTGACTTGAAAAAGATCAATATATCTTTTAAAAAATCAATATTCGTGATCTTACAATATGACAATATATGTTTTACGATTCGTGTAGCGGCATAATGTTTGATCCTTTCTTGAAATAGAAAAATGTAGTATTAGTTTTAATCCTTGTTCGCTGATCCGCGTTAAGTTGATCCGTGCTTAGAGAATTGTACAACTCTTTAACACGGATCAGTGAACAAGAATTAAAACTGATACTACATCTTTCTACTTCAAGAAAGGGTCAAACTTTATGCCGCAAGGGATCTCAACTGTAAAACTGCTTTCATCTACAGCCCTATTTTAGGGCCACAAGAATCGTAACAGTATGTTCCAATTTTCATATATCTTCTTTTTGTTAATTCAATATTCTCGGATATAATTATCAAAACAATTGTTTCTCAACCTTTTTTGGCCGGGGTCCCCTTCATCCCAATGCGAGTTCTTTGATGCGTCCCATGCCAACTTGAGTTTTTATCACTCCCACTTCTTACGCGCTCCATCTATAAACTTAATACATCAAGGGAAGTAGGAATATTAACTCTTTGCCTGTGTAAGGGTACGTGTTCGTATCACTTCGGGGTATCACCAGTTGTAAGATTCAAAGGTTATGACAAAGTCATAACTCGTTGCAACGCAAACAAACTCCGACAAAGGTTGAGGGACAAAACATTTAATAGGTATACAGCACATGGATATGACGAGATACATAAAAAATAGAAGTGTACATAAACATACATACATAAGTAATATACAGTTACATGTAAAAAGGATAAACATAAAAGCAACAGACATGAGACTAAGAACAGTCCATGCTGTATAAATCACTTACAGTGATGTAAGGGGGGGGCAAAGCCCCAACAAGAAAGGGGTAGTCATAAGACTACCTCATTGTGTCTCGAAGGTCGAGCAGCAGGCAAAGAGGAAGAGTTCAAATCAGCCGCTTAAATACACGAGGCCCCTAGCGGGAACCAGCGAGACTAAACGGGCAGACAACTCCCCAGGCAAATACGAAAATAACCCCACACCTGTTTTAAACCGCTCACAACGGCTCTCTCACCAGTGAGATCCTACCGTAAACTGCTGATGGTTGGTTCTTTATAATTGAACAAAAGGACTCAGATTTCAATAATGACACTGGGGTTCGATGTTTTCAAGGTCATATATAATAGCTGATTTTATGGCCGTTTTTTTACGCTGAATCCAAAAATAATACTCATTTTTTCTAAGATCAAATTTTTGAGAGACAAGTTTTACTTGAAATGTATAGAACTGTATTATAGCTGTGACAAGTCCACAGGCTTTTGATGGTTGGTTGGTTTATTGATTTTAACTGCATATCAACCCGTCTGGGGTTATGCCATGCCTAACGGTTAGGAAGTAATATATGTTGTGTATTTATATTTATACTTTTTAGTAATTATTTTTAACACCACTGGGGATCATGTTGTATGGTATTGATTAAGTTTATGTCTATATTCTATGGTATAATCTTATTTCCCTCAAAAAGGACAGAATGTCCTCCATGTTAACATTTTCAAATAGATCTTTCATATTGTTTGCATTAAAATAACGGTTTCTGGTGTGAGCAAAAAACCTGCATTACATGAATAAGTGTTTAACAGTCAAAGGTGTTTGATATGTTTCACATTGTGGTTGTTGTTCTTGTTTAAGTATATAGGAGTGTGTTAGTCTTGTGTGATCAATGCTTAATCGGGACAAAATGACTTGTTCCTTTCTAGACTTTCTTAAAGTTGGTCTCCAGTCTCCCAAAGTGGGTTTGATTAGGAAGAGTTTATTGTGGATGCTGTTATTCCAGCGTTGTTGCCATTTTGTATGAAGGAATCTATTAATTTTAGGTTTCAAGTCAGTATATGGAATCTTGAACTTGTCGGGGATCAAATCTAGAGCCGATTTAGCTGCATAGTCAGCTCTTTCACCACCCCCCTCACTCCTATATGGCTTGGGATCCAGCATATAATAATCTCCTTAGAGTTAGACATTGAGTCTAATCTATTCAGGAGTTTAATGATGAGAGGGTCTTCCACGTGTTTTTATTTCTTAATGATAGTAGGACAGACAGCGAATCTGAGAAGATGATACATTTTTTGTGGTTCTTTTCAGAGATGATATCAAGTGCTAGATCTTTCATATTGAATTTGATTGGATTGCACGGGTTTCAGCTGAAAAAATGGAGCTTTCATTTGGGAGAACTTTTCTTACGATTTTTTAAAATTCAAAATAGCTGCACATGCTGTTTTGTCATTGTCCTTAGAGCCATCTATGAAGATCTGGAGGGGTTGGGGTAGCGTTCTAGAATATTGTGGAGTTTATCTTGGTAAGTGCTAGGATGGGTTTTTGTTTTGGAGAGATGTACAACTTGTGAACTATCTTAAACACCAGACCTGACTAAACACAATGAATGGTATTTTTGAATTTAGCATAAAATGGCGATCATATATCACTTGGTAAACCTTTGACTTTTGGAAAAAAAGATTGTAATAGGACTTTATTTGTATAGAATGAGTTCTTGGGTGAATATGTGGTGAACTTTGAAATATCCCATAATACTGGTAAAAATACCAGGAAAATGGCCCCGTTGAGAAACCATGATTTAGACAATACGCACGACAACGAACAGCCTGTGCTTGTTGGGACTTAAACTAAGTGAGGCTGAACAATATCTTTGTGTGTATGTGTGTTTGTGTCCGGGGGAAGGGGGTAAAGTTTAGGTTCCGGTCATGTATGCTGAAAAAAGGGGGGTCTCTTAATGAAGAATTGTGATATTGTGAAAAGTACCTGGTACCTATTACTTAAGCATAACATTTATTATCGAGATGTAGATATGATATTAATAATTAATTTGTATATCTAGATAATAAATTAAAATAATTTATAATAAACTATTTCATTTTTTTAATGCATGTCACGATGACATTGTTTCTATTAACTTTAACTTAACTAATCAAATAATTTATTATTTAATAAAAATATACAGCTCATTCAACCGTGGCATATGGAAATCTAATATATTGCAATGGAGTTATAAGAATAATAATTTAACGTCATACCCAGGACATTGAGACCCACAGCCTTATAGCCCCCATGATAAAAAGGATTGGGGGGTTGCTATAATGAAAATAAGGTCGAGACAATCATATAGGTGCTAGGGCTTGGCGTGACTAACCGATTGATCGGAGGGGGTCTTTCTGATAGCGCGTCTAGTCCAAGTAAGGGCCAAAGTGGAGTGTTACATGTCATGGGCTTCTCAGCTCCGAGGATTGTTTCTATTAACTTTATCTTTTAACTTAACTAATGAAGTCATTTTATAATTTGATAAATGTATACAGCTCATTCAACTGTGGCATATGGAAATCTAATATATTGCAATGGAGTTATCAGAATAACAATTAATTTGAATAATTTTTTTATTTTGTTATTATCAAAACGAACTACAATGTTTAGATTACAAAAATACTATTAGTACTATATATTCGCTTGGTTATCTCATTTTTAGGAATGACCCCCCCCCCCCGACCTTTTGAGGTACCAGGTACTTCTTACAATATCACAATATGTCGGGACATAAACTTAGTGAGGCTGAATAATACGTTTTGTGTGTGTATGTGTGTTTGTTGTGTCTTGCACAAAGAAACGTCGGAAGACGGGGAAATGGGGGGAGGTGAATTACGAAGGTGGTAGGAAGTCAAAAAAAATATCTGGGACGGACAACAAAAATATTCGGTCACGTGAGTCGTGATTAACATATTTGAATTCGAAATTTGCACACGTGAGGCTGATGCACAAGGCGAAACGGAGATACAACCCTCACCGCCCCGCCCTGTCGTTACTCCCATTCCCACTCTCAGAACACGAGAAAGGACGAAAGGAATTGGCAGAAGACGTTCTGTTGTAGTACCAAAAAAAAAAGAAAAAAAAAGAACTCATGTACGAATATATCTGCTTTCTATTATTAACAATAGACGACTAAAGAATCGAAAGCACGTGGGTTAGGGGGAGGGGATTGGACGGAGGGGTGAAACATGATACAGTCTGGTGGAATGTACGGGCTGACCCAAAAATACGAACGCACACTTTAGCAAATATTTTTTATATATATAAATTATGTAACGATGCCTTTATAGTTATCTGTCTTAATTACCACCCAATAGGTCGGCTTTTAAGCTAGATAACTAATAATTTTTATTGCCTCATTTCCAGTGAATTTTTGCCATAGATAAGCAAAGTAAAGTCGTCGGGGAGGCCTAAAGTCGGTATCAACCAATCAGCGAAGGAGTCTATCCCCTTTTCAATAGCGCTAGACCAAGGAGATTATTTTAGCGTCTGAGGTGGTGCGCCACACCTACCATCAGCTCCTTACTTTACCGCACAGATCCCTGTGCTACTCATACGCTGAGTTGGCGAGGACCGGTATCGAACTAGGAACCTTGTGATTTCTAGCTGAACGCTCTACCGACTGAGCTAACCCGGCCCCTTAAAAAGATAAAATTAGCCAAATCTATATATAAAGGGCAGTTGGGATGTATGTATGTATGTATGTATGTATGTAAGCAAGAACCGGTGATATTTAATATGTATATATATTGTCAAAGGCAGCCCTGGTCAATCCCATGAAATCACATGATAGCAAAGCCGACTGCAATTGTTGTCTCTCCAATGCCACACTTTAATTCCCAGCATGGGGAATTTTTATGTTCCTGCTTCACTAAAGTGTGCTGAGAGCTGGTGGTCTCAATCGTCACAAGAGAGTTCACAGTGATGCGTATACAACGCCTGTCGACTCAGTCAACACCGATCGTTATGAGTGCCAGATATGCTCTAAGTTATGCAAGTCGCTGGCAGGGTTGAAAAGTCATGAACGAGCTCACAAACGGACAATGAATGGAGTGCTAGTCACCTGACAAGACGTCATACACACATACATGTTGATTGGTCTTAAGCGTCACACGAAAGTTTGCAGTGATGCATATATTGTGCCTGTTGGTCAATCACGCCAGTCGTCATAAGCGCCAAATCTGCTCTAAGATATGCAAGTCACTGGCAGGACTGAAAAGCCGTCAACGAGTTCACGAACGGTCAATGAATGAAGGAGTGGCATTCGTCTAACAAGACATTGCAATAAACATGTATACATGTATGAAACGACGAAAATACGACAATAACAACAAAGTAAAATATATATATATATATATATATATACATATATATATATATTAAATATCACCGGTTCTTGCTTTTTGTGCAAAAATTATAAAGAATTGATTCATATTTAGAAAGATATCCCCTCTACCAGGTGATGCTGGGTAGCTGCTTCTAGTTTTACTATAAAAGAGAAGTAATTTTTTGTTTATTTTTACGTTTGATGATGATAATCGGCAGGTCCTCTGCGCAGCATCCACTATCCACACAGATCTGGTCAATGTAAGTCTTTGCTAGACGGCTTGTATTGACATGCCTATGTGCTGGTATTCTCTGGAGAATGCTGCTTATGAGTTTGTCCTTACTTCTCCAGCAGTGTCCAGTATGTCCTGTTCGTCTCACGGGTGGTTTAAACTGGTTTGACGTTAAACTGCATTCTGGAGCTCTGGGGAGTGTGAAGTGCCCCTTCATCGCCATTACTCCCAGGTGCACTCTGATTTGGAATGGTAGTACCTCTCGGGGTCCCATCTATGAGTTAAATAGATGAAAAAATGAGTTTAATTTAAAAGAAAAAATCTGAATACCTAACAAGAATAAATAAAACAAAAATGTCTACGGCTTAAAATAACCCAACAAGGGTTGACATGACGTAAAATTCCATTCCAACCAACCAACCAACCAACCAACCAGTTACCTGATATGAATGGAAGAGTTTAATCTACGAATGTCAATTTTAAACTTCTAAAAAAAAACAAATTTAATTTGAATGTATTTCTTTTTTATTAACCACATCCTTGGAAGATTAAGCTACAAAAACGAACAGAGCTACAAATAATGTTTATAATAATTGGTTGGATTTTACGGCATGCCAACCCTTGTTGGGTTATTTCATGCCGAAGATGTTTCGTTTCATTCATTTTTGATGGTACTCAAGTTTTTTAAAAACACATTTTAACTCATTTTTTTCTATTTGATCCACAGATGGGACCCTATCAGGTACCACCACTCCAGGTCAGAATGGACATTACCCATAGCTGTAGAATTGGAACTTCACCATCAGATAGAGTTTATCATCTTACCTAGGACACTACGACCCTCAGCCACAGCCGTCTAGCACATATATGATTAAAAAGAGTTGGGGTTGCCATAAGGTAATAGGGTTGGGAAAATCATATAGGTGCTAGACGGGCGATCGGAGAGGCCCCCTCCGATCAATCGGCTGGTCACGTCAAAGATGTCTAGATAAGTGTTGTGATGTTAGTTCAACAGTAAAAAAAAGAAGTCAAGTCGAGGTAGGGTAAAAAGAGACAAGTGTATTTACAATAAGGTACAAGAACGGCTAGCTTGCCGCTAAACAGTAACAGTACGGTAACAGTACAACCTTTTCACTCGGTGTCTCACTATTTATAGTGAGAACCGGTGTATATTCTCCACTGTAGGAACGGTCGGTACAACAATAAGCAATATTATACCTTATTCCGTAGTTTTTCAAATGTCAAAAGTAAGGCTTCCGTACGAACAAAATAGACAAACTGTTATAAAAAATATTTTTAAAAATCTAATTTTCCTTTAGGGTAGGTCGAGTTTTTACTTTTAAAAATATGAAATCACATGAAACACCAAAAGTTGTGTATTGGTTAATTAAGTACTGATTCCAAAAATTAGGTATTGGGCTTGCACAATTTTTGAGGAAATGGCATCAAAGATCGTAGACAAAACTGCAATGAAAAATCCTCGCTTTTTCTACGTTTGGGAAAAAATGATCTGAAAATCTAACAATTTCAGTATTTAAACCAGAGAATGTTGTTATTTTATTTATCAAAATGGAATTAAATGACGAAATTATAACTAAAGTTCAAATCAAAAATATGCCCCCACCCCATTTATTGGAAGACCGAATATTTTTCAGTGATTTTTTGTTTACGATATTTGATGTCATTTCCTCAAAAATTGGTACAAGTTCAAGATTTAATTTTTGAAGCAGTCCAGCACGTAAGCCGCAACGTCACAGGGACTCATCCTATCCTGTTGTTGGATCAACTAAAATTCTAAAGTACTTGAAGCAGGAAAACCCGGATATACAACTGATCTTTTTTTAAACCGGAATGTAACCATCTTTAATACAGAAGGAAAATAGCAAAAAGATGATTTACGAAATTGTTTATATCACAGAGGTAAACGGATATTAAACTAGTTTCAACGTAGTCGCTCAGTCTATTATTAAAATGTTTTATTTTTCACGTTTCTTACATCAATGGTTAAGAACTTAAAAATGAATGTCACTTCTTTCAGTTTCACCATTTCTAGAATCAATAAACCTGTAGATAAAAATCAATTCATTTTCAGAGTCGTGACTGTCATGACTGCCGAGACGCGTTTAAACTTTTCACCAATAGGCTACAATCCCAAGGGACAAAAAGCCTCTAGTTTTCAAAATCGGTCGGATGTAAAAGATGGCTCAATAACTTTGACGTAATGATTAAAATAAAATCACAAAATGAGTATAGTTACTTTTCGCAGTTAGGTTTCTTGGTTTTCATAATTAATAATTTAAATTTTAAATCAGTAAAATACGGATAAAAACTACGTACAAATTTTAAGTTATTGATGATTTCTGATTTTTTATAGCAAGATCAATATCCCAATGTGGCACTGAATCTAAGATAATTTTTTTTATATTATTATTTCACATATATTCAATATTATTTGTACCAAAAGATAGTTTGGTGTTTGCCAGAACTGAAGCTACAATATCAGTTAAAATTTTGCAAATCAGAAATCATTAATAATCTAAAATTGATTAACTTTCAGACTTTTGATAGCATTTGTGTATTCCTTCGGCAAAAATACTTTTATTAACCAATTTTGATGAACAGAGAAGCTCTAGAACTCATTTTACAGACAAAATTAGATTACAAAAAGTCGACATTTTTCGTGACACCCCACCCAAATTTGGAAAGTTAAAAATCGATATAATTCCGCCAATTTTTGGAATTGGAAACTCAAATTTTGGGGGTTGTCTAACTTTAAAATAGTCCACACCTAAACAAAATTTCAGAAAAATTGAAATGAGAAATTTTAGCAAATTTTAACAAAATTTGTAGCTTTGGTTCTGAGCAAAAACATCTTTTTTAGTACAAATGATGTTCAATTGATATGAAATAATAATAGAAAAAAATATTTGTCATAGATGCAGTGCCACATCGGGATATTGATCTTGCTATGAAAAAATCAAAAATCATCAATAACTTAAAATTGGTTAAGTTTCAGACTTTTCCAAATGCAGTTTTGGATTCCTCGGGCCAAAATGCTTTCATAAACCTATTTTTAGGAGTAAGGAAGCTCAAGAACTCATTTTACAGACAAAAATAGATTACAAAGAGTCGGCATTTTTCATGACCCCCCTCAAATTTGGAGAGATAAAAATCAACCTAACTCCGCCAATTTTTGAATTAGCCATATATATATATATATATATATATATATATATATATGCACGTGTGTGTGTGTGTGTGTGTGTGTGTGTGTGTGTGTGTGTGTTACATATATATATTTGTGAGAGAATGCATGTATGTTTCACGACCCCCTCGAATTTGGAGAGATAAAAATCGACATACCTCCGCCAATTTGTACAAAATTTCAGGGTGGGTTACATGCCCTGGACGATTTGACATGGAATTACCCTATATATATATATATATATATATATATATAGGTGAATGTGTGTATGTGTGTGTGTGTACTTGTGTATTACATATATATTTGTGTGTGAATGCACGTGTGTGTGTGTGTGTGTGTGTGTGTGTGTGTGTGTGTGTGTGTGTGTGTGTTCATTCATTGAACATTTTTGAAATTTGTAAGTTTAATTGAACTTTCTTTGAACTTAAAGAGAGTACTTCACATTCAACTAAAAAATCTCTTGTAACCAAATTTGATTCAAAATGTAAGTATGTTGCTTAGTAAGTATCTACTGACAGCCCACCATGTCAGTCGAACACAAGGAACATTATAGTGGGGAAACCACGCACAAGCCGAAGCATATGCTCGGCTAGTGTTTAAAAATTGCGTGAATCTATTCGGTATTCCTCTTTTGAGGCGCTTCAGGCACTGGGCAATAAATCCAGCCCTGCTCCTTTTAGACGAGGGGGCGGGTGTTGCCTTTGGGGATAGCACCCTGTGATCACACTGAGATTAATATCGTATTGGTCCAATGGCCGAAACCACTGGACACAGACCTGAAGTGCGTAAATATAAATGTATGTAGAGGTCAAATGTCAAAAAAGTATCAAGATTTTTTGTACTTTTTGACACCCCTTTTATTCCGAAAAAAATAACGTTCTATTCATTAATTTTTTTTTTTTTTCAGATTACAAAGTGTGTCAGAAAAGTACCAAGTTTAAAGCTGTATTTACCAAGATAGAAATGAAGAATGAATGGAACGTTATTTTTTTTTCAGAATACAAGGTGTGTCAAAAAGTACAAAAAATCTCGATAATATTTTGACACATGTATGTATGTATGTTTTTTTTGACATGTATGTACGTATGTTGCTTAGTAAATAAATAAATTATTAAATTAAATAGCTTTATTGGAGTTCGAACTCGCTTGCTAAGATTTCACAGTCTGGCACGCTAGCCACGACACTATGAGGTGCCACACTCCCTATTTGGCGTTGTGTCATACTAAATTAAACTTAAATTGTGAGACAAGATGGAAACCAAATGGTAGAAGTGGACGAGTGCTGCGTCTGTTTAGTTTTCATTTTATCGAGCAGGACGAGAGAAACGTTGTTTGTATTGTTGTTGGAGACGATGATAAAAAAAATGGTGAATTTTTTTCTTTTTTCAGCTTAAATAAACGTATAAGAAAGTTTTAAGACAAACTCAGACAAACACTTGTATGTTGTTGACCTAAATCTAATCCAAAATTGATTAAAATTGAATTATATATATATATATATATATATATATATATATATATATATATATAATATATATATATATACTAGAAGCAGCTAGTCAACATCGCCTGGGTAGAGGGAGGTGCAAAAAACCTGGTGTATTGATTTGTTTACCTTTGTGATTTACAAATACTGGTCATTTTTAAGTAGAAATTCAAGGCTATTTCTATGTATATTCTAATTTTCAAATATCTTTGAATACAAATCAAATATTCATAATTTTTGCTCGAAAAGCAAGAACTGGTGATATTTAATGTGTATATATATTTATTTTGTTGTTAATTGTTTTATTTTTATAATTTCATCCGGACATACATACACACTAACCGTCCTTTGATATATATATATATATATATATATATATATATATATATATATATGATGGAAGCAAACACGTGTTCAAGTATTGCCATTGCTTGATATATAAAAAAAATGTTCAATAGTTCAAAGAATATAATGGTGAGCTTCAAAAAGTTCAACAATGAGCTGCACGAAAGTGGCTCTTTAGTCCTGCCAAAGTTTTGCACATCTTCCCACATTTACAGGTAATTCCAGGGAGCACAGGGTATTTTATTAGTCCATCCCGCCGATGCACAGATTGGTAACTGATCAGACCAGCCTTGCTCATACATAGCTTTCCACACTGGTCACATAGTAGACCGATTTGAAGCCCTTGGTTGTCTACTTTTTTTTATTCATGCGAATATCTCGTTTCAACTGCTCATGCTGTATACGGTTGGTCTCAAACTTTTTTGTGCCCTCCTGTAAAGCTCTTCTCCACTGCCCACGGTCCAAAGCCTTACTCTCAGGTCTTCTCATCGATGTTACATTTTTTCAAGGTCGACCTCAGGCAATCCTTGTATCTCATCTTGGGCCCTTGAGCCAAACGCTTGCCGTTTATAAGTTCCCCATAGAACAGTTGTTTAGGAAGTCGCCCATCGTTCATCCTTACCAAATGCCCACTCCATCTCAATCTATGTTTGATTATGAGTGATTCTATGCTTTGACATTTGGCTCGCTCCAGAACCTCGATGTCACTGACGTACATTTGCCAGCGCACCCCTAATATTTGTCATAGGCATTGCTGGTGAAAAGCGCTCGAGACGTTTAAGATGTTTCTTGTACGGTGTCCAGGTTTCGCGAGGTCCAGGTTTCGCGAGTATAAAGGAGAGCAGATAAAATACATGCAACATATACCTTGACTTTTGTTGCAACTGAAATACCACGGCAAATCCACAACCTTCTGTTTAATTTTCCAAATGCATCACTTGCCTTGCTGATCCGAAAGCAGATCTCATCATCAAGGGTACCAGTCATGTTTAGATTGCTACCCAGGTACACAAACCTATTTACAACTGCTAACTGCCCATAGACATAGATAGCCGGTTTATAGTATGATTCACCTAGTGCCGGTTGATACATAAGAACAGTTTTTTTCAAACTAATTGTAAGTCCCAATGAACTGCAAGCAGCTTCAAAGGCATCCATGAGGCGTTGCATATCAGTCCGTGTATGAGCAATATATATATATATATATATATATATATATACACACATATATATATATATATATATATATATATATATATATATATATATATATAAAACAAATTTCAAACACACACACCTAACATATCAAATGAACATCTGATGAACTATACCTAATAAAAGAGTAATAAAACCTCAGTTAATGAATTTATTACCAAGCCACCCAGAAAACAAAAACATCTGTTTAAAAGACTGATGTTAAAAATGAAATTTATATTCCACTCCTGCCAAACAGGAAGAGGGGAGTGAAATACTCATATATATATATATATATATATATATATATATATATATATATATATACACGCATGTAAGAATTCATTTTCATATTAATCAAAGCCTGAAGAAGATACCAGAAGATCTGAAACACGTGTTGCATATGTAAGATAAAAATAATTTTTTTAAAATTTTCCTGAAAACATAATACATTTTGCGAACCTTCTTTTTTATAAATATTGAATTTTCTCCCGTTGGAACCAGAACAACATTTATAATATATATATATATATATATATATATATATATATATATATATATTATATATATTCAGAAATTCATCTTGTATATGAGAAAGAATCCAAAATAATTTAACCAGAAGATGGTTTTCGCTCAAGAAATGTACATGTCTCTTTATCAGTACATTTTTCGCCCCTTCTTTTGTGGCTTGTCAAACACTTTGAAAACTTTTAAACCTTTATAAAAACATTTTTTCACAATAACTTTTTCTTCTTACGATGACATGAGGTCGAAACTAGTTGAGAACAATTTAGAAATAAGTACCATAAAAGAAATATTCCTGTTTGTCTTATCACTTTTTGTTAATCTATAATATATCTGTTTGTGTCCCAGCTATAGATTAAATAGAAAAAAATTTACTTTAGTTTTTTTTTTCAAATTGAACACATCAAGAATGAATAAAACAAAACATCTTCGGCACAAAATAACCCAACAAATGTTGACATGCCGTAAAATCTTACCAACTTACCAATCTACTTGAACGATGCTTCCGGGCTGGTCGACTAATCAAAGCTTAAGAAAGAAAGGAAGAAAAAGGACATGCTACACATCAGAACGATGCTTCCGGGCTGGTCGACTAATCAAAGCTTAAGAAAGAAAAGGAAGAAAAGGACATGCTACACATCAGAACGATGCTTCCGGGCTTGTCGACTAATCAAAGCTTAAGAAAGAAAAGGAAGAAAAGGACATGCTACACATCAGAACGATGCTTCCGGGCTTGTCGACTAATCAAAGCTTAAGAAAGAAAAGGAAGAAAAAGGACATGCTATACATCAGAAAAATACAATAAAAAAGAAAGATACAATGGACATGGTGAAACATGTTCAAATCCTGGATGAAGCTGTTTGATTTTCACATAGCGCTAATACCTTTGGGAAAAATATGGATCCAACTATTCTCTCTCTAGCTATGAATAGATAGTACGGCAGACTGGACTCTTTAACCTTTGGTTAAGCAACTAGTCTAGGAGAAGGAAACATCTGATTTCAAACCTTTAAACTCTGGTTAAGAAATTGGCCTTGTATCACATACTACTCGTGCGGAAAGGTTGGTAAACGTATATATATATATATATATATATATATATATATATATATATATAAGTAAAGAAATAACAAAAGACTTAGAGATTGAGCATTATAGTCTATTTCAGGGAGCTTAGACAAAGTGACTTTGTCTAAGCTCCCTGAAATAGACTATAATGCTAAATCTCTAAGTCTTTTGTTATTTCTTTACTTATATATTTGCTTTGTGACTCTAACATTAAGAGCACACATTGAGCTCTCAAACTGCGACAGTTTTTTAAATAAAACTATTGTGTCGTAAGGAAGATTTCTTCTCTGGACTTTTGGATTATATATATATATATATATATATATATATATATACCAGGGTAGAACCCTCCTACCCAGTAGGCGGGTTTCATATATTTTCTATGAATACTCATCATCAGGTCGCGCTGAGAGCATGGATAACCATCTCTCTCTCTCTCTCTCTCTCTCTCTCTCTCTCTCTCTCTCTCTCTCTCTCTCTCTACCCATCCTATCGGGCATCGATCCTAGTAGGTCTTCGACTCGGCATCCAGAATCCGCACAGAGCGGGTCGACCTACAATGGTATGTCCATGAATACTATTTTATTAAAATTAACAAATAGTTGAGTTGGGTTCCCATAGATTCGGGGAGGATCATAGATTCAGAGGATGGAGGCCCTGATATTGACCATATATTAGCATGTCGGAACACATTTCATTGTGTTTAGTTGTCAAAGTTCTTGGTTTCTTTGTATAACGGCATATTAACATTGGTGGGTTATCTAAAGCTATCCTTGTAGAAGAACAATATTGGTACTATCTAACCTATAGCAAGACCGGGCTCTTTAATATTGGTTAGGCAACCAGTCTAGGAGAAGGAAAACTCTGAATTCAAACCTGTTAAACTCTGCTTCAGAAATTGGTATTGTGTCGCAACCATAGATGGGTGGAGGGGGTCGTGCCTTTCACAAGGGCATTAGCCCGAAAGTGAACGTAATAGTGAGACTGGAGTTCGAATTCGCTTACTACGATGTCGCAGTCCTGCACTTTATCCACTACGCCAAGGGATCACCAAACTACGGCCCACGGGATGGATTCGCCCGCGAAGGCATTTTATCAGGCCCGCCGACGGTAGTTGAATTCAGTTTCACAAATCTCACAAAACTTTTCTGTTAATTTTGCGTTCTTTAATAATGTTTTGAACATAAATATGTTGGTTAAATTTGCTTTTGTCCATCTTACGCCACTCATCCATGAATATAACATGGAAAGATAAATTTTGTTTTACATCTTTTTCTCAGAGCTTTCGATCTGGCAAGCAAGTAATAAACACAATAATAATGTGGCCCGCGCTCGTTATTTTTTTTTTTTTCAATTATCCACCGTGAAAAACGTTTGGTGATCCCTGCATTACGCCATGAGGACTCCCCTTGATGTAAACACGCAACTCTATCCTCGTGACTAACCTAAGTACGCGTGCACTTAAAATTTGTGCACCAGAAAGTAGTTACAGGCAAGTATACGATCAAATCGATTTACAGACTGTTTGTTTACAACAAAGAAAGTTTCTCGACTCGCCACATTTTAGCAGTGAAATTTTCAAATGGATGGAGAAATGAATTGCATAAATTATGTTTGTCTAAGTAAAGTTGGTTGGTTGGTTGGTTTATTAATTTTTAACGGCATATCAACCCGTCTGGGGTTATGTAATGCCTAACGGTTAGAAGTAATATATGTTGTGTATTTATATTTATACTTTTTAATAATTGATTTTAACGATGTGTTAGCACCATTATGGATCATGTTGTATGGTATTGATTAAGTTAATGTCTAATTTCTATTGTATAATTTTATTTCCCTCAAAAAGGACTGAATGTCCTCCATGTTGACATTTTCAAATAGATATTTCATTTTAAACTTTAAGTAAAGTTTTCGGAGTGGCCTATTATCGGTATCAGCCGGACAGCGAGGGAGTCTGTCCTATTTTCGCAAGCACTAGACTAGGGAGATTTTTTTTTACTGAGGTGGAGCGCCACACTGACTGTAAGCTCCATACTTTACCGCACAGATCAGATAACCTAATTTGTGCTACTCATACGCTGAGCTGGTGAAGAACCCGGAAATTCGCGGTTCCTAGACGGGTACTCTACCGACTGAGCTAAACCGGCCCTTTAATATACTCGAGTTCCTTAAAAGTACGACCGTTATCATCTTGCAACACCCTCTGATTAAAAATAACACCGTTCAAATCGTCCAAGATGAAATCTAAAATGTAAATCCTGATTATCTGGTGTTGCTTATCTGCCGAATTCTTATTTCTTATGAGTGTCGTCACCTCAGATAAATGATAGACCATTCCATTTTTATCACAAAGAAAGGAAGAAAAAAGAGCTACACAGAAAAATATGATAAGAAAGAAAGAAAGAAAGAAAGGGAGTAAGAAAAATATATAGATAGGGAATGAGCGTGCGGAAGCGATAACACTAATCTATTTCAATCGAACATAATGATAAGATGAAAAGAAGGATAGAAAGAAAAAATGAGTGAGAGAGAGTTAAATCAAGATTATTATACTTTTTACATATTGAACTATTTGGCAATAGCTCTTAAGTAAACATATCAAATGTAATAATTAGATTATCATACTGTGATATATCCACAGGTCCAGTTAGTATATATATATATATATATATATATATATATATATATATATATATATACTAACTTTTGACAGAAACATAACACTGGCATAACCGTTTTTAAAAAAAAGTTCAAGCTACAAATGCAGAATAGTGCACAAAAGATAATATCATTAGAAGCACATTTTACGTATAAATAGTATTAGATTACAGAAACTCCCGGAGTAGCTAACCCTAACCCTAACCCTAACACTAACCCTAACACTAACCCTTACTTTAATCCTAATCCTAACGTCTCAAAGGTTTCGGTTATTTCCATGAAATGTGATGCTTTTTATATATAATCTAATCTTGCGCGCTATTCTGCATTAGTATGCATATATTAAGTCATCTCAAGTCATGTAGGAAGCGCGTGGTGTAATGTTTAAAGTCATGGGAAATGGACTGTCGCCCCGAGTTCAAATCCTGGATGTGGTAATTGCATTTCACTTAGCGCCAATACCCTTGGGAAAGGTATGAATTCCTACTCTCCTCCAGCTGTGGGTAAATAGTAGGGCAGACTGGGCCCTTTAACATTGGTTAGGCAACCGGTCTAGGAGAAGGAAAACTCTGAATTCAAACCTGTTGAACTCCGCTTAAGAAATTGACCTTGTGTCGCATCCTGCTCGTGCGGAGGGGTTGGTAAATATATATATTAAGTCATCTCTCAGGGCAATGGATTGGTTGGTTTATTGTATTTTACGGCATGTCAACCCTTATTGAGTTATTTTGTGCCGAAGACATTTTGTTTTACTTATTTTTGATGGGCACTTAATTTCTTTTTATCTCAATTTCTTTTAAACACATTTTTCAATTGAAACCCATAGATGGGACCATAATAGGTACTATCAATCTGGGGCAGAGTGGACCTGAAAGTAATGGTGACGAAGGGGTACTCCACATTACCCCACAGCTCCAGATTTGGAACTACATCATTAGATATTTTAACGTCATACACAGGACAATAAGACCCCATCCACACCTTCTAGCACATATATGATAAAAAATGTTGGGGCTTGCCATTGGGACAATCATATAGATGCTAGGACGTGACCAGCTGAGTGATCGGAGGGGGCCTATCCGACCATCCGCCTAGCGTAAGTCAGTGCCAAAGTAGGGTGTTGCATGTCATGAACTGTTCAGCCACCAGAATTACATCCTTAGGCATCCCGTGTCGCCACCGATGACCAAAAGGTGGTTCAATTGAGGGGCGGTCTATCCCTCCGCAGAGGTGCAGTCAGTGTGTTCTAATGCCCCAGATGATAGGGTTGTCAGGGCAATGGAATATTACCTGTGTAGTTGTAACTTGACATACGAGTACCCCAACTTGCGAGTTTTATTAATTCGAGCTGTCACTTGGTCGATTTTTTGCTTTGTGTTGTGAGTTAAAATTTGAGGTACGAGCGAAATTCAGATATACTTATGTTAATAAGTTCACTAAAGACATTTAAGTTTATTAATTTATTACACCAAAGAAAATTATTCTTAATGAAAAAAATAAACAATAAAACATATTGCATTTTCATTATATTTTATTTTATGTTTGTATATAATACTGTGCTATTCTTTTTATTTAGTTAAATGTAACAAAAAAAATGGTGTATCGGGTGGGGGCTGGAACGGATTAATGGCATTTCAGTTTATTTCAATGGGGAAAGTTGATTTGATATACGAGCAGAACGTAAGTCAAGGTACCACTGTACATAATAGTAGTAGAATAAACGGCTGTAGCAACAGCAGCAGTCTGAAGATATTATAAACAAAAGGGTCATTAAACTCCTTGCCAATCCTGCTATTTGGCGCTCGTCACCACAAAAGGTTATCATCTCCCATGTCTACCAAATAGTACTGCGAATGGCCATTAGGGGGCGTGGTCAAAGGATATAAAAGACGAGCGCAGCAAAATCAAACACTCTTTATGATCCTAGTTCCAGCAGTGCATGCACGTACACTGTTCTGTGTTAACGGGAGCTCAGAATGCGTTGATTGTAAATCCGCAGGTCCTGCTAGTTTACATTAATACATTTTTACACATCATTAAAAAAATATCGATTTGGTTTCCCAAACATTTTACTGATTTCTTGATATTACCGAAGATTAGCCGAAAACGGAACAAAGGTCAAGGAAGATTACGTTACGCCAGTCTTCCAATTGTGTATTACCTGCTTGCTTTAAAAATCAGCATTCCAATCACTGCCTTTTATCAGGATTCGAACACCGAACTCTCACGCCAATAGGATAGAGGCAACTACCTCAGCCAGATGATAGAATACATATACGTTTTAGAAGAGTGTGGAGCTTGGAGCTCTGGGGAGTGTGGAGTACCCTTGATCACCGTTACTCACAAGTCCACGCTGACCCGAAGTGGTAGTACCTGTTAGGGTCCTATCTATGGATTAAATAAAAGAAAATGAATTAACAAAAATGTGTTTAAAAAATTGAGTTAAAAAAAAAGAATTTTCAATAGCCATCAAGAATGAATAGAATAAAATAACCCCAAAAGGGTCGGCATGCCATAAAGTAAAATAAAAAGAGAAAAGGATAAGAAAGAAGAGAAGAGAGAGACAAACTTTTAAGATGGAAAAAGAATGTTTTCGATTTGATTCCATAAGATAATAAAGAAAACGTTTATGTCTATGAGGAAGATTTTGAGTTATTCTTTGAGAATGGATGTTTGAATAGTCACGTGTTTTAAAGATAGAATATGTTTTCAATTTGATGTCATCTACATATATATATATATATATATATATATATATATATATATATATATATATATATATATATATAAAGGCCAGTTGGTGTGTATGTATGTCCGGATAAAACTACGAAAATAAAACAATTCACGACAAAGTAAATATATATATACACATTAAATATCACCAGTTCTTGCTTATTGTGCAACAATTATGAAGATTTGATTTATATTTGAAGATATTCAAAAATTAAAATATACATTGAAATAGCGTTTGTGAATCTCAAAAGTAAACAAATCACTACACCAGGGTTCCCCCGCCTCTACATAGTCGTCGCTAGGTAGTTGCTTCTAGTGGAATAATAGAGTAAACGTGCTGTATATGAGGAAGATTCTGAGTTATGTTTGAGAGTGTGTGTTTGAATAGTCACGTGCGTTAGTGATAGAGTAAGAAATATTAAGAGAAAAAGGAAGAAATGATAGAGAGACTATAAGACACACGGAGTCCATGATCGAATATGACTTGTATTGTGAGACAACAACATATTCGTTCAAAAATCGATATATTCGTTTCCTTGTAATGGTTCGTAATTGGGTCCACACACACACACACACACACACACACACACACACAACACACATATATATATATATATATATATATATATATATATATATATATATTCGCAGACACGTGAGTGCATTAGTGTCTTTTCTTTTTGTTATGTTTTTCTTTAACACCTCGAATGTAATTAGATCTTAAAATAGCAGTGCACATTTTATCAAAGAACCGTGTTTGTGTGTAAAATCGTAAATAGGAAGTGTTTGTATGTGCATATGTGTGTTAGTTTGTGTGTATGTTGTGTGTATGTGTATGTGTGTATATTGTGTGTGTGTGCTGTGTGTATGTGTGTGTATGTTAAGTGTGTTTATGTTTTGTGTGTATATTATGTGTGTTTATGTTGTGTGTATATGTGCGTATGTAAGTGTGTGTGTGTTATGTGTGTACGTTATGTATGTAAGTGTGTGTGTGTGTGTGTGTGTGTGTGTGTGTGTGTGTGTATGCGAAGAAAGGTGAAGAAAGGGGAGGAAAAAGATGAGGAAGGACAAATGCGTATGTGTATGTGTGTGTAGGTTGTATGTGTATGTGTATATGTTGTGTGTGTATGCATGTCTATGTTGTGTGTGTATGTTGTGAATGTGTCTGTATATTGTGTGTGTAAGTGTATGTATGTTGCGTGTTTGTTGTGTATGTGTATGTTGTGTGTGTATTTATATGTATGTTATATGTGTGTATGCTGTGTATGTGTTTGCCTGTAAAAATCGTAAATAGTAAGTGTTTACTTGTGTGTGTGTGTGTGTGTGTGTTTAAGTTGTGTGCGTATGTGTGTATACCAGCTGTATGTGTATGTTACGTTGTTTTGTGTACTCTAAGAAAGGTGAAGGTAAAGAAAGAGGGTGTAAAGAAGATGAGGAAGGATGGATAATGAAAAGTCGGTCAGATGAAGACTAAAACGTGACACAACATCACAAGGCATCGACTAACAACCCCCCAGCTGCACCCACACACTCCACCCCCAGACTTCAAAGATCGATGATAAAGAATAGTAAAATCGAAGAAATGAGGGGGGGACGATTGAAAGGAAAAGCGGGCAAGTGATTTCGAAAATAGTTATTTACGGTGGCTTTGTGGAATTTAAATTTGGGACAAGATCACAAATCTGGGGTTCCCGATGAGGATTGACCAAGGTCGCTAAGTATTAAAAAAAAGGATGAAGGTGAAAAGGAGAGAGAGAGGGTGGAATGTTAAAGGGAGATGAGACAAAAGAATGAAACAAGTGAAAGAAAGAGAGAAAGAAAGGGAGAAGAAACGGAAAAAGAGAAAGAAAGAAAGAAAGTAAAAGAAAGAAAAATGAAGATCTGGGGTTCCCAATGAGGATTGATCAAGGTCGCTAAGCATTCAAAAGAATGATAAAAACTAACTTTGTGTCACATCCTGTCCATAGCGGAGAGGTTGGTAAATAGATACGTATGGTTTACATTCCTTACCGTGGTTCTACTTGACACTAGGGGACACGAGAGGTAAAGAAAGGGAGAAGAAACAGAAAAGAAAAAAGAAAGAAAAGGAAAAAGAAGAAAGTCATGGGAGGGGGGAGAAAAGAGGAAGAAGGAGAGAAAAAGGAGAAAGAAAAGGTGGGAAACCGAAAAAGGAAAGAAAAGGAAAAGGTGGAAAGAAAGAAAGAAGGAAAAATG
>CM042141.1:17497013-17522013 GCA_023376005.1 Doryteuthis pealeii
AAATAAATTTGACATCCTCCAGGAGACCTCAGAAACACATACTCCAAATGAGGAATACGAAAACTTTGTCAGTGCCCACCTAGAAGCTGCAGCAGAATGCATACCAACCAAAGAAAAAAACAAACATACTGTCCCCTGGGAGCAATTAGATTAAAAAGGAAAGATATTAAAAAAGCATCACAACACATGAAAAATAATCCAACTAACACCAACAAAGAAAAACTTAAGAAGGAACAGGTAGAACTGACAGAAATATACAAAAAAGAACAGATAGAATACATACAAGAACAAATAAATAAAATCGGACAGGCAGTAGAAGATAGACAGTCGCGTTTAGCATGGCAAACTGTAAACGAAATTAGCGGCAAGAAATGTAGCACTAGATCAAAGCTAAAGGCAAACAGCCAAAAAGATAGACTTCAAAAATGGAAAGATCACTTCCAGAAATTGCTGGGAACCCCCCTAAACCCATAGAAAATGACATACAAAAAATAACAAATAACGAACTAGACATTAAGCTAGGGGACTTCACGATGGAAGAACTCAATGAAGTACTAAGTAAGCTTACACATAGGAAGGCCGCGGGCCTCGACGAAGTACCGCCTGAGGTCTGGAAAATAAGGAAATTTGATGATATACTGCTTAGACTATGCAATGCAGTATACAAACAAAATTCGATAGAAAAATGGACGAAGGGATGCATTCTCCCATTCCCCCCAAAAAAGGCGATCTAGGAATCGCCAAGAATTACAGAGGCATTACACTTACTGCCATAGCTGCTAAGATATATAATGCCCTTCTCCTTAACCGCATCCGACCCGAAATAGCGAAAATCCTTAGAAAAAATCAAAACGGATTCCGCAGAAATCGATCTACAACCACACAGATCCTGACCATTCGCCGAATCATAGAAGGAGTCCGTGCAAAGAATCTCGAGGCAACCCTACTATTTGTAGACTTCTCCAAAGCATTTGACTCCATACACAGAGGGAAAATGGAGCAAATACTGCTAGCATATGGCATACCCAAGGAAACAGTTAACGCCATAATGATGCTCTACCAAAATACAAAAGCAATGGTATGATCACCAGATGGCGACACAGACTTCTTTGACATTGTCGCCAGAGTCCTACAAGGGGATACACTAGCGCCATATATATTCATCATGTGCCTAGACTACGTACTCAGAACATCACTAGATCCCATGAAAGAAAAAGGCCTCATACTAAAAAAAGCAAGAAGCAAGCGATATCCCGCACATACTATTACGGATGCGGACTATGCTGATGACCTGGCACTACTCGCAAATACACCTGCACAAGCCGAATCCTTACTACACAGCCTAGAAAAGGCAGCACGAAATGTCGGCCTGTACGTGAACTCTGATAAAACTGAGTTCATGTCTTTCAAAAACAAAAGCGACATCTCAACCATCGATGGCAAACTCCTAAACTCTGTAGAACAATTTAGATACTTAGGCAGTAACATCTCCTCCACAGAAAACGACGTTAATGCACGCATAGGAAAAGCATGGGCCGCTATAAATAAACTATCGATCATATGGAGGTCCAATCTCACAGACAAGTTAAAGAGACAGTTCTTCCAGGCCGTTGTCGTGTCAGTACTGCTGTATGGCTGCACCACCTGGACCCTAACTAAGCGACTAGAGAATAAACTAGATGGAGCTGCACAAGAATGCTGCGGGTGATCATGAACAAGACGTGGAAACAGCACCCTGCCAGAAAGCAGCTGTACGGCCACCTACCACATATCACCCAAACCATCCGAGTGAGACGGGCAAGACACGCGGGACACTGCTGGAGAAGCAAGGACGAACTTATAAGCGACGTCCTCCTGTGGAAGCCAGCACATGGACGGGCCAGTGTGGGCTGACCAGCAAAAACGTACGTTAATCAGCTCTGTGCGGATGCAGGATACTGCATAGAGGACCTCCCGAGAATGATGAGCGATAGGGACGGATGGAGAGAGATTGTCATGGATATCCGCGCTGAAAGCGCGACATGATGATGATGATATATATATATATATATATATATATATATATATATATAATCCAAAAGTCCAGAGAATAAATCTTCCTTACGACACAAGAGTTTTATTTTAAAAAACCTGTCGCAGTTTGAGAGCTCAATATGTGCTCTTAATGTTAGAGTCACAGAACAAATATATAAGTAAAGAAATAACAAAAGACTTAGAGATTCATCAGATGCGAATGATGAATTCTTTATTACTTTAAAGGCATTTGAAAACAGATTTTTTTAAATAGATAAATAAATAAATCTGTTTTCAAATGCCTTTAAAGTAATAAAGAATTCATCATTCGCATCTGATGAGTCGGGAGAATTAGACACTTTGTCTAAGCTCCCTGAAATAGACTATAATGCTAAATCTCTAAGTGTTTTGTTATTTCTTTACTTATAATATATATATATATATATATATATATATATATATATATATATATATATATAAAGTGATATCTACACGCTATTCTCTACTTACAAACGTTCAAGGTCAATAGATAATATTACTGTGTCAATATTCAATGTCAACCTGTAAATCCAACCCAGTTGTTGTCGATCTGTGGTTTCAATATTATTCTTGATTATCTGTGGTTTTTACAAATACATGTTTCAGAATTTAACCTCTTAACTCTTTACCTACCAACATTCCCCTCACCGACTGTACAAAATGTTCTTGCTTTTTTTATCTCTATCTGGAAATATTTCAAAGTTCACTATCTATTCACCTCAGAACTCATTCTATTCAAATAAAGTTATGTTATTATTGTAAACAAGTGACACGTTTGTAATTATATTTTTGTGTAGTTGGTTCTTAATAGTTTTTGGTTTTGTTTGCTTTTGTATCGAATCTTATTATAATGCAGATTCGGTGTCTGTCTTTAACCAAAACAATACCACTGCCTACGTCACAGTACACCCAGGAATTGTGTAAGTTTAGCAATGAGTATTCTATTTATAGTCAAAATCCTTATTAATATTGTAGCGTTAGTTTCGTATTTGCCTGGGAGAGTTGTCTGCCCGGTTTAGTTTGCTGGTGCCCGCTTGGGGATATAGTATTTAAGCGGCTGGTTCAAAAGGCTTCTCCCTCTTTTCCTGTTCCTGATACTACGAGACACATGGGTTAGTTAAGGTCTCCCCCGTCTGGTTGGGGCTGTTGGCCCACTTACATTACTTCACACAGCATGGACTATCCCTAGTCTCATGTCTGTACTTTTATATGGTACCATTCATGAATGTGTCTTCATCTTTATTTATGTACTCTTTGTTTATGTACCTATGTACTTTGCTATGTACTTTGTATCTCGTCATATCCATGTGCATTAAAGTCATGACTTTGCGATTACCGATGTCATCTTATTATTTTGTGCCCTATAAGGGTCGTGATGGTGTACTCCAATCGCACCCATGTTTGTTCAAACTCTCTATCGGGGGTGTGTCAATATTCAATGTCAACCTGTAAATAATTCAATATTATTCCCAATACATGTTTCAGTTTAATGGGAGTCAGTTCCAAGTACCGTATTCTGCATGAGTTAGAATACTCTGAACATATATTATTTTTTAGCGAGAAAATCGCCTCCAAATAGATACTGTATCAATTTTAACATTACTTGGTGTTATCGATCATTCTCCAACGGGGTAATTAAAATGAGTGCAATCTTTTTAAGGGTTATTATTCAATTTCGTTAGTCTTTCTAATTTAATATATTTCATTACATTAAAACTTAGATACTTACAATTGGAGGACGCATATTTTTGCGAGTCAGGGTAAAGTAAATTGAGGAACAAGCAGGATAGATTTGCGAAGTTTGTTTTTATGCGCATTTTTTTCGGAAGTACAATAATAATAATAATAATAATAATAATAATAATAATGGTATTTATGGTGTTGATGCATTTTTATTCCTGAGATTGCTTTTTTGATATTAGTGTTACTTAAAGGGAAAGTTCAAACAAAAACATATTTATTTACATAAGAGTTTTTTTCAAGTCTTTCAATTGATATAAAAATGTTGTTTCTCAACCAATAAAGTAAGTTAACTAATTTGTTTGTAACACGCCTTTAGCACTCCTTTATTCCTTCTGAAGTTTTACCGCTCATCCAATCTGGGCAATTTAAATAACTACCACTTACCAAGTAGGTAAAAGGGGTCAAATACTAATTTTTAATTATAGAAATTGCAGCTAAGATTCTTACAGTCATGAAGCTTTAATAAGGCCTAAAATAGTTGAAGATATCTCTGCAGGGTCGAATAAAAAGACATTTTAGTCCTGTCGGTGGGGCTTAGAATAAGCTGTCTTCTCCCCTGCAGAGGTGTAAATGAAAACTAACAGAGGGTCACAGATGACCCCTTTGATCAATCGGCTAGTCACGTTAAGCCCTGTAACATAATTGGAGGGGGGCATGAGTGTAACCTGACTTTTAGCAAAAATATGTGTTAGATTAGAATGGAAAAGTTTATGGATGAATAATCAATTCCACATAGCTTTGTTTCTATTCGTTAGCGATGAGACGTGGCGAAGTAGGTCTCGGCTGGTGTGAGAAATAAAAATCGGCGGGGGAAATAAAAATATTTTGAGAAAAAATGTAGCCCTGGTACAAGGCAAGATGACCCCTAGCACCCCAGTCAACTGAACAGCAGCCCAGCAACCAGGATTCCTGTCTCTCCAAATGTATATTGAATAGTTGTATGAGAGAAATATCTTAATGGGATAGTAGTCTTTTAATAGATAAAAGATTTGAGACCGCTTGTAAAAGAGGAAAGTATCAACCCTTTCATGTTAAACATGTTCTCGTGAAACAAAATACTGGATTGTGAAGCTCCCTTGTCCTGTAGACAGGAGACGCAACTAGTGCGTATTACCTCTATGAAGGTTGGGGGGTTCTAGAATAATTTGAGTTTGGCGCTTCCATCTTCAAATTGTTACACCCTACACTATTTATAGCCTACTGGTAGGGACGGGGAGTAATTACCTCTCGTGTCCCCTAGTGTCAAATCGAACCACGGTAAGGAATGTAAACCATACGTATTTATTTACCAACCTCTCCGCTATGGACAGGATGTGACACAAAGTTTCTTTTGAATGCTTAGCGACCTTGATCAATCCTCATTGGGTACCCCAGACTTATGATATTCATTTTTCTTTCTTTTACTTTCTTTCTTTCTTTCTCTCTTTCTTTTTTTTTTCTTTTTTCCTTTCTTTCACTTGTTTCTTTCATTTGTCTCATCTCTCTTTAACATTTCCTTTTCACTCTCTCCTTTTACACCTTTATTCTTTTGAATGCTTAGCGACCTTGATCAATCCTCATCGGGGACCCATGACTTGTGATCTTGTCCTAAATTTAAGTTCCGCTAGGCCACCGTAAATTTCCGAAATCACTTGCCCGCTTTTCCGTTCAATCGTTTCCTCACCCTACTACTGTCTTCGATTTTACCATTCTTTATTATCGATCTTTGAAGTCTGGGGGTGGGGTGGGGTGTAGCTAAGGGGTGGTGGTTGTTAGTCGATGCCTTGTGATGCTGTATCACGTTTTGGTCTTCATCTGACCGACTTTTCCCTATCCATCCTTCCTCATCTTCTTTACACCCCCCTTCTTTACCTTCACCTTTCTTAGAGTACACAACACAACGAACACATGCACACACACAACATACACACACAACATACACACTTATAACATACACACATACACACACGAATAAACACTTATTATTAACGACTTTTACAAACAACACACACACACACAACATACTCGCACACTTAACACACACAACATACACACACATAACGTACACACATATACACACACAACAAGCTCACATACATGAGCACGTAACAAACACGCACATAACATATGCACATACATACACAACACATATCATACACACAGAACATACATACACACATAGCATACACACACACACACACAACAAACGCATATATAACATACGCACACATACACACACAACATACATACACATACACGCACAACATGCACATACACATACAACATACACATAAACAACATACACACACATACTCAACATACACACATACGCGCGCACCAACATGCACACATATACACACACGAAATACACACATAACGTACGTACATATGCACACACACAAGTAAACATTTACTATTTACGATTCAAATATACAAACACGTTTCTTTGATTGAACGTGATGTGCTATTTAAAGATACATATAATTAGATTCCAGGTGTGAAGAAACACTAGTAAGAAAGAGAGAAAAACAAAAACAAAAGAAAAAAGAAAAACTAAGCAAAAAAAAAAAAGAAAAGACACTAATGCACTCACGTGTCTGCAAAAAATAAATCTACATAGACACAATATCGAATCATTACAAGAAAACGAATATCGATTTTTGAACGAATATGTTGTTGTCTCTAGATACAAGTCATATTCGGTCATGGACTCCGTGTGTCTTATAGTCTCTCTATCATTTCTTCCTTTTTCTCTTAATATTTCTTACTCTATCACTAACGCACGTGACTATTCAAACACACACTCTCAAACATAACTCAGAATCTTCCTCATATACAGCACGTTTTCTCTATTATTCCACTAGAAGCAACTACCTAGCGACGACTATGTAGAGGCGGGGGAACCCTGGTGTAGTGATTTGTTTACTTTTGAGATTCACAAACGCTGCACGTTTTAAATGGAATTTCAATACTATTTCTATGTATATTTTAAAATATAAATCAAATCTTCATAATTTTGCACAAAAAGCAAGAACTGGTGATATTTAATGTGTATATATATTTACTTTGTCGTGAATTGTTTTATTTTGTAGTTTTATCCGGACATACATACACACCAACTGGTCTTTCTATATGTATAGATGACATCAAATTGAAATCATATTCTATCTTTAAAACACGTGACTATTCAAACATCCACTCTCAAACAATAACTCAAAATCTTCCTCATAGACATAAACGTTTTCTTTAATATTTTATGGCATCAAATCGTAAACATTCTTTTTCCATCTTAAAGGTTTCTCTCTCTCTCTCTCTCTCTCTCTCTCTCTCTCTCTCTCTCTCTCTCTCTCTCTCTCTCTCTCTCTCTCTCTCTCTTCTTTCTTATCCTTTTCTCTTTTTCTCTTATTTTATGGCATGCCAACCCTTTTGGGGTTATTTTATGCCAAAGACGTTTTGTTCTATTCATTCTTGATGGCTATTGAAAATTTTTTTTAACTTAAACTTTTAAACACATTTTTTTTAATTCATTTTCTTTTATTTAATCCATAGATAGGACCCTAACAGGTACTACCACTCCGGGTCAGCGTGGATCTGTGAGTAACGGTGATCAATGGGTACTCCACACTCGCCAGAGCTCCAAGATCCAGACTCTTCTAAAACGTATATGTATTCTATCATCTGGCTGAGGTAGTTGCCTCTATCCTATTGGCGTGAGAGTTCGGTGTTCGAATCCTGATAAAAGGCAGTGATTGGAATGCTGATTTTTAAAGCAAGCAGGTAATACTCGATTGTAAAACTGGCGTAACATAATCTTCCTTGACCTTTGTTCCGTTCTCGGCTAATCTTAGTAAATATCAAGAAATCAATAAAATGTTTTGGAAACCAAATCGATATTTTTAATGATGTGTAAAAATATATTGATTTAAACAAGCAGGACCTGTGGATATACCACAGTATGATAACTTAATAACCACAACGTTTGATATGTTTACTCTATTGCAAAATACTTCAATGTGTAAAAAGTATAATCTCGTTTAACTCTCTCTCTCTCTCTCTCTCTCTCTCTCTCTCTCTCTCTCTCTCTCTCTCTCTCTCTCTCTCTCTTCCCTTATTTTCTTCTTTTAATCTTTTCATTAATTTCGATTGAAACAGATTAGTGTTATCGATTCTGCGCGCTCACCTCCTTTCTATATATTTCCCCTACTCTTTTTCTTCCTTTCTTTCTTTCTTTTTCTTTCATTATTTCTTTCTTTCTTATAATATATTTCTGTGTATCATGTCCTTTTTCTGTCCTTTCCTTCTTTATAATATAAACGGAATGGACCATTAGCTGAGGCGACGACATTCATAAGAAATAAGAACTCGGTGGATAAACAACACCAGATAATCATCATTTATATTTTTGTATTTCATCTTGGACGATTTTGGCGGACTCATTTTTAACCAAAGGGTTTTGAAAGATGATAAGGCGCGTATATTTTAGGAATACCAGTTTTATTATATAGATTCATACTTGAACATTGACATATTTTTTCTATTCTCCCTCTCCTACTTTTACATACACACACACGCACCCCCCCATATATATATATATATATATATATATATATATATATATATATTACCCCTCCGCACAGCAGGATGTGACAAAAGGCCAATTTCTTAAGCGGAGTATATCAGGTTTTCATTCCTTCTTAATTTCCTTCTCTTAGACTGGTTACCTAACCATGGTTAGCCCAATCTGTCCTACTATTTACTCATAGCTGGAATGAAAGTAGTTGGATGCATACCCTTCTCAAGTGTATTAGCGCTATGTGAAATGCAAACAGCCACGTCCAGGATTTGAACTCGGATCGACTAGTCCATTTCCTTCGACTCTGATGCTAACATGTTATATATCTATTATATATACTATATGTATATATATATATATATATATATATATATATATATATATATATATATATATATATATATATATATATATAGAGAGGAGAGAGAGAGAGAGAGAGAGAGAGAGAGGGGTGGGTGTTGAATAAAAACTAATGATAATTGTTTTACAACGAGGTCCCTAGGGTGTTTGGCCCTAGGCTATAGCTTATTTTGTTCATAGGCAAATACAGCATTGTATATACTGCTCCCCACCCAGGGAACCACGCATCTAAACGTAAAATGGTTTTCTAAATGCTGAACACTTATTCACGCTTAGCGGGTATTTATGTAAACTTGTTGTCAGACTTTTGTGTGTAATGCGCATGCGCCAATTCCTGTTTGTAATCGGCTTAAAATTATCTCCTCGCTGAAGATTTACACGTACGTAAGTTGTTTGAAAACAGTGGGTTATCATCAAACGACCAATGAAAATAAAAAAAAGAAGGAAGGCAAAATTAAAAGTCTTTTGTGTTGTCGTCGTCGCTGTTGTTGTTTTTTTATCATTTGTAATGATTGTGTTTATTTCAAATCTTTTTTCTTTGTCAGCGCAGCCATTTTGTCATCTTATGTCAGACGAAGGACGACGTTGACGTCATTATCTCCCTTATTTGAACAATTGAGATAATACTTGATCGGCCATGATGATCCAGAGAAAGAAAAAGAAAAAGAAAAGAAAGAAATGAAAAAAAAACAAAAAAAACAAACGGAAATTCCAGCATTTTCAGTTTGTTTTGGTTTTAATCCTCGGTCTTGTGGGGGGGGGTCGACTTGTCACAAATCTTATTATAATGCAGATTGTGCGTTTGTTTGTCTGTAACCGAAACTATATCATTACTTAAGTCACAATTCCCTTAGTTATTTACGTCACATTCTCCATGATTTTTTTTTTTATTAAAACGTCAATTATTAATAATATTGTTTTACATTATTAATACTGTTGACCATATCTACATACTAATTACATGCTATCATATTTATATATACAATAAAATAGCGGTTTACAGTGTTAATGGGAAGGTTCGTTTGTATATTGGTATAAACAATTTGATTTTAATAAAAACCATAACTGTTTCCCAACTATGATGGCTTTGGCATTAAATAACTCACGAAGGTTGATATGTCATTAAACAAAGAGATCAAACCAAAAACCATCCTTGTAGAAGAACAGTAGTGGTACTTTTTAACCCATAGCTGGTGGTATGAGAGGGTCTATACTTTTCCTAAGGAAGTATTTGTCCAAAAGTGAACGTCGTAGCACGACTGGAATTCGAACTTGCTTACCTCGATGCCGCAGTCCAGCATGTTAGCCATTAAGTCACGGGGACTTCTCCCTCCCAGTTAACATCTAAATATTAATACCTTCTGTGTTCCTTAATTGTACAGCCGTTACCATCCTGCAACACTCTCCGGTTAAAAATGAGACCGTCCAAATCGTCCAAGATGAAATGCAAAAATTTAAATCCTGATTATCTGGTGTTGCTTATCCGTCAAATTCTTATTTCTTATGAGTGTCGTCACCTCAGCTAAATAATGGGCCGTTCCGTTTTTATTATAAAGAAAGGGAAGAAAAGGGGCATGCTACACAGAAATATATAATAAGAAAGAAAGAAAGAAAGAAAGAAGAAAGAAAGAGATTAGGAGAAAGATAGAGATAGGGAGTGAATGCGTGGAAGCGATAACGCTAGTCTGTTTCAATCGAACACAATGAAAAGATGAAAAGTAGGAAATAAAAAATATTGAGAGAGAGAGAGAGAGAGAGAGAGAGAGAGAGAGAGAGAGAGAGAGAGAGTTAAATCAAGATTATAATACTTTTTACATATTGGAACTATTTAGCAATAGCTCTTAAGTAATAATTAAACTATCATACTATGGTATATCCACAGGTCCTGCTAGTTATCATTATTATCACTCCTTGCGAGTTTTTCATGCCAGCCTCAAATGGTGGTCTTTCACTTGAGTCTGAGTGACACCAAGTCTACTCGGGTCTCCATGACTCTTTTGTGTATTTTAGCCGATCTTAACAATGCTTCCTCTGATTTCCATTTTACCCCAGTCTTTTTTTCCAAAACTCCTTCCAAGGGCACCAACTACAACCGGTTTCATCATCACCTTCATGTTCCCCAGTTTTTCAATTCTCTGGCAAGTTCCAAGTATTTGTTTATCTTTTCGTTGTCTTTCCTTTTCACTCTGTGTTCCGCTGGTCTTCTGACCGGGATCAGGTAATCAGTTTGTATCTCAAAATTCCAGAGAATTTCTTCAGTCTCATTCTCAATGACCGATTCCGGTTTGAGCATATACCATTTAATAGTATAGTGAAATCCTTGTTTGAGTATATACTATTTAGACGAAAGTTTATTTTTTGTACATTAACATACTGTGGTATATCCACAGGACCTACTACTTGCAAGTTATTCGCAATATGCAAAAGCTTCCTTATAACAAAGGATTACATAAATGTTCGTCTATTGTAAGTATCAATGTTTGTTTTGTTTAGATCTAAAAAAAAAAAAAAAAAAAACAACCCGATCGTTATTTTATACTCGTGTCTAATATGACAAACCAATTTTGTTTTTTGAACTCCGAAAAGAAAATGTCACACATTATACGGGAATGCAAATATTAAGATATATCAACATAGATTTTCAGATCTAAATCTGCAAACATTTATGAATGTAAGTCGCACAAATAAGTACCTGTTTATATATATATATATATATATATATATATATATATATATATATATATATATATACTAGAAAATATGCTGGAAAATATATACTAGAGAATACTAGAAAAAATGTAATCCGTTGGGGCACTCATGGAGCTCTAGGTAGATAAATGTAATCAAGAAAAAATGAATTTGCAAAGCGAATTAAATCAAAAGATAAATACAGCTGGATAATTTCAAACATGCTAAAATTTTCAATCAAGTCACAAACTGATAAGTCTCTTACCTCAAATTCTGCCTGTCACTTTCCCTCTATATATATATATACCTTGATTAATTACTTCTTATATATGTTAGTTTCTCTGTGATTTTAAAGAGAGAGCAACAGAATAATTTCCCTCTCAGGCTTTCCAATCTCTCTCTTTTAATCTTACAGAGAAACTAACATATATAAAGTGTTCTTAATCAAGATATATATAAAGATTGGGAAAGTGACAAGCAGAATGTTAAGAAACAAACAGATGGGTTTTTGACTTAATTGCAAATTACGACTAATTAGTATTAAACTTGTGTCCTTATTTATTTAACTCTATCGGCTGAGGCTGTAGAATACACAGACAGCACTTCTGCTGTTTAGCAATTTTCTGTACATAGTGTATTCAATTTTTTTTTGTTATTGATTTCTAAGAAGAAACTATTATAAATGTTTTAAAATCTTAATAACGTGTTTAATTAGTACGTAATTTACTTCACACAAGGCGCCCGTTTTCATCAGATTTTGACAGAATTCAATGTTTAAAATGTATTAAAAAATTAATCACATATGTAATGTTATTTTGCTGTTTTTTTGTTTGTTTTTGTTTTTACTGATGTTCATTATGTTACTACTTTTCGAGTAAAACAAAAATTTGACTTTAAGTAATCGATTAAATTAATTTTAATTCCTTTTTAGAGTGAAAATTAGCGCTTGAATTGTTGATACCTAATAAAAATACATATTAGTAAAATAAAATCATTTTCCTAAAATCATATGCTAAAATTATATGCATATAATAACATTATTTCAGAAATTTAAAAAATCACGTTTCTTCTTTAAACAATAAGGTGTTAGGTGGGTCGGTTTTTAACGGCAATTTCAAAACCTGTGCCGACGAGGGTTGGTGTGGAAGTATCTTTTAATGGTAAGTTTGTTTATTTTAGAATTCTTTTTTTTTTTACAGTAAGAGTCTTGGTGAGACCTACATATGGCGTTGGTCTAGGTCGGGAGTCTTGAATCTAGTTCAAAGATGCCGACGGGGGCTGGAGGTTGAAGGATCTGTTAACGGCAGTTTTTTTATTTTTCTGTCTTGAAAGTTAAAAACTCAACTCGTGTCACGGTAGTAGAGTGGAGGTGAAAGTGTCTGTATACGGCATTTTTTAAATTTTTTTAATCATTGAATTATATCACTTAATTAGTAAAAATCAAAACCAAATTGTGTGTGTGTTTCTTAGTTTTAAGCATATTAATCTGTATGCAAGATTTCGAATCTGAGTGACATCTCTTTTTGAGTTATAAGTCGAGATGTACATACCAAACTTTCTTTTATATATATATATATATATATATATATATGTGTGTGTGTGTGTGTGTGTGTGTGTGTGTGTGTGTGTGTGTGTACTCACTGACATTCAGATTACTCCTGTCACTCTATCTCCGCCTGTTCATATCTATCTATATCAATTTATTCATATATCTATCTACTGACTGTCACTCAGTTTCTATCTATCTATGTATCTATCTATCACACACACACACACACACTCACTCACTCACTCTCTCTCTCTCTCTCTCTCTCTCTCTCTCTCTCTCTCTTGGCAGCAGTGGCTATGTAACTATATCTGTGTGTGCCTCAGCAAACCCGTCCAGCTCTACCCGATGGTGTTAACTTCATTGTTAATTCCACTGTATTGCCGAAGATATTTATTTAGTTGTTATTCCACCTCGAAAAATACTTCAACACACACGCGCACACACACGCACGCACACGCACGCACACTTACAACACCGCCATTATTCTCTCCCGTTTTGCCTCTGAGGAGTTTTATTCTCCCGAGTCAGTTAATCGACACGCGAATAACCTTGCCATTTCTCACTAAAATTGACTTGATTGTTCAACTGTAATTCTTTATTGTATACGATGTCATCATAGGAAACGACGTCCTTGAAACTGTAATCATCTTCTAAAATACTGACAGATAATAAAATTTCAACAACCTGAAGGATAAATTTACAGGGTTGGTTGGTTGGTTGGTTGGTTGGTTGTTGGTTTTTTTACGGCATGTCAACCCTCCGGGTTATTTTATGCCAAAGACGTTTTAGTTTCATTCATGCTAGTTGGGAATTCCTAATTTTTAAACTCATTTTAAAACTCATTTTTGATTTATTTAACCCATAGATTAGACACTAAAAGGTGCTACCACTCCGGGTCAGAGTGGATCTGGGGTTAATGTAATGTATACAAAACCATCACAAGAAACCGCATCCTTGAAACCGCAATCATATTCTAAAATAGTGATGAGTAATAAAATTGTAACACACTGAAGGATACATTTAATTGGTTGGTTGGTTGGTTGGTTGGTTGGATTTTTCGGCATGTCAACTCGCCCGGAAGGGTTGATAAATACCTATCCAAATTTACCAACCCCTCTGCACGAGTAGGATGTGACACCGGGTCAATTTCTTAAACGGGGTTTAACTGATTCTAATTCAGCTTTCCTTCTTCTTCATTGGTTGCCTAACCAAGATTAAAGAGCCCAGTCTGCCCTACTATTTACCCTTAGCTGGAGGGTTGATTGGTTGGTTGATTGGTTGGATGGTTGGTTGGTTGGTTAATTTGTTGGTTTTTACGGCATGTCAACCTACTGGATTATTTTATGCCGAAGAAGTTTTTGTTTCATTCATTCTAGTTGGGTGTTCAAATTTTTTTATCTATTTAATCTATATATGGGAACCTAACAGGTACAACCACTCCGGGTCAGAGTGGACCAGGGAGTGATAAATTAGCAACACCCTGAGGATGAATTTACTTGGTTGTTTTTGTTTGTTGGTTTTTACGGCATGTCAACCCTTGTTGCGTTATTTTATCCCGAAGACGTTTTTGTTTTATTCATTCTTGTTGGGTATTTTTTAAATACATTATAAACTCATTTTTTAATTTATTTGACCCATAGAATGGGCCCTAACAGGTACTACCACACCGAGTCAGAGTGGACCTGGGAGTAATGTAATGTATACGATTCCATCATTAGAAACCACGTCCTTGAAACTACAATCATCTTCTAAAATACTGACGGAAAATAAAATTGCAACACGCTGAAGGATAAGTAAAAGCAGGGGATGCTATTTTAGAAGCTTCTCGCCTGGGTAACTGTTCCTTTAAATGACGGTGGATGGGGCTCTCTCCAAGTTGACTATTTAGGTCCTCGGCCTTCTGATAAGTGTGCTGTCGAAACGGCCTTCAGAAAGTATGCTGTTAAAAACGCCTCCGTCCAGGTCGACGGCCTACAGACAAGTTCAGCCCTTTTTGTGGGCAAGGTGGTGAGAGCGCTTATTTTTGCGTGTCTCTTCGATGACTGCTCCCTGATAAGTGATGGGTTTGGATTTGGTGTCAACCTTTCTTGGCGATTTGCCCTCTAGCGGCAGGGGAAGATAATTCTCTATCAGATTTCCGATACATTTTGCTTCACTTTTTGATTTAATGAAAGAAAACGAAACGAGTGAATGAATGAGTAAACACGTATTCTACTCCAGTCCATCATAACCTCCCATCTTGGTGTACTGGTTAACAAGCTATTCTCGCAGATCTATTACTACTGAATATCGAGCTCGATCTTTGCTGGATGCCCATACCTTCGACCTTGTGTCACATCCAACCTTTGACGAATGTATTGGGTATAAAGGGTATTCCCATCGTGGTGTAATGGTTAGTAAGCTAGTCTCGCAGATCTATTACTGCTGAATAGCAAATTTGACCTTCGCCAGATGCCCTATACTTGCGAACTTGCATTTCACATAGCACTTATACCCTTGGGAAAGGTATGCATCCATCTATTCCCCCTCCATCTATGGGTAAATAATAGAACAGACTGGGCTCTTTAACTTTGACTAGGCAACCAGTCTTGGAGAAGGAAAACAGAATTTAAACTGGTTAAACTCCGCTTAAGAAATTGACATTTTGTCACATCCTGCTCATGTACAGTGTTTGGTAAATATGTATAAAAGAGGAAGCGGGGAGAGCACGAAAATACGGACTATACAATTTCAAACGGGGTAATTGTTGGTAAATAAATATACGTGCGACCTTGTGTTACGTCCTACCCGTGGCGAACGGCTTAGATAAATACCTACCCTGATTACGCTCGAAGTGTTAGGGTAATCGTCGTAAGAAACCCATAGTTTAAGAAGCGCCGCTCAAGATTAATCTATTTTTTGAAAATTATCTTTTTTAATGTATCAGCGTTTGTTTTAAAGCCGTAATCCTGTTGTTTGAGTTGTTTTTGTTATTGTTGTTTGTTTTGCCCTCGAGCGTTGAGATTCAATTTGATATAATCCCCGTACAATAGGAAATCCCCTAAGAGACAAAAGGTTTTACTGGAATAACAATGGCGGATTAAACTGCAGATTGCTTTGAAGAAAAAGAAGGTAATGAAAAACTGGACATATAAGTAAATAATAAGTTAATCCACTGCACTTGTTCAAATAGTTTTCAGTAAATATTTAAAGCATTCTATTGTGGCACGGTTAGTTGTAAAATTGGAATGTTTGTTTTCGTTTTTTATTTTTCGTTTTTCGTTTATTTACTTTAAATTCTTTATTTTACTTTTTTTTTCGATAATGAAAAACGTGTTGTATACTGATGTCGTTAATAAAATTAAGCCTGTCTGTCTGTCTGTCAGTCTGTCTGTCTGTCTGTCTGTCTGTCTGTCTGTCTGTCTCTCTCTCTCTCTCTCTCTCTCTCTCTCTCTCTCTCTCTCTCTCTCTCTCTCTCTCTGTGCGTGCGTGCGTGCGTGCGTATACAAAAGAAAAAGGGGAGATGTAAAAAAAACACGAAAATACGGACTATACAATTTTAAGCCTGGTAATTTTTATTCATTTCCTGAGTTAGTTGTTCTTAAACACTTAAACATGTACAAAAATACGTTCTTTCGAATTACAATCTTATGACAAGTGACGCGTACATTTAGTCTAAGATAAGAATGATCAAAAGCGTAATAAACCATGTTTTTAATGTTAATAAATTCTGGAAAATGATTGTCTCCCAACAGTGATTCCTTTGATATTGGTTCTCTTGCGGGACTCACTAGAAAAAGTATCGTCCGATGAAAAAAAAAAAAAAATCACTCACTAAAAAACTAAAAATGAAGAAAATTAAAAAAGGATTATTTAGATAAAATACATTTTTATCTAATAAGTTAAATTTATTTATTCAGTATTTTTACATTAATTGAAAAAATTCCAGTTACAAGCGGTTTATTAACCAAATCATTACACACACACACACACACACACACACACACACACACACACACACACACACATATATATATATATATATATATATATATATAACCTCATACTGTCGTGTAGCAAGTCAATAAAAAGTGTAATATAAATAAGTTTCAAAACGATCGAAGAATGTGGGAATGACAAGCTAGTGTAACGGTTAGAGACTTCGCCTGTCAGCTTGACAGTCGAGGTTTCGAGTAACACGCGGAGCAGTCTCCCATGTCTATAACCTTGATGATGAGAATTAATAGGTCGAAATGTAAATTCAGGGATTGACATTTTCTCGATTTATTTAGCCTTACATTTGAGCATATATGCCCGCCTAAATTCATTAATTATTAACTAATTAACTTTCAAAATTACGTATGACTTCAATTAAGCACATATCCTCTAAAAATTGTCGGCTTAAAGCCATATAAAAAATAAACACATTTGTTTGCTTACTTAACCTCATATATATGTGTATATATATATATATATATATATATATATATATATATATATATATATATACAAAATCTTTAGGAACAGCTATGAAATCAAGTGTTTAGGAATATAATCAAATTGTTATAAGAATAAATAAACATATTAACAATGAATTGCCTTTGCGTAATCGTTTAGTAAATATTGGTAAGCATAGATAGATTAGTAGGGCACACAGTGAGGAGCTCGCTCAGTACGCTAGTGAGCTGGATTGCAATATCACTTTGTTAATTATCTTACCGCGGTAGATGACCCAGGTGTTTTTGTATGGCCATCCAACTGGTTGGTTGGTTGGTTGGATTTTACGCTACGTCAAACCCTTGTTGGGTTATTTCATGCTGAAGACATTTTGTTTTATTCATTATTGTTGGGTATTCAATCTTTTCAAACTCTTTTTTCTTTAAACGCATATTTAATACTCATTTGTAATCTATTCAACCCATATAGGCGACCCTAAAAGGTACTACCACTACGGGCCAGGGTGGACCTGGGAGTAATGGCGATTAAGGGGTACCCAACATTCCCCAGAGTTCTAGAATTGGAACTTCACCTAGGACACCAAGACCCTCAGACACCACCTTCTAGTACATACATGTTGGTGTATAAGTAGAGTGATGTCCCCCTGTGTGTAGTCTAAATGGACTGGTCTGCCCTTGGGAGAATGGGCATAAATAAAGAGCCGAGAGGCGGCCATGGGGAATTCATCGACCGACGTTTGAACTGCTGACCACGTCTTCTGTACTTTATATAGCGCTGTGAACAGGAATTTTTACCTTGGATTTCAAAAGTGATAATGGCTACACCACAGGTGAACATTGACCACCAATATTTTGAGCTTATGAGGCAACTGCTTGAACTACAATGGGAAAACATAGCGCTCAGGAAGGAAAAACCAAATGGGCGTTTACACACATCCCAGGTTAGGAAACCGGATAGACCTCGATAGGACTAGACGCAACTGACGGCGACTGGGTAGATTTCATCGACAACTGGACCCGACACAAGGACATGTGCGGATTGGAAGACCCAGCAGTTATCAGAAACTAGTTACGAATGGCCTGTACACCCGAAGCAAACAGATTGCTATTCGAGTTGATAGAACCCGAGGTACTCAACTCTGCCATGGAGGAACACCTGTTGCAACAAATAAGACTCGTTGCAGTGAAAGGATTGCACAAAGAAGTGCACAGACAGAATTTTCACTCCATGAGGCAGAAAGAGGGTGAGTCAATCACACATTTCCTTGCTCGATTACGTGCCCAAGCGAAATATTGTGAATTTAGAGTTACCTGCCCGAACGAAGTGAACTGTTGGCGACAGGTAGAATATTCCTGTGATATGGTGGCTGGGCAAATGGTAGCAGGCCTTGAGAATACGGAACATCAGAGTAGAATATTAGCGGAGGCTGCTACCCTCGCCACTCTCGAGCAGAAGTTAATAAGTTAGTTTGTCTGGAGAACACAGACAAATCTACCCCTCACCCCCATAACAGTGTACACTCCCTTGAACTCTCCAATGTTCAAAAGTCAGATCACAAACAGCGGTTAGGGGAAACCAAGACATCTTCAACCCACGATACACATCGCCTAGCAGGGGATGTGGGAAGACTTCACATCCCAGTGGATCAATGAGTCGGAAGGACTGTCCAGCGGGTAAGCTGGTATGCTATAATTGTGGATTGACGAGGTACTTGAAGAAGGTTTGTCGGAAGTTTGTGGCATCCAGGACGGAAGCTACGAGCAGAGCGTCAAGAAGTGAGGAGTCAGTCATGTTTGCAACACCCCTGTTCAAGACCTAAATATGTCCCCAGCTATAATGCTGTTTGGACGAATTATTAAAGACCACCTTCCAGTCCTAAGGGACAAGTGCCAAACACGGAAGCAGTGGAAAGAAATAGGGGAGTTAAGGGAGGTTGCGATGGCTAAGAGACACATGCGGAACGAACAGTTCTATAATAGACATTGCCGTACGCTTCTGAAACTACGGATCGGCGACTTCATCCAAATCCAAAACCAGGATGGACAAAAACGGGGAGGATCGTGGAGACGTGTGGTAACCGACAGTACCAAGTACAGGTGGATGGGAGCAATCGAATAACACTGCGCAACCGTCGCTTCCTCCGTACAATATATCCAGTGGTTGACGGCCTACATTGTTCCACACCAGAAACTTTACACCTACCCACGAATTCTGGCTCCCACAGCAACATCAACCTGATGAGGCCATGGACACCGATGAGAACTTCAATGTCGCATCGCCTGGTGGGCAACACGAGCCCGAGGAAGGAATGGAGGTTAACGTGTGGCAGAGGGTGATGAAGGAGAGTGCCTACACCCATTCGAACTCCCATCGAGACAACGCTCGTGCCGCAGGATACGTGCACCAAGAACCTTGTCCCCACAAATGCGTGGACAATCACACGAATACTCAGACGCATACAAACCATGATGACCACATCGGTTCATTTCGTGATCACTGGGGAGGACATGTATAAGTAGAGTGATGTCCCCTGTGTAGTCTAAATGGACTGGTCTGCCCTTGGGAGAATGGGCATAAATAAAGAGCCGAGAGGCGGCCATGAGGAATTCGTCGACCGACGTTTGAACTGCTGACCACGTCTTCCGTACTTTATAGTTGGGACAATCATATAGGTGCAAGGGCTTGACGTGACATTGATTGATCGAAGAGAGCCTCTCCGACCACCCGTCTAGCCTAAGTAAGAGCCAAAGTGGAGTGTTGCATTTCATGTACTACTTAGCCACCAGGATTCCGTCCTTAAGCATCACTGATCGCTACCCACGACAAGAAGTGACCCCATTGGGAGGGATCTTACCCCTCTGCAGATGTGCAGTCGGTATATTCTAAAGTCTTTTCGACAGGGCTGAGGTGTATTTTGTATGAACATCTAACTGGGTAGTACTCCAAGCGTAAAATTCTGCCGTTTTTGTTTCTTTGTTTGTTGTTTGTTTGTTTGTTATTTGTTTTTGTCGTTTTTTTTTTTTTTTCTTTTTTTTTTTTTTTTTTTTTTTTTTTCTCTTTTTTCATTTTTATTTCTTTTTTGTTCAGATGAGATCATTGTCTGCCTTTGCAATACCGGCATAGTTTTCCATCATCTCCTTATGAAGCCAAGTAAAAACTTTGGAATTTTGCCAGTTTTCAACATCTGATTATTCTCGTCTTTACCAATCTTACCTTCGATCATAACAGAAGTAGTAATGGTAAATAGAAACTGGGAATTGTCCGATGGTAAAGGAGTATGGTTAATAGAGTTTATTAGAGAATCTATTGAAGGTGAAATAACCAACGGGATTCCTGAAATCAGAGAATTAAAGAATTTAAAGTTTAAAGATAAAACAACTTACAAAATAATAATAATAGTAAAAAAAAGTATTCAAAATCAAATTAAAAATACTAGCAAAAGTATCCGCCCTTGGGTGCAAGTGTTTAAGTTTTGATATAATGAAATATCATACCAAATTAGAAAATTAACAAAACTAAATAAGAACGAATATAAAAATATTACACTTATTTTAATGTTATTTTAATTGATTTCTATTTAAAATTATAAATACTAGCGACAGAAAACACCCTACGGGCGTCGTAAAAATTAATTTTTGAAAGACATTGCCTGAGAGGGTGAGAGTTAAAAATTCAATGTGTGAGAGTTTGTATCATAAGTAAGCAAAATCCTCATATTTATTAAAGGAGTAAAAAAACAAAAAAACAATTTGAAATGAAAACTGGGCCTCGTCCCTCTCAAAATGTTGCGTGCATGTGATAATCAAACAATTATTTTGAATATTTTCCACATAATTTTACACAAAATCGTAGGTATTTATTTATTTGTAAACTTTTTAGTTAACTTCTTGTTACTGTAAAAAAAAAAAAAAAAAAAAAGGGACGAGGTTAAAAACCAATTTTTAAAATTGCTTACTCAAATTTTGGGTGTATATAGCATAAGAATATTGTGACGTAAGCTGTGTCGTAGAGCTATGACGTAGTTTTTGTTACAGACAGAAATACGGACAATCTCCATTATTAATAGATAGGATTGCTTTTAATACTTTTGAGAATAAAACAATAATATTAGAGATCAATAACACCAACTAATTATTTATTAAACCCAGTTTTGTTGAAATCATTATGCAAATTATTCCCATCATTCATAATGGAAGTTGTATTGGTAAATATGCATTTGGAAGTGTCCGGTGGTAAAAGAGTGCGATTAATAGAGTTTATTAGAGAATCTATTTTTGTAGTAATGGAAAATTGCCAGGTCAAAGAAACGGGAACAGTTAGAAAGGTTAGTGCAGTGAAAGTTTATATATACTAGCAAATGTATGTGCCATCCACCGGGCGGAAGTATTTATGTTTTAATGTAATAAAATACTATATTAAATTAGAAAGACTTAAAAACTAAATAAGAACGAATATAAAAAATACTACACTTATTCTAATGTTATTTCAATTGATTTCTATATAAAAATTATATATAGAATTGCTTTTAATAGGTTTGAGAATAACATTATAGTATTAGAAATCAGTAACAGCAAATAATTATCTATTAAACCCAGTTTTATTAAAATCATTATGCATTCTTAAAGATAATATATAACACATATTTCAGGATTTTTAAATGTATGAATAATATGGGTAGTTTTGCGGCAAATCTAACTCAGCTAGACTTTAATAGAGGCATTATTAATAAATAAGATGCTAATTAAAATTAAATAATGACTATTTCATAATCGTGGTGAATATAACTTCAATAACTAAGGAAATCGTGATGTCAGTGGTGACGTAATTTCGGTTACAGACAGACAGTTACATAATCTCCATTATAATATTATATATATATATATATATATATATATATATATATATACTCTTATTCCTCCCATATATATATATATATATATATATATATATATATATTATATATATATATATATATATTCAAATAACAGACAAAGATAACAAGAAAGGTTAAATAAAAAACCAAAGAATAAATACTTGTCTGCCATTTTCAACAAAATATGCCAACAAGAGAATCAGCTGCTTAAATATAGATTATACAATCCCGCTCAAAAGTTTGTGACCCAACCCCTCAGACTAAAAGTGGTCACATAATTTTGCACATGTCAAATTTTTCAGTTTTGGAGAAATAAATCACATTTTTTAAATTGATAACTGAAATACATCCCTTTATTTATTTTTATATATTTTTATCTTATTTTTTATTTTGTTTATTATTTGAAATGTTTATTTATAATCTAATTTTCATCTTTTTACAAAAACAACCATGTCTGGGGGTTAATAAACTTTCAAGTGGCGCACATACACACACACACACACACACACACACACATGTATATATATATATATATATATGTGTGTGTGTGTGAGAGAGAGAGAGAGAGTGTGTGTGTGCACGTGTATGTGTACGTGTGCGTGTATGTTTGTATGTGTGCATGTGTGTGTGAGTATATGTGCGCGTGTGTGGGTGTGCGTGTGTGTGTGTGCGTGTATGTGTGCGTGTGTGTGTGAGTATTTGTGTGCGCGTGTGTGAGTGCGTGTGCATGTGTATGTGTGTGTGTGTGTGTGTGTGTGTGTGTGTGTGTGTGTGTGTGTGTGTATTAGCTACTTGATGAGAAATAGCCGGATGATCAAATGTTTATAGAAACTAACATAAACCTTCTCTCTCCCTAAGATACGCACGCACACACACACACACACATACACACACGCGCGCGCGCACGCACGCACACGCACATGCACGCACATGTATACACACACTCATGAACACATATCAATGGTCGCATTCATGTACTCATTCGAGCCTTAGGCCTACACAAACATGCATAGTTAATATTCACAGCTGCTGACAAATTTTCAGCCAAAGGCAAACATAGAAAGAGAAAAACAAAGAGAGAAGAGAAAAAGAAAAAGAGAAAGAGAAAGAGAAAAAGAAAAAGAGAAAAGAGAAAGAGAAAGAGAAAGTGAAAAAAGAGGAAGAGGAAGAGAAAAGCTTTAGAAAAGAAGAAGGTTTGAAAGTCGTGGATTGTCCTTGACTTAATTCTAGTATGCTCATGTCAATATATATATATATATATATATGTGTGTGTGTGTGTGTGTGTGTGTGTGTAAGTGTGTGTGTGTGTGTCACTATATAGCTATAGTTACGGAAAATTAACACCGTAATATTTAATTTGATTCTAAATCTGCTCTGGTATTTTAGCATTGAGCACCTTTATATGCTAAAACTTTTCATGTCCACTCTCCATTATATTAAGGGCCGGGTTAGCTCAGTCGGTAGAGCGTTCGGCTAGAAACCACATGGTTCCTAGTTCGATTACGGTCCTCGCCAACTCAGCGTATGAGTAGCACAGGGATCTGTGCGGTAAAGTAAGGAGCTGATGGTAGGTGAGGCGCTCCACCTCAAACGCTAAAACAATCTCCTTGGTCTAGCGCTATTGAAAAGGGGATAGACTCCCTCGCTGATTGGCTGATACTGACTTTAGGCCGCTCCGACGACTTTACTTTTTACTTTATATATTATATATGTGAGTGTGAGGGGGGTTTATGATAGCGTGGAAATAAGTCAACGGCGCTGGGTTGCAGCCAGTTTTTCGCCAGCCTGATTCTCAAACTATATATATATATATATATAATGTGTACAGAAATAAGCTACTCGAGTTTCACCATGATGATCTTCAGGGTTAAATCCCCTGTATTAATCAATATATTGATTAATTACAGTTAATTGCGGGAGTTGATGTTGTAATTATAACCGTTGAAAACAGTTTCGCAATTAATGAACGCTGTTGCGTCATTTTTAAAGTTCAATGACAGACATGATGTTGATATGTCGTAACTGTAGTTGTTAATATGGAATATCTAAAAATATATATTTTTCTAAAAAGAATTTTTTTTGTTGAAAAAATCAAACTTAAACATTTTCAAAAGTTCACTTTAAAAATTTTTTTTTTTTTTTTTTTTTTTTCCATAATTTCCATTTCCGTTTATGCATGCATTTAGCAAAAAAATTCTGATCTTTGGTTCAAAATTTCTCTGGTGTTGATATAGCCGCTATTATTATTTTTTTCTCGGAACATAGGTGACAGAATTTATCACCTGGGTTATAAGATCGGGATCTTTTAATAATTTCCCATTCTATAATGGGGTTTGTACCGTATTTATTTGTGATGTCCCAGAATAATCCCAAAAAGTAAAGTTTCCAATGAACTGAGGACTAAAGGAAACTGTTCACGCGACTATATATTATATATTTTATTTTTAATATATATATATATATATATATATAATATATATATATATATATATATATATATTTACGAAAACAAATCTTTGGGCGTTTTCTTTTAATTTTTTATTTTTTTCTTCTTTTTTTAGTGTCTCAAAGGATTCGTAAAATGGAATGGAATGGAATGCTTTTTATACGTAATTTAATATTATCTCTTGCAGGCTATTCTACATTAGTACGAATGCTTTGTATTCGTTATCTAATGATATTATCTCTTGTGTGCTATTCTACATTAGTACCAATGCTTTTTATACGTAATCTAATGATATTATCT
>CM042141.1:17524513-17554513 GCA_023376005.1 Doryteuthis pealeii
TTAGAAATATAATTTCCAAATGTGTACAAATAAAATATTATTGCAAATGATGTTTATATCTGATAAGTGCCAATCTTGACTTTGTGAAGACAAAGTTTATCATATAAACATTTCCTCCTTATTTATATAATCGTAAAAGAAAAAGAAAAAAAAACATTGTAAATAAAAGTGACTTTCTTTGCCTGTTGAATCGGTCGACGACTTGTGAATCTGCAAATAAGCAAAAAATAGAATCAACGAGCAAAAGAAATTCGGTTAAATATCGCACTCATCTTTTAAGAAAGGATATTTGATAGTGCAAACAAACGTAAACAACTGACGTCGGCACAAACCAGAAAGTATTCTAAGTAAAGTATATATATATATATATATATATATATATATATATATATATATATATATATATATATATACTGCACACATGTAGAAATAGTGGATATGTGGGAGAAACATCAACACCCTTTAGACTAAGACTAAATAACACAAATCCACTATAAATCTCAAATCCCCGCATAGTACAATAGCACTTCATTTTAACACCTTATCACACAACCTTACACACCTCAAATGCATCTTATTAGAACACGCATTCCCAACAACGCAATCTAGAAAAACAATCAGAAACTAAATGGATTCTAAAATTACAAACGCACGTGAAGGGATTAAACGCAGATATCGGAATTCTCCGTTATTACAAATATTTACAGACGCTGCCACTGTCGATAACAACAGAGACAAGGAAAACGTTAAACAGTAATAACATTTGACAAAGGGTATCTAACGAACCTGAAAATTTATGAGAAAAAATAATTTAAAAAATAAGTGAATCCAATACTCCATAATATCGAGTTCATTCATTTATACATTTTTAATGCTTCATAATAACGCCCAATTTTTAAAAAAAACATTTTTTTTAATATATATATATATATATATATATATATATATATATATATATATATATATATTAGCAAGACCTGTGGATATACTACTGTATGATTTAATTACTATGTTTACTTAAGTGCTATTGTGAAATAGTTGAATATGTAAAAAGTATAATAATATAATCTTAATTTAACTCTCTCACTCTTTTTTTCTTTCTTTCCTTCTTTTCATCTTTTCATTATGTTTGATTAAGACAGATTAGCGCTATCACACACTCACACTCTCTCAATCTTCCCCCTACTATCTTTCTTTCTTTCTTATATTTTTTTTGTGTAGTATGTCCTATTTCTTCCCTTTCTATCTTTCATAATGAAAACAGAATGGGCCATTATTTAGCTGAGGTGATGACACTCAAAAGAAATAAGAATTCTCTGGATAAGCAGCACCAAATAATCAGGAAAGATAATAATATTCGTCGACACTACGAAAGCAGAAAACGATCAATTGTAATAATCTATTTGACACTATTTTCTAAATATTGACAATGTTGCGTAGGATATAACAAAACAAGAAAACACACACACACACACACACACACACACACATATATACATATATATATATAATATATATATATATATAATATATATATATATATATATATTGTAATTGTGCATGTATTAATTGTCTGGTATGCATTTATATAAAAATCCACATACATTTATTGTGAATAAAAAAAGAAAGAAATTGTAGAATCTAGCGCCATCTCCATTTTCAATACAATCAAACAGAGACCCGGATTTTTCCTTCTATCACCTTACCTATCCAAAGTTGTTCTCAAGAATTATAAAATTCCCTACATCTGACAATATCTCATTTTATTTCTAAGTATTAACTCTCCTCATTTATTACTGAATGACCACCAACAATTTTTCTTAGATCACACACTTATTTAGTAACATGATAATTTCCATTTGATCTCAACACACAACAGATTATCCCACTTTACCTATTTAACCAACATTTTTCAACAATAATAATATATTTTTGATAATAATTATATATAACAATATTTCCCCTTAAACCCCCACACATTTATACTCCCTATTGACACCATTCATTTTTTCACCACCTCATACTTTCATATTTTTTCCAGAAAAACTCCATAATAACCATGTATGTGGATTTTTATATATATTATATATATATATATATATATATATATATATATATATATATATAAATAATAGCTAAACCCAAAAATCATCTGCTAAAGTCTGCTAATGTTTTTTTTTAAAACGAATTAAAATTAATTACATCCATTATTTAAGGTCAAACTTTTGTCTAAATCGATAAGTAGTAACATAATGACCATCAATAAAAAAAAGCAAAATAATATTACACATTCAATTAATTTTTAATACATTTAAATCGATATTTTGGTCAATTTCGATGACGTTCGGCCCTTAACGCTCTTGAAATATGGCGTGTTTACAAAATTCATGTAACATTAGCGATTTTTAAAAATTTACCAAAAATCAGGTAATTATCGGATCTTAATGAAATTTTCAGTATTGATTTATCAATTAATGAATTTTATAATTCATCAGATATTTTATTTCAAAACTTTAATTAAGTATTTTTGCTATGAAAAATTAATATATAAAATTCATTTAAAATATGAATATTCTGATGTTAAGTTTAAAATATTATTTTTTTTAGATTCTAGAAATAAATATCTATTTAATGCAAACCTTATTTTAGTCAAACAAGGTATAAGTTTTGAAGAAAAAACTCTATTGAAATTTAGCCCCCCCTCCTTTTTAAGCAGAAAAATATCGATGTATAATTTTTTCTTTTATAGATTACCATTAAATAATTATCGAAATGAATAAAAAAGAAATCTAAAAAAAAAAATTATTTTTTTTTTTTTTTACATTTTATTTTCCGATTTTTCGGTACTTATTTTCTCATAATTTTGGGTATATATATATATATATATTATATTATATATATATATATATATAAAGCAAGACTCATCTGTTATTTACGGATTTTGAGCTCTCTAGTGGTTGTAATACACATATATATATTATATGGAGGATATATATACTAATATATTTCCTTAAAAAAAATTTTTATACAAGTTTCGGTCATTTATGCTTTTTATTTCTACTGTAATTAGTATCAAAACGCTGAAACAACCTCACCGAGATTTTACGCCCCCAACAATAAGGTGTGGGGGGGGGGCAAATTAAGTGACCTGAAAAAAATAAGAAATTTTGAATAAAATAATAATGCATTATAAAGTTCATTCATTGATAAATCAAGCACTGAAAATTTTCATTAAAATCCGATAATTCCATGATTTTGGTAAATTATTTTCCGTAGGGCAGGGGCTAAATTCATTTTGTCAAAACGCTATTTAGGTCAATTTTGGGTAACTACCTAGTATATATATATATTATATATATATATATATATATATATATATATATGAATAAGATAAAATGAAAAACAAAAGATGTTTACAACTGAAATAGGCTCATCAGGAGAGAAAAGTGTGCAAACCGTTCTATAAATGCTTCTGATTATTTCAAAATTAAAAATGAGATTCATTTTATTTTTAAATAAATTATTTTTATTTTTAAATAAATTTCATATATTTTTAATAAGACAGCACATTTTTTTTTTTTTTTTTTTTTTTAATTCCAACGTTTGGACTAGCAGCGTTCTGTTTTTACTAACGGTTTTTTTCCCGTCTATTTTTGTTGATGACGTCCACGTGCGGTCGATACATTATAATGCAAAAGTTCATATTAGTTGAGGATGGGCCGGGTGTTGCTTTTTAAACCGTCCGAGAGATTTGGCCCCGAACGGTTTGCCACACTTTCTCTCCTGATGAGCCTATTTCAGCTGTAAACATCTTTTGTTTTTTCATTATATCTTATTCATACTGTCTGATTAATTTCCATTTTTATTTTCACACATATATATATAATATATATTATATATTATAATTATATATCTATAAGCAAGACTCATCTGTTATTTACGGATTTGAGCTCTCTAGTGGTTGTAATACAACACACACACACACACACAACACACACACATATTATATAATATATATATATATATATCTCTATATATATATATATTGTTGTTGTTGTTGGCATCCTTCCGTCTGCGAACGACAATGGTTAGTGTCCAAATGGATTTTTTGATAAATACGTAGTTAGGCGGGTTGATATGGAGGATATGTTTGTTTCTCAAGCAGCAGGTCTCCACTCTCACACTGTCGCTGTGTCTAAAGAGAAAGGTAAGATACCAATGCATTTGGCAACGGCGTGTCACAGGGTTGATGTGTAGCATGAAGTTCAGCGTTACTTCCATCTTAGGGACTCCGGTCCGGGTTTGTTTTCGGGGTTTACTCCCTTAGCTTTCATTTTGAAAGTTCAATGAAAACGCGTGTTGATATGTCGTAACTGTAATTGTTAATATGGAATTATTTAAAAAAAACATTTTTTCAACGTCATGAATTACAACATGAACTCCACTATAACCATCAATATCTTGATTAATTCAGTGGATTTAACCCTGAAGATCTTTATGGTGAACTCGAGTAGGTCATTTCTGTACACACAACACTATATATATATATATAATATATAATATGACATCATTTATATTATATATATATACACATTAATAATAATATATATAGTGTATATACATATATATATACACACACACACACACACCACACACACACATAATATAATATATATTATATATATATAATATATATATATATATATATGTTAAGTCTCGGTTGGCTTAAAGTCGGTATCAGCCAATCAGCGAAGGAGTCTATCCACTTTTCACTACGCTAGACTAAGGAGAATATTTTACCGTCTGAGATGGAGCGCCACACCTACCATCAGCTCCGTATTTACGCACAGATCCTGTGCTCTCATACCTGAGTTGGCGAGGGCTGGTATCGAATTAGGAACTTGTTGTTTCCAGCTGAACGCTCACCGACTGAAACAGTCTACAGACTTTTTTCCATACAAATAGATTATATATTAGCATATATTATATTATTATTTATTTATTTATTTATCTAATAACGGTGTATCCTAATAATACTGTACGTTTGGCTCACACACTTACAAAGTGTGATAGTGCAACCATACACATTGATATATATAATATATATATATATATATATATATATATATATTATATTATATATATATATATATAATGAATAGTGAATGAAAAAATGAGAAAAGTATTTGCATGGAAAGTGCTAATCTATAAAGCAGAGCAGATTATAATAATGGTATATTTTGGTTTTTAACTCAAATTAAAGTTTCATGGTAATTACCAATCGTCAGATAGATCAATGGTTTGAGATAGTTAAAAACAGTTGGTGAAATGGTTAGATGTTAAAATGTTATTAACATCAACCATTTCACAACTGGTTTTTTACATCTCAACACATTGATTCATCTGACGATTGTTACATGAAACTTTAAGTTATGAGTTAAACCATAATATTACATTTGATTAATATATATATATATATATAGTATATATATATATATATCTAATATGTGTGTGTGTGTGTGTATGTGTGTGTGTGTGTGTGTGTGTGTGTGTGTGTGACGGTTGTAAAAGATAAATGTACTGGTTTTTTGAAACATGAAAGAATAGTGAAATAGAGATGTGTTTGAATTTAATGTCGGATAGATTCTATAGTGTCTTCATCAGATGATGACCTTGGGTTCGAACGTGGTTTCGGGGCCTTAGCTTCATTACCACTATCAAAAGTACCCTCTACCAGTATTAAATATACCAACCAGCATATTGGTGAGTGTTGGAAAACTTGTTAATTAATTCTATGAGAAAGTGATTGATGTCTAATTAGATCTAAACGCGAATTGAAAATAAAAACAGTTTATGGTTTTAATGCAAAGATGTTTTTTTAATTGTAAGGATACCGCGTATTCTTTACATATTTGATGTCAAGGTTGTAAACATTATATACACTGGGTTTTTTAAACACGTGCTTATTAATTTGCATTTGTCTTGATCAAAACAAATAAATTGTCTGGTACAACAGAACCAAAAATAAATAAATTCAATTCAATTTAATTTTTCTTTTTCTAATAAAGATAAAAGTAAAAGTCGTCGGGGCGGGCTAAAGTCGGTATCACACCAGTCAGGAGGGAGTCCTATCCTTTTTCATAGCGCTAGACTAAGGAGATTGTTTTGGCGTTGGGGTGGAGCGCCACACCTACCATCAGCTCCTTACTTTACCGCAAAGATCCCTGTGCTACTCATACGCTGAGTTGGCGAGGGGCGGTATCGACCTAGGAACCTTGTGATTTCTAGCCGAACGCTCTAGGACTGAGCTAATCCGCCGCCTTTTCTATACAAAGTTGATGCCAAATTTGTTATCAATTGAACTTTTTGTATTTCTCTGATTTTTTTTTTTTTTTAGATGAAGGCTTGATAATTTGGATTATTTGGATTATTCGACTATTGTTCTCACCTATATTGTTTATCTGTAAACCTTTCGTTCGATGTGCCCTCGACCTTCTTCAGGTATTTCTTGTCGGACTCGGGGCGCTTCTTGAACTCGGGAACCTCCTCAGACCGGAGCCTTTTTCGGGCTCTGGACTTCTTTTGGAACTCGGGAATCTTCTGTCGTTAATCGGAAGCGACACGGAACTTTGAACCCAATCCTTTATTTCTCACGGGGTACGTTTCTCATTCCGGTAACTGGTACAAGTATTAAGTGCGCGTTAATTATTATTCAATGTTACGTGTCCTGACCAGGAGCCTGCAGCCTAGAGTGTAACTGTCATTTATAACTGTATTAACTCAACGCCTATATCCTCTACGCTTTTTGTGTCTGAGAAGTGAGACGAATCAACAGAATATTACTGGTCCGGTACATTTGCTATAGATGAGGTTGAATTAATTTAAACTTCATTTCGTTTGTAACTGTTCTCTCATTAAATCCTTTACTTTAAACATATAAATAAACTGGCCCTTGTTGGGCGGGGACAGTGCGGTGAATAACTTTTTGAAAAGAAAGATTTGTTATTCTGCAAACAGAGTGCGAGTGTTTGTGCAATTTCTATAGCTTATAAGTGTTTTTTTTTTTTTATTTATATATTAATACTCGTGTTCCTTAAAGTACGACCGTATCATCTTGCAACCCCTCTGGTCAAAATGACACGTCCAAATCGTACAGATGAAATGCAAAAATGTAAATCCTGTTATTGGTAATGCTTATCGCCGAATTCTTATTTCTTATGGTGGTTCACCATCAATTAAATATTGAACATTCTGTTTTAATTATTAAAAAAGAAAGGGAACAATAGGACATGCTACAGAAAAATTAATAAAAAGAAAGAAACTACACAGAAAAAATATAAGAAAGAAGAAGGAGTAGGAGAAAAATGGGGAGAGCGTGAGTGAGTGGAAGCGATAATGCTAATCTGTTTCAATCGAAACATAATGAAAAGAGCAAGAAAGAAGAAAAAAGAAAGAAAAAAAGAAAAAAGAAAGAAAGAAAGAAGAGTGAGAGTGCGTTAAATAAGTTTATATAACTGCTTATATTGAACTATTTAGCTCTAAAGTAAACATAATCAAACGTTGTAACAATAAATTATCATACTGTGGTATATCCGCATGTCCTGCTAGTATTAATATCAATAACACTGCCTTGTAATGGGCAGGGACAGTGTGAATAACACTTTTAAAAAGAAAGATCTGTTACTCTGTTAAATAGTGCTAGTGTTTGTGCAATCTTATAGTTACAACCTTTTATTACAATTACTAGCAAGAATATACACCCTCCGCGCGGGCGTAATTATTAAGTTTAATGGTAATGAAATATATCTAATTAGAAAGAAACAAATTAAACTAGAATGTATTTAAAAGAATTACATGTATTTTAATTATATTTTAATTGCTTTAAATAAAAAAAAATAATTCATAGGGATTGATTTAATACGTTGAGTAATAAAACAATATTAACAAGTTAATAACATCAGTAATATGTTTATTAAACCCGGTTTTGTTAAAACCAGTAATGCGGAATTAAACACACCATATATTATGTACAACCTTTTGTTTCTTAGTGAATACATTGCGAGTTTTAAACGTACTATGACAATGGGCTGTTTTGAGGCAAATCTCATTTTTAATAGAGATATCGTTATAAATAAGATTTATTCTATGGTATTAATGATTTTTAACTATAAATAAATTGAAATATTGATAAACTCCACGCAAGTTCCTGAGGGGTATTGTGACGTAAATCAAGTGACAGTTTCGATTACAGAGCGCACCGACGTTCCATTATAGTAATATTGTTTCCCCAATTACAACTGGTAATCATTTTCACGCCTTATATTCGCACACATTTTGTTCAAATGTCTTTGGCAAGTTACAAGTATTTGGTTCTGTCTTTTGGTTTTCCTTTTCAACTTCATTCTGGAATCTGCTGGGACACGCAAAATCTAACAGCTGACAAGTTCTCTCTCTCTCTCTCCTCTCTCTCTCTCCCCTCGTCTCACTCGTCTCTCGCATCGCTCGTCTCCTCCTCGTCTCCTCTCTCCTCTCTCATCTCTCTCTCATATTATTATTATTATCATTTCTCCTTGAGAGTTTTCCACACACGCTCTCAGCTGGTGGTATTTCACTGGAGTCTGAGAGACAGCAAGTTCTCTTAGATCGCCAAGACTCTTCTGGAGTATCTAGACGATCATTACCATGCTGTTATTAGGATGATCTTGATTCTTCCTGCTAATTTCTGAATTCTCAGTCTTTTTCCTCCAAATCCTTTTGGGCGGGCCTACCTGAGGACCAACGCAAAAAGAATTATGTACTCTTTCCTCGTCATGACCCACAGATTCTTGAATTGTCTGGCAAGGTCCAGGTATTTGTCTATAATTTTTTGTTTTCTTTTCATTTTTTAACTTTGGTTCCTCAGGAACCGCCACGAACACAATCTACTAGATGATAAGTTCTTTTATTATTATTATTATTATTATTATTATTTTTATTATCTATTTAATAATAATACATAATAATAACCACTGGATCAGGTTCCTCTAGTTGGAATCAGGTAAATTAATTCCAAGCTGTAGCCGTGTAGTGCTACTGGTAGGGCTACAGACCATGTGCACTCTAACAAACGACTGTAGAGAAAAAATTGAAGAGGAGCTACACAAGGATGCTGGTGCTGTCCTGACAAACCTGAAGTAGCCCCAACAAAAAGCAGCTTGAACACTTATACTCCTATCAACACAAACACTAAGTAAGAGAACTCTGTACAGGATACTGGATATATCGTGTGGAATTTCCCACGTCATGAGCACAAAACAGACGCTGGAAATCACCTCTTTCAAAGATAAGGGAGACAATTCGCATTTTGTCTGCTTAATAGTAACCTATTTGGGTACATGATGATATCCTTTGTCCATTTTGACACTAAATTTTCTTTTANATAAATATAATATATAATACTAATACTTAACATTAACATTGCAATATACTATATTCCTAATATGTGTATCAAATTAATTTTGGAGCAATGAATGTTATATCTGATAAGAATCCACACACCAGTAACATCTTGTCTATTAGTGAGACAATAAGTATTATCATATAATACATTTATATCCTTATTTACCTATATCCCGTAAAAAGAAAATACAGAAAAAAAACCATTGCTAGAATAAAGTGACTTTCTTGCCTGTTGAATCGGTCGACGACTTGTGAATCTTGCAAATAAGCAAAAAATAGAATCAACGAAAGAAAAGAAATTCGGTTAAATAATCGCACTCATCTTTAAGAGAAAGGATATTTGATATGTGCAAACAAAACGTAAACAAACTGACGTCGCACAAACCAGAAAAGTATTTCTAAAAGTAAAGATATATATATATATATATATATATATATATTATATATATACATACATATACATGTTTCATTGAATTGAACAGACAATTCCTGTCTGACAAGTCTTTCCGATCCGTTCTAACTTCGGCCATCCTTCTGGTGTCAGGGTGGAACTGGTATACCAGTCCACGAATGTTTCGTCACTAGGGCTTTCGGCAATGCACTTTGCCATCCTCAGGTGGAAACGATGGAATAGTTTTCATGTCTCGTTTTTAACGAGAACGAGTAAAAGCAAGGAATTAGTGGGAGGTAATATCAATAGGTAGTGGGAGGTTTTTGGAATGGTAGTAGTTTGAACAAAGCAGTGGTGATTTTTATATATATATATATATATATATATATATTATATATATATATATATATATAATATACTGCACACAATGTAGATAGTGGATATGTGGGACACATACACCCTTTCAGACTAAGACTAAATAACCACAAATCCACTATAAATCTCAAATCTCCAATAGTACAATAGCACTTCATTTTAACACCTTATCAACAACCTTACACACCTCAAATGCATCTTATTAGAACACGCATTCCCAACAACGCAATCTAGAAACAATCAGAAACTAAATGGATTCTAAAATTACAACGCACGTGAAGGATTAAAGCGCGCGATATCGGAATTCTCCGTTATTACAAATATTTTACAGACGCTGCACTGTCGATAACAAGAGACAAGGAAACGTTAAACAGTAATCATTTGACAAAGGGTATCTAACGAACCTGAAAATTTATGAAAAAATAATTTAAATAAGTGGAATCCAATACTCCATAATATCGAGTTCATTCATTTATACATTTTAATGCTTCATAATACGCCCAATTTTAAAAAAACATTTTTTTAAATATATATATATATATATATATATATATATATATATATTTATATTAGCAAGACCTGTGGATATACTACTGTATGATTTAATTACTATGTTTACTTAAGTGCTATTGTGAAATAGTTGAATATGTAAAAAGTATAATAATAATCTTAATTTAACTCTCAACTCTTTTTCTTTCTTTCCTTCTTTTTCATCTTTTCATTATGTTTTGATTAAGACAGATTAGCGCTATCACACTCTCACTCTCTAATCTTTCCCCTACTATCTTTCTTTCTTTCTTATATTTTTTCTGTGTAGTATGTCTATTTCTTCCCTTTCTATCTTTCATAATGAAAAACAGAATGAGCCATTATTTAGCTGAGGTGATGACACTCAAAAAAAAAAAAAAGAATTCTCTGGATAAGCAGCACCAAATAATCAGGAAAGATATAAATATTCGTCGACACTACGAAAGCAGAAAACGATCAATTGTAATAATCTATTTGACACTATTTCTCTAATATTGTTTTTCTTGTTTGTTTTATCCTATGCAACATGCATAGGATAAACAAAACAGAAAACCACACAACACACACACACACACACACACATATAATATATATAATATATATATATATATTATATATTATTATAATATTTTAATATAATCATAGCTGATACTGATCAATATTTCGATTTTACAAAATCATCATCAGAGCTCATTCACTCCGTAGTTGTTTTGGTCGGAGAGGAAAGTCAAAATGAGTTTACAAAACAAAAAAAGTGGAATGAGCTCTGATGATGATTTTTTGTAAAATCGAAATATTGATCAGTATCAGCTATGATTATATTATAAATTGTTTTCTTCTTTAACAGCATTGTGTGATGTTTTCATTCCACCTTTTCATACTCATATTGTCGGATTCATTTCCTTTCTTTTAACTTATATATATATATATATATATATATATATATATATTGTAATTGTGCATGTATAAATTGTCTGGTATGCATTTATATAAAAATCCACATACATTTATTGTGAATAAAAAAGAAAGAAAAATTGTAGAATCTAGCGCCATCTCCATTTTCAATACAATCAAACAGAGACCCGGATTTTTCCTTCTATCACCTTACCTGTCCAAATTTGTTTTCAAGAATTATAAAATTCCCTACATCTGACAAATATCTCATTTTATTTTTCTACATATTAACTCTCCTCATTTATTACTGAATGACCACCAACAATTTTTCTTAGATCACACACATTATTTAGTAACATGATAATTTCCATTTGATCTCAACACACAATAGATTATCACACTTTACCTATTTAACCAACATTTTCAACATAATAATATATTTTTGATAATATTATAATATAACAATATTTCCCCTTAAACCCCACACATTTATACTCCCTATTGACAACATTCATTTTTTCACCACCCTCATACTTTCATATTTTTCCAGAAAAAACCTCCATAAAACCATGTATGTGGATTTATATATATATATATATATATATATATATATATATATTATTATATATATATATATATATATATATATTAAGTAATAACCCAAAAATAATCTGCTAAAGTCTGCTAATGTTTTTTTTTAAACGAAATTAAAATGAAATTACATCCATTATTTAAGGTCAAACTTTTGTCTAAATCGATAAGTAGTAACATAATGACCATCAATAAAAAAAAGCAAAATAATATTACACATTCAATTCATTTTTAATACATTTAAAACGAATTTTTTGGTCAATTTCGATGGCGTTTGGCCATTAACGCTCTTGAAATATGGCGTGTTTACAAAATTCATGTAACATTAGCGATTTTTAAAAATTTACCAAAAATCAAGGAATTATCTGATTTTAATGAAATTTTCAGTATTGATTTATCAATTAATTAATTTTATAATTCATCAGATATTTTATTTCGAAACTTTAATTAAGTATTTTTGCTATGAAAAATTAATATATAAAATTCATTTAAAATATAAATATTCTGATGTTAAGTTTAAAATGTTATTTTTTTAGATTCTAGAAATAAATATCTATTTAATGCAAACCTTATTTTAGTCAAACAAAGTATAAGTTTTGAAGAAAACTCTATTTAAATTTAAGCCCCCCCCCCCGCTCCTTTTTTAACAGAAAAAAAATATCGATGTATAATGTTTACTTTTATAAGATTAAAGCCAATTAAATAATTATCGAAATGAGTAAAAAAGAAATCTCAAAAATAATTTATTTTTTTTTTACATTTTATTTTCCGATTTTCGGTACTTATTTTCTCATAAAATATTTCCTTAAAATTTTTTTTTTCTATTCACAGTTTCGGACATTTATCTTTTTATTTCTACTGTAATTAGTATCAAATGCTGACCAACTCACCGAGATTTTACGCCCCCAAAAAAAGATGGGGGGACGGGGTCAAAATTAAGTGACCTGAAAAAATGAGAAAGTTTTGAAATATAATAAATAATGCATTATAAAGTTCATTCATTGATAAATCAACACTGAAAATTTCATTAAAATCCGATAATTCCCTGATTTTTGGTAAATTATTTTCTGTAGGGGAGGGCTAAATTCATTTTGTCAAAAACGCATTTTAGGCCAATTTTGTGTATACCTAGTATATATATATATATATATATATATATATATTATATATATATATATATATATATATATATATATATATATATATATATATATATAAGCAAGACTCATCTGTTATTTACGGATTTGAGCTCTCTCGTGGTTGTAATATATATATATATATATATATATATAATATATATATATATATTGTTGTTTGTTGTTGGCATCCTTCCGTCTGCAAACGACAATGGTGTAGTGTCCAAATGGATTTTTGGGAACTACGTAGCCTAGGCGGGTTGATATGGAGGATATGTTGTTTCCCAAGCAGCAGGTCTCCACTCTCCACACTGTCGCTGAGGTCTAAAGGAAAGGTAAGATACCAATGCATTTTGGCAACGGCAGTGTCGCAGGAGTTGCTGTGTAGCGCTGAAGTTCAGCGTTACTCCATCTTAGGGACTCCGGCTCCGGATTTGTTTTCGGGGTTTACTCCCTTAGCTTTCATTTTGAAAAATTCAATGACAAACGCGATGTTGATATGTCGTAACTGTAGTTGTTAATATGGAATTATTTTAAAAAAAACATCTTTTTCAACGGTCATGATTACAACATGAACTCCAGCTGTAATTAATATATATCTTGATTAATTCAGTGGATTTAACCATGAAGATCTTTATGGTGAAACTTGAGTAGGTTATTTCTGTACACACTATAATATATATATATATATATATATATATGACCATATTTATTTATATATATATATACATGTACATCTATATATATATATATGTATACACACACACACACACACACACCACACATATATATATATATATATATGAATAAATAGATAAATGATAGATATATATTTTTAGTATATATTTGTTTGCATGGAAAAAATCTGCTTTAACTCACGACACACACACAACAAACCCCCACACACACACGCATATATATATATATAGTAAAATGTCGTCGGGTTGGCTTAAAGTCGGTATCAGCCAATCAGCGAAGGAGTCTATCCACTTTTCACTACTGCTAGACTAAGGAGAATATTTTACCGTCTGAGATGGAGCACCACACCTACCATCAGCTCCGTACTTTACCGCACAGATCCCTGTGCTACTCATACGCTGAGTTGGCGAGGGCCGGTATCGAACTAGGAACCTTGTTGTTTCTAGCTGAACGCTCTACCGACTGAAACAAGTCTACAGACTTTTTTTCCATACAAATAGATTATATATTAGCATATATATATATTATTTATTTATTTATTTATCTAATAACGGTGTATCACTAATAATACTGTACGTTGGCTTACCACACTTACAAAGTGTGATAGTGCCAACCATACACATTGATATATATATATATATATATATATATATATATATATATATATATCTTTCTTCAATTACTTTTACATCTTTCTTCAATTACGCTGTGGACTTGTATATTATATTTCTAATAGCTGGAATATATCCTGAACAATTTTGATACCCACTATACACTTTTTATATAATTTTACAACAAACTCTTTTGAGTTTTACTATAAACTATAATGCTTCTGATTTTTTAAAATTAAAATAAAATTTATTTTATTTTTAGAACAGAACACGCATTTTTTTTTTTAATTTCAGCATTGAATATAGCGTTCGTTTGTAAACAGTCTTCTAACGGTTATTTTTCTTTTCCCGTCTATCTTGCTCTTGAAGATGACCAGTTTATCGAGACGGTCGAAACAGATTTCTGTCAGCAATTATATAACATCATTTGTTTTGTTTTTTAAATGTTAAATTTCATGTATATATATATATATATATATGTGTGTGTGTGTGTGTGTGTGTGTGTGTGTGTGTGTGTGTGTGTGTGACGGTTATAAAAATATAAATGTACTGGGTTTTATGAAACATGAAAGAATAGTGAAACTAAGAGATGTGTTTGAATTTAATGTCGGATATATTCCAATATAGTGTCTTCATCAAATGATGACCTTGGGTTCGAACGTGGTTTCGGGGCCTTAGCTTCATTACCACTATCAAAAGTACCCCTACCAGTATTAAATATACCACCAGACTTATTGGGTGAGTGTTGGAAAACTTGTTAATTAATTCTATAGAGAACGTGATTGATGTCTAATTAGAATCTAAACGCGAATTGAAAATAAAAACAGTTTATGGTTTTAATGCAAAGATGTTTTTTTAATTGTAAGGATACCGCGTATTCTTTACATATTTGATGTCAAGGTTGTAAACATTATATACACTGGGTTTTTAAACACGTGCTTATTAATTTGCATTTGTCTTGATCAAAACAAATAAATTGTCTGGTCACACAGAATCAAAAATAAATAAATTCAATTCAATTTAATTTTTCTTTTTCTAATACAAGTAAAAGAATCTCTAATTAATATATGATGTCGGCTATTTTCCCAGAACTCCTCATATGCTTCTTATTGTCTCTTTAGTAGAGACATCATAAAAAAAGTAAAGTCATCGGGGCGGCCTTATGTCGGTGTCAGCCAATCAGCGAGGGAGTCTATCCCCTTTTCACTAGCGCTAGACCAAGGAGATTGTTTTTGCGTCTGAGGTGGAGCGCCACTCTTGCCATCAGCTCCTTACTTAACCGCACAGATCCCTGTGCTACTCATACGCTGATTTGGCGAGGACCGGTATCGAACTAAAAAGTAAAGTCGTCGGGGCGGCCTAAAATCGGTATCAGCCAGTCAGCGAGGAAGTCTATCCCCTTTTCAATAGCACTAGACCAAGGAGATTGTTTTGGCGTCTGAGGTGGAGCGTCAAACCTACCATCAGCTCTTTACTTTACCGCACAGATCCCTGTGCTACTCATACGCTGAGTTGGCGAGGGCCGGTATCGACCTAGGAACCTTGTGATTTCTAGCCGAACGCTCTACCGACTGAGCTAATCCGGCCCCTTTTTCTAATACAAAGTTGATGCCAAATTTTGTTATCAATTGAACTTTTTTGTATTTCTCTGAATTTTTTTTAGATGAGGCTTGATAATTTGGATTATTTGGATTATTCGGACTATTGTTCTCACCTATATTGTTATCTGTACAACCTTTCGGTCGATGTGCCCTCCGACCTTCTTCGGTATTTCTTGTCGGACTCGGGAGCCTTCTTGAACTCGGGAACCTCCTCAGACTCGGGAGCCTTTTCGGGCTCTGGAACCTTCTTTTTGAACTCGGGAATCTTCTTGTCGTAATCGGAAGCCATCACGGAACTTTGAACCCAATCCTTTATTCAATCCACGGGGGTACTGTTCTCATTCCGCTAACTGGGTACAAGTATTAAGCTGCGTTAATTATTATTCAATGTTACTGTCGTCCTTGACCAGGAGCCTGCAGCCTAGAGGTAACTGTCATTTATAACTGTATTAACTCAACGCCTATATCCTCTACGCTATGTGTCCAATTGGGACTTTTTGTGTCTGAGAAGTGAGACGACATCAACAGAATATTATTGCGTCACCTCATTTGCTATCAGATGAGGTTGAATTAATTTAAACTTCATTTCGTTTCGTAACTGTTTCTCTCATTAAATCCTCTTAATTTAATATCAAATAACACTGGCCCTTGTATGGGCGGGACAGTGCGGTGAATAACATTTTGAAAAGAAAGATTTGTTATTCTGCAAACAGAGTGCGAGTGTTTGTGCAATTTCTATAGCTTATAAGTTTGTTTTTTTTTTATTTATATATTAATACTCGTGTTCCTTAAAAGTACGACCGTCATCATCTTGCAAACACCCTCTGGTTAAAAATGACACCGTCCAAATCGTACAAGATGAAATGCAAAAATGTAAATCCTGATTATCTGGTAATGCTTATCCGCCGAATTCTTATTTCTTATGAGTGTCGTCACCTCAGTTAAATATTGAACCATTCTGTTTTATTATTAAAATATAAGAAAGAAAGAAAGAAAGAAAGAAAAAAAGAGAGTAGGAGAAAAATGGGGAGAGTGTGAGTGAGCGGAAGCGATAATGCTAATCTGTTTCAATCGAACATAATGAAAAGAGCAAAGAAAGAAAGAAAGAAAGAAAGAAAGAAAGAAAGAGTGAGAGTGGGTTAAATCAAGATTATTATACTTCTTGCATATTGAACTATTTAGCTCTTAAGTAAACATATCAAACGTTGTAACAATTAAATTATCATACTGTGGTATATCCGCATGTCCTGCTAGTTTAATATCAAATAACACTGACCCTTGTATGGACAGGACAGTGGTGAATAACACTTTTAAAAGAAATATCTGTTACTCTGTAAACAGAGTGCTAGTGTTTGTGCAATCTTTATAGCTTACAACCTTTTATTACAATTACTAGCAAGAATATACACCCTCCGCCCGGCGTAATTATTTAAGTTTTAATGTAATGAAATATATCTAATTAGAAAGACCAACGAAATTAAATAAGAATGTATTTAAAAAGATTACATGTATTTTAATTATATTTTAATTGCTTTCTAAATAAAATAATTCATAGGATTGATTTTAATACGTTGAGTAATAAAACAATATTACAAATTAATAACATCAAGTAATTGTTTATTAAACCCGGTTTTGTTAAAACCAGTATGCGAATTAACCACACCATATATTATGTACACCTTTATTTCTTAGTGATACATTGCGAGATTTTAAACGTACTAATGACATGGGCTGTTTTGAGGCAAATCTCATTTTTCATAGAGATATCGTTGATAGATAAGATTTATTCTATGTATTAATGATTTTTAACTATAAATAAATGAAATATTGATAAACTCATGCAATTCCTGAGGGTAATTGATGTAATCAGTGACAGTTTCGATTACAGACGACACCGAATTTCCATTATAATAATATTGTTTCACCCAATTACAGCTGGTATCACTTTCACCCTTATATTCCACATTTTGTTCAATTCTTTGGCAAGCTACAAGTATTTGTCTGTCTTTTCGTTTTCTTTCAACTTCATTCTGGAATCTGCTGAGACAGCAAATCTAACAGCGCTCTCTCTCTCTCTCTCTCTCTCTCTCTCTCTCTCTCTCTCTCTCTCTCTCTCTCTCTCTCTCTCTCTCTCTCTCTCTCTCTTCATATTATTATTACTATTATTTCACTCCTTGAGAGTTTTCCATACCCGCCTTCAGCTGGTGGTCTTTCACTGGAGTCTGAGAGACAGCAAGTCTCTTCAGATCGCCAAGACTCTTCTGAGTATTCTAGACGATCTTACCAATGCTGTTATTTGGATGGTCTTGATTCTTCCTCTAATTTCTGATTCCTCCAGTCTTTTTTCCTCCAAATCCTTTGGCGGCCTACTGAGGACACCAAAAAGAATTTGTACCTCTTTCATCGTCATGACCCACAGATTCTTGAATTGTCTGGCAAGGTCCAGGTATTTGTCTATATTTTTGTTTTCTTTCATTTTTACTTTGATTCACTGGAACGGCACAATCTACTAGATGATGATAAGTTCTTTTTTTATTATTATTATCATTATTAACCACTGGATCAGGTCCTCTAGTTGGAATCAGGTAAATTATTCCAAGCTGTAGCCGTGTCGTGCTACTGTACGGCTTCACCATGTGCACTCTAACAAAACGCTTAGAGAAAAAAATTGATAGGAACTACACAAGGATGCTGCGTGCTGTCCTGAACAAACCCTGGGAGTAGCACCCCACACAAAAAGCAGCTGTACGACCACTTACCTCCTATCACACAAAACCACCTAAGTAAGACGAACAAACAACTCTGTACGGATACTGGATATCGCGTGGAGAACTTCCCACGTCACGTGACCAAAAACAGACACGTGACGTGGGAAATCCCCTCCTTCAAAGCATAAAGGGAGACAATTCCATTTTGTCTCCCAATAGTACCTATTTTGTACCTGGTTTGTATATCCTTTGTAGCATTTTGTACAATGAATTTCTTTTTAGTAACAAACGAATGTCGTTTTCTGCTGCTCTTCAAAAGCAGTCGACCCATTTTTTTGCTCTCCTAATTATAGTTTATACTCGTTCAAACTTAGCGTTTAAACAGTGCTACTTTCGGGGATAAAATTCGCCACATACTTGTAGATAATTGCTACGTACAATCATCATTATTTTTAGTGTTTCATTGCATTCTTTATCTGTCTATAATCATTTGTTTGCACAATTATAGGAGATTTAGAATCCATATCTAATACCAATAGCTTGCACACAGTTGTATGGTTTAAAGTATTCCTATCTAAAACGGATAATTTATATACAATTATATTCTTTCAAATAGACCTATCTAATACGGATAATTTATATACAATTATATCCTTTCAAATAGACCTATCTAATACGGATAATTTATATACAATTATATCCTTTCAAATAGACCTATCTAATACGGATAATTTTATATACAATTATATCCTTTCAAATAGACCTATCTAATACGGATAATTTATATACAATTATATCCGTTCAAATAGACCTATCTAATACGGATAATTTATATACAATTATATCCTTTCAAATACTCCTATCTAATACGGATAATTTATATACAATTATATCCTTTCAAATAGACCTATCTAATACGGATAATTTATATACAATTATATCCTTTCAAAATACCTATCTAATACGGATAATTTATATACAATTATATCCTTTCAAATAGACCTATCTAATACGGATAATTTATATACAATTATATCCTTTCAAAATACTCCTATCTAATACGGATAATTTATATACAATTATATCCTTTCAAATACCTATCTAATACGGATAATTTATATACAATTATATCCTTTCAAATAGACCTATCTAATACGGATAATTTATATACAATTATATCCTTTCAAATAGACCTATCTAATACGGATAATTTATATACAATTATATCCTTTCAAATAGACCTATCTAATAATAATTTATAATTATATCCTTTCTAATAGTCCTATCTAATACTGATAATTTATACACAAAAATAAATCAATACCTATCACGAATGAATAAAAATAAACGTCTTTGGACAAAATAACCCAACAAGTGTTGACAAGCCATAAAAAACCAACCAACCAACAAAAATGTCACAAAACATTTGACTCACCCTTATTATAACCATTTATCCCCAAAATTCGGACACCAAGAATAATATTTCAAAAATAGAAGTGTCCTAAAAAAGAAGTGTCCTGAAAAAGAAGTGCTCTAGATTAAACTTTCGGGAAATGACCCATTAGATATTCGGGTTAGAGACTACCAGGCAGACAGATAGTGTAAGTTTGGCCTTGTAATGTTTGACGTTAACCTGTGGGTTACCAACAAGGCCTGTAATTAAGACCTGCTGTGTGTAGAAGAGGTGGGGAGGGGGGAATAAAAAGACCGAAACAAATACGAGTCGAGTTAGTGCTCGGCTGAAAAAAAAATTCTTTTTTTTTTCATACTTTTCTTTACACTCACTTTTCATTCTTTCATCAACTTATTCTTAATTTTCTTTTTTTTTTTTTCTTTTTTTTTCTTTTCGTTCGCTTTTTTTTCTTTTCCTTCTTTCTTTCTTTACCTTATTCTTTATTCTTCCTTCTTTCTTTTTCTTTGTTTCTTCTCACTCTTTCTTTCTTCTTTTTATTCTTTCATTAACTTATTTTTATTTTTATTTTCATTTTCATTCTTTTCTGTTCTTTATTCTTTCATGTTAAAACAAATTTCTTCTTCTTCTTCTTCTTCTTCTTCTTCTTCTTCTTCTTCTTCTTCTTCTTTATACTTGATTCTTTTTTTTTTTCATTATTATTCTTCTTCTTTCCATCCGGACTTAACAGTTTCCTCAGTCCCACAGTCAAGGACGACCAACGTATAACCACAAATTCCACATGACGAACTCTCTCACCTGTTATTATTGGGGTGGATTTCTTGGCATTCATTTCAAGTCAACTGCATTGTAATCATTTGTTTTCCTGTTTAAAAAAAACCCACATGTTTATGAAGTAAAAAAAATAGTTGATAATTATTTTCTTACAAATTAACGACGTCAGGTCATAACTTGTCTTTTTTTTAATTCTTAGTTTATTCTGTTTGCAATATGCAACAGTACTTGAGTACTAATATCAATTCAGTTTCAAATTAGAGGGTAGTTTAGTTTTATGCGCATTTGAATTTACTAGCAAAAAAACGCCCTTCAGGTGGTGTAAAAAATTAATTTTGCCATGTTCTTTCGTAAAGATATGTAAACAGATGAATGAAGGGGCAGTTGCATATACCGACTGCACCTCTGCAGAGGGGTTAAATCATCCCAATAGAGCCACCTGTTGGTTGTCGATGGCGACCAGTGATGCTTAAAGACGGATTCCTGAGTAGTCGTTGACATACAGCACTCCACTTTGACCCTTACTTAGGCTAGACGGGTAGTTAGAGAGGCACCCCTCCGATCAATCGGCTGATCACGTCAAGCCCTAGCACCTGTATGATTTTCCCGACCCTGTTGCCCTTATGGCAAACCCCCAATCCTTTTTATCATATATGTGCTAGAAGGCGGTAGCTGAGGGTCTTATGGCCCTGGATATGACGTTAAACTGCATCTAATGGTGAAGTTCCAATTTGAAGTTTTGGGGAGTGTGCAGTACCCCTTCATCACCATGACTCCCAGGTCCACTCTGACCCGGAATGGTAGTACTTGTTACGGTCCCATCTATGGGTTAAATAGAAAAAAATTAGTTCTAACAATGTGTTTTAAAAAACTGAATAACCAACAATAATGAATAAAACAAAATGTCTTCGGCATAAAATAATAAAAAGGGTTGACATGCCGTAAAATCCAACCAACTAACCAGTCTCTCTCTCTCTCTCTCTCTCTCTCTCTCTCTCTCTCTCTCTCTCTCTCTCTCTCTCTCTCTCTCTCTCTCTCTCTCTCATATTTCATCCGTTTTTCCTTTATCTTAAAGTCTCATTTTTCATACTTGCTTTCTTTCATTCTCTTTCTGCCCCCTTCTCCCGTTCTTTCTTTCTTTCTCTGCTTTTCTCATTTTCTATCTGTTTATCTCTTTCTTTCTCTCTTCGTTCATTTTTTTTAATTTCTTCTATTGCCCTCCTCCCTCATTGTGTTTTTATTACTTTTTTTTTGGGGGAGGGGGTATTTTTGTGTTTTTTTTTTTTTTTTTTTTTTTCAAAATTCCTTTTCTTCCCTACGAACGCTATTAACCTCATTCCACGCTTTTTTCTTTTTCTTTCCTTCCTTCCTTTATTTTTTTTTTTTCATTCTATTATGTCTTGTTCCAGATATTTCCTCTGCGCATGACGCAACCACGTCACCGCATTTATAAATGTGTGTGTCTTCTTACATGAGCGTGTCTGTACTTACAGATGCATAGATAATTAGACTTAAATTTATCGGTATATATATATATATATATATATATATACGATAAATTTAAGTCTAATTATCTATGCATCTGTAAGTATATATATAATATATATATATATATATATATATATATATATATATATTCTTTTTCTCGATGTACCAATTAATCTAATTATTTATTATTGTATATAATTTGGGTCAAATTACCAAATATGCAGTTCTATGCTTTCTGCTAGTCCTTGATTGTACTAATTATTTGAAATTATTATTCGTAATAAACAATATATCCGCCCAGTCGGCTAAGGCTGTAAAGCTGGTCATGTCAAACCCTAGCACCTAAATGATTGTCTCGACAGTATTGTTCTTATGTCAAACCCCAATCCTTTTTATCATATGTTTGCCAAAAGGCGTTGGCTAATGGTATTGCAGCCAGCTGCCATACCAAACAAGTCCTTTCCGATTTTAAAAGAATCTCTAATTAATATATGATGTCGGCTATTTTCCCAGAACTCCTCATATGCTTCTTATCGTCTCTTTAGTAGAGACATCATAAAAAAAGTAAAGTCATCGGGGCGGCCTAATGTCGGTGTCAGCCAATCAGCGAGGGAGTCTATCCCCTTTTCACTAGCGCTAGACCAAGGAGATTGTTTTTGCGTCTGAGGCGGAGCGCCACTCTTGCCATCAGCTGCTTACTTAACCGCACAGATCCCTGTGCTACTCATACGCTGAGTTGGCGAGGACCGGTATCGAACTAAAAAGTAAAGTCGTCGGGGCGGCCTAAAGTCGGCATCAGCCAGGGAGTCTATCCCCTTTTCAATAGCGCTAGACCAAGGAGATTGTTTTGGCGTCTGAGGTGGAGCACCACGCCTACCATCAGCTCCTTACTTTACCGCACAGATCCCTGTGCTACCCATACGCTGAGTTGGCGAGGACCGGTATCGAACTAGGAACCTTGTGGTTTCTAGCCGAACGCTCTACCGACTGAGCTATGTCATTGGTTGTCGTTTTAAGCAACAGGTTTAATTGGTGAAATTTTGTGATGTTTGTTTTTGCATTTGATATAAGATATTATTGAAACAAAAATGAATGGCCCCCTCCAATCAATCGGCTAGTTACGTTAAACCCTAGCACCTATATCATTCACCAAACCCTATTGCTCTTATGGCAGGCTCCAACCCTTTTTATCATATATGTACTAGAAGGTGGTGGCTGAGGGTTTTAATGTCCTGGGTTTGATGTTAAACTATCTGAGGGTGAACTTCCAATTCTGAAGATCTGGGGAATATGGTGAATCCCTTCATTCATCATTACTCCCAAGTCCGCTCTTACCCGGAGTAATAGTACTCGTTATGGTCCCATCTATGGGTTAAATAGAAAAAAATAAGTTTTAAAAAAATGTTTGAGAAATTAAGTTTTAAAAATTGAATAACCATCGAGAATGAATAAACTAAAATGTCTTTGGCATGAAATAACCCAACAAGGGTTGAAAAGCCGTAAAATCCAACCAACTAACCAACCAACCAACCACATTAAAATACAAAGCTTCCATTGGTTGTCGTTTTAAACAGCAGCTTTAATTGGGGAAGTTTTGTCTTGTTTGTTTTTGCGTTTGATATAAGATATCATTTGAAACAAAAAATTAATTAATGCCTTCAAGCAAAGTCTAATCTGTCATTTTGTTTGGTTATTGGAAGGCGCCATGTATTTTCCCGCTTTTGATAGTTTTAGCGGGGAAAACTTTCTTAAAAGGGGTAAATATAATATGAGTTTGGAATGGGAAAAAAAGAGAAAGAGGAATAGAGAGACAAAAATTAAAGATGAAGAGAGATAAAAATGATAATTAGAAATTTGAACCCTAATTGCATACATTTACTTATATACTTACATATGTTTATGTGAAGATGTTTATAAATAAAGAAAAAAGAATAAAGAAAGAAAGAAAGAATACAAGAAAGAAAGAAAGAGAAGAAAGAAAGAAAGAAAGAAAGAAAGAAAGAAAGAAAGAAAGAAAAGACTTTAAAAAGGAATAGAAATTAAATAAGCGGAATGTGATAAAAAGAGTACTAATAAGATAAAGAAAGAAAGAAAGAAAGAAAGAAAAAGAAAAAAGAACGAAAGAATGAATACAAATGGCAGAGTAGAAAGAAAGGATGAATGAAAGACTTTAAAAAGGGAATAGAAATTAAAGAGTCGGAGTGTGATAAAAAGAGTAATAGTAAGAGATAGAAAAGATAAAAGAAAGATCAATTCAATGAAAAAAGAAAGTGTCCGCCATTTTGCAATGAAATTATTCGCCCGGGAAGCCATGGTCTCCAATGTTTCAGTGGACAAAATGCACGTTGGATTTCATGTGTTTTCACAACAGCAACAACAAAAAGAAAAGAAAAAACCTGTCAGTAATTACGCAAATCAGGAAAATGGCGGGAGATGATGGGAAGCATAGGAAGTCTGCTTGAACGAATAAATTAATCATTTTAAGCCTGACTGGCCATTGCCGAAAGAAATAATTATAGTCAGGGGCAGGGGAAAAAAGATAGACCGTAGCCAAAATTGGACTGAATCTATCTTTTTTTTTCTTTCTTTTCTTTCGTCTTTTTTTTTTTTTTTTTTTTTTTTTTTAGAAAGAAAAAGGAGGTCACCCCAAGGTCTTCAAAATTAAAAATTAAAATAAACAATTTTTTCTTTCTTTTTCTTGATGTTGTTAAATTCTTTCATAGAAAATAAATTTTCTAAAAACATTTATGAAGACGGATACATACAAAAAAGACTCCTTTTAGATGAACTTCGGATATTATATGTATATTATGGACTCTCTGGTCGATTTTAGACGTATGATGGTTCCTACAATGAATACCCACACACAGTGATTTATTTATAGTGGTGAAGGCTTGTGTTGGACCATCTGTACTTTTGGCACAGTCGATAGGAAAGAATTGGTGCACAAGGGTTGCCACAAACCCAATCAACGACTGACCTCAGGAATTTTGAATTCAAAATTTTCCCTCTCCTAGACTGGCTACCTACCCAAGATTAAAGAGCCCAGTCTGCTCTACTATTTTACCCATAGCTGGTATATATATATATATATATATATATATATATATATATATATATAATTTTTTTTTTTTTTTGAGGATATGTGCTGAATTGAAGTCATACCTAATTTTGAAAATTAATTAGTTAATAATTAATGAATTTAGGCGGGCATATATGTTCAAATGTAAGCTAAACAAATCGAGAAAATGTCAACCTCTGAATGTACATTTCGACCTCTCGATTTGTTTAGCCGTACATTTGAACATATATGCCCGCCTAAATTCATTAATTATTAACAAATGATTTTCAAAATTAAGTATGACTTCAATTAAGCACATATCCTCCAAAAATTGTCGACTTAAAGCCATATAAAAATAAACACATTTGTTTGTTTACTTAACCTCATATATATATATATATATATATATATATATATAATATATTTTCCTTAAACAATCATTCAGTTATTTTTTAGTTTATTATGAACGGAATATTGCTGTTTAAATTTTATTTTTATACAAGGCAAATACTGACCAGCCTTATCGGCTGGGGCTTTAGAATACATCGACTGCACTTCTGCAGAGGGGTATCCCCTCCCCTAAAAAAATTGGGCCCACCTGTTGGCTGTGAGTGGCGACCGTGATGCAACTCCTGAGCAGTCCATAACATGCAGCACTCCACTTTAGCCCCCATTTAGGCTAGATGGGTGGTCGGAGAGGCCCCTTCTGATCGATCAATCGGCTGGTCACGACAAGCCCTAGCACCTATATGATTTTTCCAACCCTTATGGCAAGCCCCACACTTTTTATCATATATGTGCTAGAAGTAGGAAGCGCGTGGTGTAATGGTTAAAGTCATGGGAAATGGACTCGTCGCCCCGAGTTCAAATCCTGGACGTGGTAATTGCATTTCACTTAGTGCTAATACCCTTGGGAAAGGTATGAATCCTACTCTCCCTCCAGCTATGGGTAAATAGCAGGGCAGACTGGGATCTTTAACCATGGCTAGGTAACCAGTCTAGGAGAAGGAAAACTCTAAATTCAAACCTGTTGAACTCCGCTTAAGTAATTGACCTTGTGTCACATCCTGCTCGTGCGGAGGGGTTGGTAAATAGATATATGTGCTAGAAGGTGGGGGCTAAGGGTCTTCATGTCCTGAGTATGACATTAAACTATGATGGAGAGGTTCCAATTCTGGAGCTCTGGGAATGTGGAGTACTTTTTTATCACCATTTGCTCCCAGGTCCACTCTGACCCGGAGTAGTAGTACCTGTTAGGCTCCTATCTATGAAAAAATGATGTTACGTAGAAAGAAATGAGTTTTAAAAAAAATTGAGATTCAAAAATAATTGAGTCTGTAAGAGTTGTTGAATACCCATCAAAAATTAATAAAACAAAAACGTCTTCCGCATAGAATAACCCAATAAGTGTTGACATGCTGTAAAAACCAACCAACCACCAACCAACTAATATTTTAGATTTTATTTACTACAAGACAAATAGCATCGATCGTCAGGCTGATAATGTTTCTCTTTGTTTATGAATAGTTAATATCCGACCTGAATATATCTAAGAATATCTCAGGATATCTACAACGTAAACACACAAAAAAGAAACTTATGATTAATATAGAGATAGAGGAATACATAAACATATATAAGATATGTTATCAGTCTATCTGCACATACTCACACGCATTTATAATATATATATATATACAGGGTGTTCGGATAAATTTGACAGTTTCATAAGGAAAAAGAAAAAGTGTTTGATAACTACAAAATGTAATGGATTGTAAAGAAATTCAACAGGCACGGAAATTACACTACGGTCAACAAGTTTCACTCAAAATGATTGCCATTAGCGTCGATCACAGCCTCAATCCTGCTCCGGAACCTGGAGCAAGCTGGGAAGGTTCTCAAAAACTACCTTAATTCTGTCGACTAACTGTTTTTTTTTTTTTTTTTTAGTACTGGCACGACGATTGATGTCTTTCTCAACAGCGCCACATATATAGTAATCCATGGGGTTAAGATCTGGGGAGTCCGGAGGCCAAACATTGGGACTGGTGTAGACGTAAAAATTCGCCGACAACCATTTTTGACTTTTCCCAGAGGTGTGGCAAGGAGCCGAATTCTGCTGCCATACATATGGCCTACCATTGTTACCCTTGTTATTCAGGGCTTGCCTACAGTGTTTAGCAACTCCACGTAGGCATCTGAGTATCCTCTAACATTTTTTCTGCAGATTTTAGAGGAATTCTGCTACACGAACGCAATCAGATCGTCTGTTATGTTGCTTTATTCTAGCCACAGCCTCATAGTCTCCATTGCAACTCTCCAGTTCATGCCTGATTGACTGAGAGCATTGGACAGCAACCATAATCTCCTTAGTTTGATGGCCAGTGCAGATCATCATGATACAGGTTATTCTCTTCCATGATTCAGATGGGTTGCAGTCATCCATTCTATCTATCATCACGTATATGAATGAAGGATTCAAACTTTTAAATGATACCTACAGAGAAAAATAACCAAATATACTAATGCACATATACACAAACACGAACATATATATTTATCATATATAAATACATAGTAACACATATACATGATATATAAAACATATAAATACATATATACTAATATACACACGCGCTTACACATGCGCTTATATATATAAATATATATATATATATGTGTGTGTGTGTGTGTGTGTGTGTCTGTTAGTTGGTGTGAATGTATATATGTATGTATGTGTGCAAATTTGAAAAGAAAAAAATATGTATCTCTGGAGGAAACTACGAAAAGAAAATTAACGACAAATTAGACATATAAATACACATTCACTATCACCAGATCTTGAGTTTTGAGCAAAAAAAAAGCAAACCCTATGCGTCTTCTCGTATTTGCCCCCCCCCCCCCAAATGCTCCAACAAAAACGTGGGAATAATGCATACAACTAAAGACAATCGCCATTTTCCATTGCTTCATCTTTTGTTTTACTCTTTTAGATAAATTGTGTCACTGAACTTCGTTCGTTCGTTCGTTCATTTGTTCTTCTTATTCTTATCATTATTTTTCTCCTTCTTTTTTCTTGCTTTTTTCCTTCTTTTTCTCCTTTTTAATTTATTCTTTTTTCCTTCCTTCTCCTTCTTCTTCTTTTTCCTTTCTTCCCTTCTTCTTTTCTTTTTTCTTCTTCTTCTTCTTTTTTCCTTTCCTTCTTCTTCTTCTTCTTCCTTCCTTCTTCTTCTTCTTCTTCTTCTTCTTCTTCTTCTTTCTTGCTCTTATTCTTCTTCTTTTTTCTTGTTCTTCTTCTTATTATTATTTCTTGCTCTTCTTTTTATTTATTATTATTATTATTATTTCTTCTTTCTTCTTCTTCTTCTCTTCTTCTCTTCTTCTTCTTCTTGCTCTTCTTCTTCTTCTTCTTCTTCTTCTTGCAATGCAACTGCTTAAAGGCATGTCAGAAAGAATGTGTGAATATAGACAAAAGGGAACCTGCTACTTTTTCCATGTTTTTCTCAAAAACAACGTGACCATCTATTTTCATAAAATTGTTTACGTTATATAGAACGAAGGCGAAAATCACGTAATAACGTTATGAATGACATGTGATGTAGTAGTAGGTCATTTTCTGACATCCCACCAGACCAGATTGACACAAGGACTTTCGAACGCGGAAAGACATACACTAACCGAAGCTCATGCAGTGGCCAGTGAAAAAGAAACATAATAGCAAGTGAAAAGAGTTAAAAATTAATTCTAATAATATTTTAAGAGTTTAATATTACAAATGTATAGTTTTTCACTGTTCTATTTCAGAATCTCTCCTATTTGAAATTAATAACTATTCAAAAAATTTCCAATTAATTTAGTTGAAATTTGATATTGTAATTCTAATACAATTTTAGCGAGCCGTTCAACATATTGCTATTATCTATAATTAGAATTAAGTTAATAACAATACAGAAATGAGAACTAAGGAATAAATAAACGAATAGAATAAGCCGCTATTGGAAAAATATGAATTAACCGTTATTATCGGAAAATAAATTTACCTCAGTTTAACTAAGGAATAACATCGACTTAGTTAAGTATAAGGTAGGGTCCTGGTGAGATCCTTTAGATTGAAACCATGGTAGACCCTTAACTCTTTTCCACTATTACTATTACTAATATTATTATTATTGCTCTGTGTTTTTTGATATATTGTAATTTTTGGATAATTTACTAATGCCACTGCAACGGAATTGGATACTATATATATATATATATATATATATATATATATATATATATATATATATATATA
>CM042141.1:17559513-17604513 GCA_023376005.1 Doryteuthis pealeii
TTTTTAGATATGTATTCATCGGCTTTTAGTTGATAATAAAGAAATTAATGATAGCAATCATCACTTTGTTCTGTTAATGTAGAAGAAGGATTTAAAAACTTAATTGTCATGTGCCGCCCTCGAGACAGACATATGTAATCCATGCGGCTCTCATGACGTACATATGTAATCCATGCAGGCCTAGGTGTTTACTCAGTTTGACATGTCTGATGTAGACACTTCTAATAGTTGGTGGAAACTAAGAAATAATCCCAGTTCTATTTCAGCGCCGACCGCATTTGAAACCGGAAAAACAAACTCAAGTTTCCAAATTTTCCCATCGCTGCTCACCCACTCCCTACTCCAAAACATTTTTGTCTCCAGACGGAAACAGGGGAGTTAACTTGACACATTTTGCCGTTATTGTACAAAAATAGTTTTAGCAAGTTAAAGTATTTACAAACCCTTCCACACGATCAGGATGTGATACTAGACGCCAAGTTAAACGTGTATGTTGCGGCTGGTTGGTTAGATTTTACGGCATGTCAACCCTTGTTAGGTTATTTTATGCCACAGACATTTTGTTTATTCATTTTTTATGGGTACTCAATTTTTTTTAAACTCAATTTTTTTAAATACATCTTTTGAAAACTATTTTTCTATTTAACCCATAGATGGGGTCCTAAGAGGTACTACCACTCCGAGTCCGAGTGGACCTGGAAGTAATGGTGATAAAGGAGTACTGTACATTCCCCAGAGCTCCAAAATTGGAACTTCACCATCAGAGAGAGTTTAACGTCACACCCAGGACATTAAAACTTTCAGCCACCACCTTCTAACACATATGATTAAAAGGGTTGGGGTTTGCCATAAGGGTTGGGACAATCATGTAGATGCTAAGACTTGACGTAACCAGCCGATTGATCGGAAGGGGCCTCTCCAATCATATATCTTGTCCAAGGAAGGGTTAAAGTGGAGTGTTGCATGTCATGGACTAACCAACCACTAGTATTCCATCCTTAAGCATCACGGGTCGCGACCCACGACCAACAGGTATTTGGGAAGATTTTAACCCTCTGCAGAGATGCGTATTTTACAACCCCAGTCGACAGGGCGGTTGCATGTTGTGTATTGTACAAAAAGAGTTTTAGCAAGTTAAATGCGTAAGTATTTACCAGCCCCTCACGCGATCAGGATGTGACACTAGGTGCCAAGTTAAATGTGTATGTTGTGTATTGTACGAGGGATAGTCAAACATTATCCGCTCTCTTGTTTTGTTTTGTATTTTTTTGTTTGTTTTTTTTTTTGTTTTTTTGTTTTTTGGTTGTTTTTTTTTAGTGTATTTATACAAAAGGTGGAGATAAACAAGTACGTTATTTTTCGACTTGATCTTATTACTCTAGCTGATCTTAACAATACTGTAGTCTAGATGGTCTAGATTCTTCCTCTGATCTCAAGTTCACTTAATATCTTTTACAATTTCTCGGGGACTCTTCCAAGTGCTCCAGTAACGATTGATATCACCGTCACTTTAATATTCTACAGATTTTTTTTTTTTAGCTCTTTCACAAAGTTCATGTATTTGTCGAGATTATCTATATATTGATACTCGTGTTCCTTAATTGTACAACCATTTTCATCTCGCAACACCCTCTGGTTAAAAAATGAGACCCCCTCCAATCAATCGGCTGGTCACATCCAAATCGTCCAAGATGAAATCTAGTGTTGTTTATCCGGCGAATTTTTATTTTTTATGAGTGCTGTCATCTCAGCTAAATGGATCATTCCGAGCAGAGTGTTACATAATCTATGCGGTTGCATTAGATTATTGGTAATTCTGAGGGATGTCTATGGAAAATTTATGTGAAGTCAGACCTTTTCAGAGTCCCAGTTGGCAGTTGGACGTCAGACAGAGCAGTCGGCCTGATGCTCTGTCTAAAACTGTAACTCTGCATACGCGCGCTATTTATGTCTGGGTTGGGGACTTACCGAATAAAGAACATTAAAAGAAAATCGAAGTCTTGTGTTTACTAAAAACTAACAATGACACAGGGCTTCTAATAAGGAGAAATCCCCAACAGAAACCAGACCCGAAGTCCCCAAGAAAGTCAACACCAGACACTAGACCAGACCAAGATGATAGACGATCAGAATAGTAAAGACGACCAGAAGAAAATACGACCAGAGTACAGAAGTAAGAAAAGGGTATACAACATTATATCGATTTGGTACGGTGAAAACGTCAGTATGCAACACAGAGGAAAGATAGACAGAGTGAGTGAGCTCATGGAAGCGATAACGTTAATGTTTCAATCGAAGATGATGAAAAGAAGGTAAGAAAGAAAAAAAAGTGTGATAGTTAAATCAAGAATATTATACTATTTACATATTGAACTATTTGACAATAGCTCTTTAGTAAAGATATCAAACGTTGTGATAATTAAATTATCATACTGTGGTATATCCACAGGTCACGCTAGTTTTTTAATAATTTTTCACGAAAAATTCTCAACAGTTTTTTTTTTCCAGGAATACAAGTGGGTTAGTTCCGTCTCAACTCAAAATACGGATATCCTTCCCCCGTACAGCTGGGCATGTTCCGCCTTCTCATATATATATATATATATATATGAAGTGAACAAACAATCTGTTTGAGATGGCAATAGCCGACAATTTTTGGGAGAATATGTGCTTAATTGAAGTCATACCTAATTTGAAAATTAATTAGTTATATTTAAATGAATTAGGCGTGCATATCGGTTTAAATGTAAGGCGTAAACAAAGGCTGAAATGTACATACAGAGATTGACCTTTTCTCGATTTGATTACGCCTTACATTTAAACCGATATGCACGCCCAATTCATTTAATTATAACTAATTAATTTTCAAATTAGGTATGACTTCAATTAAGCATATATTCTCCCAAAAATATATACATAGCTGGAGGGAGAATTGGATTCACACCTTTTCCAAGGGTATTAGCGCTATGGGAAATGCAAACAGCTTCGTCTAGAAACTGAACTCGGGTCGACGAGTCCATTTCCTACGACTCTAACCATTAGACCACGCGCCTCCATTTAGGGTTGATATGCCGTAAAACTCAACCAACCAGCAAATCAACTAGCCAATCAACCTTCTCATATTCAGAAGAAAATGTTCTTAAACAATTCATAACCTTTCCATGTATACATGTGATTTTACCACTTGTCAAAATGACGCAACATGACGTAGCAGGATCATGACTTGGTTACGTCATAGTAAACAACCAATGAAATCCATCTATTGTTTGATGCGCCAAAGTGTCCCGGAAGAAAGAAGAAAAATGAACCTGTTTAACCCGAACATCTGTCGGGTTTGGTTGGTTGGTTGGTTGGTTGGTTGGTTGGTTGGTTTATAATCAAAATAACATATGCTAAAGAATCGTGACTGAATGAGGGTAAATGGTCTGAAAATATATTAAGAAATAAAACAAGCAGATAGTTGGCGCTATTCCATCTCTCTCTCTCTCTCTCTCTCTCTCTCTCTCTCTCTCTCTCTCTCTCTCTCTCTCTCTCTCTCTCTCTTGTATTTCTTCTTCTCGCTTTACTGTCTCACATTTGCACCCTCTCATCTTCCTATGTAATTAGCTGTCTGTCTTACATATTGTCGCTCATTGAATATTAAGAAAAGAAATATACGTTATCTACGTTGATACATATTATTTCTGCCTTATGCTCTAATAAACGATACTTAAAAGAAATCTTGAGTTAACGAGCAACACATTAATCTCTCTCTCTCTCTCTCTCTCTCTCTCTCTCTCTCTCTCTCTCTCTCTCTCTCTCTCTCTCTCTCTTTATATATATATATATATATATATGTGTGTGTGTGTGGTGCGTGTGTGTGTGTGTGTGTGTGTGTGTTTGGTTGAACACGACGGACATTTTATGTCTGACGAGTTTCTTTCCGATCTTTTCAAGTTGTGGGGACAGTTTTTTAATGTCTGAGTGGAGTTGGCTAATAATTCCACCGAAGGTTTTATAACAAGTACTTTCGGCACTTTCGTGAGTTCCTCCTACTTACTCCTACCGCTACTCGGTTTGTGAAAAAAAAAAAAGGACCACGAAAATAAATCGACTATTCTACACCTGAAGATGGCACTAAAAAGTGCCGAAAGTACTTGTGATAAAACCTTCGGTGGACTTATTAACCAATTCCACTTGGACATTCAAAATCTAGCCAGACAATTTGAAAAGATCAGAAAGAAACTTGTTAGACATGAAATGTCCGTTGTGTGTCTGGGGGTGAGGGTGAGGGTGTCACATCCTGCTTATGTTGGAGGTGGTGAGTGGCCTACAAAATACAGAAACTTTTTTTTTAATTCATAAAATTTTTTTTGATTTTTTTTTTTTTTTCAGATATTAAAGTAACCTTAGCAAATTGAAAATATCAAGTTACAATTTGAAAAAAAAACGTATTAAAATAATAATTTTTCCTATTCAACTAAATGGTGTGGTTGATGATTTCAACAAAAATAAATCTTTGGTGGCAGAATAACTTAAAGGAATTTAGAATTTAAATACCCCCACCCCGCGCTCCAATTCGCCTGCTTTGTCTGTCTGTCCTCTTTTTGTGGGGTTATTTTAAGGAGTGTGGAAATTTGAATAAGTTTAAGACAGCTCAAGACCAATATTCGTACAGAGATAAGAGGATTGACCCTAAAAAAACTTGAATTATGTCACACAAAGTGCTTGAATTAAAGTGCAACATTATATTCATGAAAATGAAGGCAATCTACAAGATATCATTTCTCACAAATAGCTAAAAATATATTTCCTTGACTGAGAAGACTAAATGATTAATTTTTTTATGTGTCACTCTAATGGCCTATAATGTATAAGTGCTAGGAATATTCAATAAATAAGGGGAATTGGGTTATTTCCTAGTTGAGTAACATGATATTACAGGGTGACCCAGAAAAAACAGAACCCAAATTATTTATTTATTTTTCCATTAAACTAACCTTAAACCCCAACCCTAACCCTAACCCTAACACAACCTCCAATCCCTAGTTGAGTAACATAATATTACAGGATGACCCAGAAAAAACAGAACCCACAAATTTTGTAATAAAACTGTTAATTTTAATTTTTTAAAGTTTAATTCCAACAATGGTTAGGGTTAGGGTTAGGGTTAGGGTTGGGGTTTAGGGTTAGTTTAATGGGAAAATAAATAATTTGGGTTCTGTTTTTTGGGGGAGTCACTCTGTAATATCATGTTACTTAACTAGGAAATAATCAGGAATTGTACTTAAAAGCAATGGTTGGTTGGTTGGTTGGTTGGTTGGTTGGTTTTTGCGGCATGTCAAACCTTGTTGGGTTATTTTATACCGAAGACGTTTTGTTTTATTCAAAATTGTTGGGTATTCAATTTTTTAGAACTCATTTTTTAAACACGTTTTTCATAATTCATTTTTTTATCTATTTAACCCGTATATGGGACCCTAACAGTTACTACAATTCTAGGCCAGGGTGGACCTGAGAGCATATCGATGAAGGGGTACTCCACATTCCCCAAGGGCTACAAATTGGAAATTCACCATAAGATGCAGTTTAACGTCATAACCAGATCACTATGACCTTCAGTCACCGCCTTCTAGCACATATATGATAAAAGAGGTTATGGGTTTGTCATACGGACAATAGGGTCGGAACAATCATATAGGTGCTAGGGATTGATGTGATAAGCCGATTGATTGGATGAGATCTCTTCCACTGCCTGTCTAGTCTAAGTAAGGGTACAAGAGAATTGTTGCGTGTTATGTACTGCTCTGCCACGAGGATTCCGTCCTTAATCACCACAGGTCGCCACTAACGACCAACAGGTGGCCCCATTGGGCAGATCTTACCCCTTTGGAGAGGTGCAGTTCATTGGCGGAAAGTCTATGTGTTCCACTCTTTAGATAATCTTTTCGGCTCAGAAAACCGACTTTTAAAAAATAAAACTTGCTTCTCCGTACACATCACACTTTCTTCAGTGAATTGCACACGTTTTGCACTTTTCGGCCACCAAACATCTGATAGCAGACCTCTATTTAAGCATGGAAATAGATATTTTGGGAAGATTAAAATAATTTTTGCTATAAACCAATTCCATACAATACAGAGTCTTCATTTATGGAAACAAATTCTGAAAAAAAATATTTTGCTTTTCAAAAATATCCCCTTTATTGAATGACTCTGATATATATATATATATATATATATATATATATATATATATATATATATATAAGGTGTGTCAAAGAAGTATCGAGATTTTTGTACTTTTGCATTCTGAAAAAACTCGATACGTTTATGAATATAGATTATATATATATATATATATATATATATATATATATATATATATTATAAGGAGTGTCAAAACAGTGTCGAGATTTTTTGTACTTTTTGACACACCTTGTATGAAAAGATTAACGTTCCATTCTTTGTTCATTTCTATCTTGGTAAATACAGCTTCAATCTTGATACTTCTATGACACACCTTATATATATATATATATATATATATATATATATGTGTGTGTGTGTGTGTGTGTGTGTGTGTGTGTGTGTGTGTGTAAAGATAAATACTGTCTGTGCGAGATAGCTATGCATCACTGTTTCAAACTCATTTCTATACAATTCTTAATGAAAATGTAAACGAGTTGTCTTTTGTTGGAACTTCTTAACTCATCTGCATGGAAGGGTTTCGTGTCTTGACAATATTTCCAATTTCTTTTCTTTACAAATAAAAAAAAGACTTCTTTTCGAAAATGAAATGTCAAGGATTGTAAATATAACAAGAATAATGTCTCTCTGTAAATTGGAAATCTGTTTTGTGCATTGGCAGGAAAACACGAACAAATAAAACTGACAAAGTCTTCTTTCTTGTATTCCCGCCTTAACAAACACACTAGCCACAGTTTGTTATAGAAACTAAACGACATTGTTGACGAAAGTAACAAAAGACGTGTTCTTTTCTAAAATAGATGAGTCGACATTAACATTAAATAATATGGGAAATGTAAACAATATAAAAATAGTACATTTGCTGGTAGACTATAACTATGGGGTTTTATCATTTTATGTGGTACTAGAAGCAGCTACCCAGTGCCAACTAGGTATAGGGGGGATAAAAAAAAGCTATTGTGTATTGATTTGTTTACTTTTGAAATTTACAAATGCTGGACATTTTTAAATATAATTTCAATGCTATTTCTATGTATGTCTTAATACTTAAATATCTTCGAATATAAATTAAATCTTCATAATTTTTGCACAAAAAGCAAGAACCGGTGATATTTAATGTGTATATATATATTTACTTTGTTGTTAATTGTTTTATTTTCGTAGTTTGATCCGGACATACATACATACATTGTATTTACCTCGTACCCCACTTGTACGGGTTAGGCACAAGGCCCTATTAACGTGGGACCACCCACAAACCGAAGCTCATGGGTGGCGGGTGAAGAATTACGACGATCCCGTCAGCATTCCCCCTCAGGGGAGCCTCAGCCCTGCCCCTTTAAATCAAGGGGGCAGGTGTTGCCTGGGGGGATGGCCCCCTGGGGTCGACGCCGTCAATTATAGCAATCCCCACCCGTTACCTACATACATACATACACACCAACTGCCCTTTATTAGATGTATAGATTAGGTTGGTTGGTTGGTTGGTTGGTTGGTTGGTTGGTTGGTGTTTTGCGGCATGTCAACACATTTTAATTAAAGTTTTAATCTAATGAAATATATTAAATAAGAAAGACTAAAGAATTTAAATTAGAACGCATTTTAAAAGATTACACTTATTTTAATTATACCTTAATTGGTTTCTATATAAAAATCATTCATAGGATTGATTTTAATACGTTGGAGAATAAAACAATATTAGAGATCAATAACACCAAGTAATTATTTATCAAACCCGGCTTTGTTAAAACCAATATGCAAATTAACCACACCATATATTATGTAAACATTTATTTCTTAATGTTATATAAGATACATTGCAAGATTTTAAACGCAATAATAACATGGGTTGTTTTGAAGCAAATCTAACTCAGATTTTTACAGACATCGTTAATGAATAAGATTTATTCTATGTATTAATATATTAATGATTTTGACTAAAAAAATAAATACTCATTGATAAACAAAAACTGCCACTGTGCCTATAAAAATGCATCGACCGAAATGGCAATTATTTAGGAAAATAGATGTTCAAAGTTTAAAATTATGTAAATATCATTGACAATAAGCAATAAACATTTCTGTGATTTCTAAATATTTTGGAGACCTTACCTGTCTATTGTTCCGTTACGCTTCCATTTTGGGAATGGAGAGATTACGTGTCAACGTTTGTTGTTTTATGGCACTCATTTCTGAATGGAGTGATGGTGTGTTGATATAGAAATTATTTAACTGTATACTTATCTCTCTGGACTGGTACTACATTTGGAGAGGCTGGAATCCTGGTTGCTGGGCTGCTGTTTAGTTGACTGGCAATTCCAGAATGTTTGGAGTCTGGTACCAACTTGGAAACCAACTTGTGGGCTGAGGGATATCTTGCCTTGTGCCATTTAGAGTTTTTAGTAATAACACAGAGCTACTTCTTTTTTCTCGTGAGAATTTTATTTCCCCCAAAATCACAACTGCCGAGAGCAAGAGTCCATGTCTTACCCTCTCAGAGCATTCTAACAGACTCATCTATACTCTCACTTCTGACTCCTCCTCTCACTCTCACTTCGCCAAGTTACATCGCTCGTCCAATTAAAACATGCGATGTGGCATTGATGATTCATCATTAAACTTTTCCATTCTCATCTAACACGCAATCCTTGCTAAAAACTTTTCCGTGATAATGTACATATCAGGTTACACTCATGACTCCAACCCACTCCCCATTATGTTATTGTATAATTAATATTTTATCAACGTATCTATACTTTGCATATGATATCCTTATTTTGTCAGTAATGTTTGCTTTCTTTCCTCATCAGAGGATATCGTTTTCTTCCCGATTTACGAGAGAGAGTCAAAAATTATCTGCACTTTCGCCATACCATAATTCTATTATTGCCACACTGCATTCTACGCATGCGTTGAAAACTGTAAAATGATGTAAACATCATTGACAATAAACAATAAACGTGTCTGTGATTTCTAAATACTTTAGAGACAACCACTGGGATTACCCTTCTATCTTACTTTTCGTTTCTTAGAAATAAGATGAAATCCATTTTCAAGCAAGTGAATTAGTCCCACCTGGATTGAGGTATTTTATCAGGACAACTAAGTCTTTAAATCTTTCTTCTACATGAACAGAACAAAGTGATGATTGCTATTATTAATTTCTTTTACATCAACTAAAAGCCAATGTATACATATCTAAAAAAAAATTGTTAATAAGAAAGGAAAAAAACTATTATTGACCGAATTAAAATAATAAAACTTACAAGTGTCAGTGTCACTTTCGGCCCACATTACCCTTAGTCACCCCTTTTTGATCTCGATTAAGAAAGGACATGTTTTTTATTTACACCGTCAATATCGGTTGTTTGTTAGGATTAGGGGTTAGGGTAATAATTTTTTTAATATAAAAATCGTCTGTTAAAACAATCGGATATTGACGGTGTAAATGAAAAACATGTCTTTTCTTAATCGAGATCAAAAAGGGGTGCCTAAAGGTCATATGGTCCTCATTTTCAATTATAGCCATGTGTTCATTGAAAGCAGAAGGCTAAAGGAAAGACTCACCCACTTTTATTGACTGGGTTAGCCTTCGTTCTTCCGCAACTCAAAGGAAGGAGTGGGAGTCAATGCGTTGATAACAGATTCTGTTTATTAAAAACAAATTGCTATAATGAAAATAAACCACAATTTTCGCCCAAGAATTTTTGGGAAAACCTTTAAAAAAACCAGGGTACTGTAAAAGCACCGTATGAGAGCGCAGTCTGCGTGCGGGTCGAACTTGTTCTTTCTGAGTGCCACATGCGGTACGTGGGCTGTGTGTTTGACATGCTTGTCTTTGAGATTACCCTCCTATCTTATTTCTCATTTCTTAGAAATAAGATGAAATTCGTTTTCTAGAAAGTGTATTAGTCTTGCCTTTAAAAACCGGATATCCGGAACCAGAAGATTGTTTTCGGCAATGTCATCAGTTAAATTGAAATAAGATCAGTTATACTATAATGGCTATTTCAATATCCCCACCCTTAAGGTTTAACAATATTCTCACCCCCAACCCAACCAGATTGAGGGGGACAGGGTGGATATAACTAAGAAATTGAAACCGGATTTGCATTTCTCACAGTTATTGTCATGTGTTTATTAGACATAGCAATTCTTTTTCAAGATAAAAAAAAAATGAAATGATAAACATCTTATTATAATGGAGATCATGCAACTGTCTGTTTGCAACCAAAACTATGTCACCACCGACGTCACGATTTCCTTAGTTATTTAAATTATATTCTCAACGATTATGGAATAGTCGTTATTTAATCTTAATCATTTATTCTAATTCATCTTATTCATTATCGATGTCTCTATTCTAAAGTCTTGCTGAGTTAAATTTGCTCCAAAATTGTTCATATTATTAATACACCTCAAATACTGAAATATGTGTTATGTATCTCTAAGAAATAAAGATAGATAGATATTATATGGTGCGAATAATTTGCATAATGATTTTAACAAAACTGGGTTTAATAAATAATTATTTGCTGTTACTGATTTCTAATGCTATCATGTTATTCTCAAACGTACTCAAAGCAATCCTATATATAATTCTATATAGAAATCAATTAAAATAACACTAAAATGAGTGTAGTATTTTTATATTCGTTCTTATTTAGTTTCGTTAGTCTTTCTAAATTAACATAGGGTAATTCCATGTCATACAAAAAAAGTAAACGTTAACATCCCCAAATTTTAAGTTTCTAATTCCAAAAATTGGCGGTTTTATGTTGATTTTTAGCTCTCCAAATCTATAGTTTGATATTTGCTCAGAACCGAAGTTACATCAGTTAAAATTTAGCAAATTAGAAATCATTAATAACTTAAAATTGGTTAACTTTAAGACTATTTTGACAGCGGTTTTAGATTCCTTGGGTTAAAATGCTCTTAGAAACCAATTCTTAGGAGTAGGAAAGCTCTAGAACTCATTTTACAGATTAAAATAGATTACAAAAAGTCACCATTTTCGCGACACCCCACCCAAATTTGGAGAGATATGTTGATTTTTAGAATCATCATAACTCCGCCAATTTTTGGAATTAGAAGCTCAAATTTTGGGTATTGGTTAACTTTAAGATAGTTCACACCTGTACAAAATTTCAGAAAAACTGAAGTGCAAAATTTTAAGAAATTTTTGCAAAATGTTGTAGCTTCGGTTCTGAGAAAATATCAAACTATCTTTTCGGTACAAATAATGTTCAATATATGTGAAAAATAATAGAAATAATTGTTATCGTAGACGCAGTGCCACATCGGGATATTGATCTTGCTATGAAAAAATGATCAATAACTTAAAATTTGTTGACCTTAAGGCTTTTTCGATATCATTTTTGAATTCCCTGGACAAAATGCTTTTATAAACCAATCTTTAGAAGTAGGGAAGCTCTAAAACTCATTTTACAGACAAAAATAGGTTACAAAAAATCGCCATTTTTCGCGACCCCCCTCAAATTTGGAGAGCTAAAAATCGGCATAACTCCGCTAAAAATTGATATAACTCTCAAATTTTGGGAATTGGCTAACTTTATCATAATCCACACTTGGACAAATTTTCAGAAAAATTGAAGAGGGTGGGTGACATGGCCTGGATGATTTGACATGAAATTACCCATAATATTTTATTACATTAAAACTTAAATGCTTGCTTCCAGATGGCGCATACTTTTGCTAGTCCATATAAAAATGATTGGATAGAAATGATTTCTTCCTAATAACCAGGGTACGAACGAACTGTAGTTTCGATGTGTGAAAAGTTGTCTTCGTAAGTTTGTTTGTTTGTTAGGACTGTAGATTATGCAGAGTTGCAGTCGGTGTATTCTACACCAACTGCACTTCTGTGGAGTGTAAACCCACACACACACACAAATGGAGTTACCTGTGATGCTTAAGGATGGTACCCTGGTGGCTGGACAGTCCATGACATGCAACGCTCTTCTTTGGCCTTTATTTAGAGTAGACGGCCGGTCGGAGAGGTCCCTTCGATGAATCAGTTTTCTCCCCTTTCCATTATTTAGCTGTGGTGACGACACTCATAAGAAATAAGAATTTGGTGGATAAGCAAAACCAGATAATCAGGATTTACATTTTTGCATTTCATCTTGGACGATTTGGGTGGTCTCATTTTTAATCAGAGGATGTTGCAGATTTTGGACACGTCAACAAAACAATTTCGAAATAAACCCTTTTGTTATATTTGCATGTATGTCGACCTTCCTTGATTCCATAACACAACAAGGATTTGTTTGTTTGTTTGTTTGTGTTTTACGGCATATCAACCTCAGTGGGTCATTTAATGCCGATAAAGTTTTGAAATAAATCAATTCTTAATGGATAATACAATTTTTATTATAAATACATTTTTCTATTTAACCCATAGATGGGACCCTAGCAGGTACTACCACTCCGGGTCAGAGTGGACCAGGGAGCAATGGTGATGAATGGGGTGCTTCACATTCCCCAAACCTCCAAAACTGGAACCTCACCATCAGATAGAGTTTAACGTCATTCCCAGGACATGTAGACCCGCAGCCACCGCCTTCTAGCACCCATATGATAAAAAGGGGTTGGGGCTTGCCATAAGGGCAATAGGGTTGGGAAAATCATATAGGTGTTAGGGCTTGACGTGACCAGCCGATTGATCTGAGGGGAGCCTCTCCGACCATCCGTCTAGCCCAAGATAGGGCCAAGTGGAGTATTGCATGTCATGAATTGCTCATCCACCTGGGCTCTATCCTTAAGCATCACGGGTTGCCACCCACGGCCAGCAGGTGGCCCCATTGGGGGAGTCTTACCCCTCTGCAGAGGTGCAGTCGGTGCATTCTAACGCCCCAGCCGACAGGGCGGAACACAACATGGAATCAGGTAAGGTCGACACACATGTAGATATAACAAAGGGATTTATTTCCGAGAAGAAATAAGGTACACGGTTGAATACGCCGACTAAGGTAAAATACGATTAGTCGGGAGTTGCTCTTAAGCTACTCTCTCAGCTCAGAGAGCAAGCCACTAAATAATTCTCAGATTAGATCAACTTTTGGGGGTCGTCTGTCTACTCCACAACAATACTAAAACGCAATATGGTTCGATGCCAAAGAATATAAGGGTCACTTTCAAATTTGACCTCTTGTTGTTAAGTGTTTGTATTTGTTCCGAGTTTAATGATTATCGTCGTATGAACACTGCGACTCGAGTTCAAATCATAGACAAGGCTGGTAGCATTTCACATAGCGCTAATATCCTTGGAAAAGTTATAAATCCAACTATTCTCCCTCTAGCTATGGGTAGAATATGATTAGTCGTGAGTTACTCTTAAGCTGCTCTCCTAGCTCCGAGAACAGGCCGCTAAATAGTCCTCAGATTAGTTTATCTTGTCGGGGCAGTCTTTCTCCACAACGGTACTAAAACGCAATGTGGTTCGATACCAATGATTACAAGGGCCACTTTCAAATTTGACCTTTTGTTGTTAAGTGTTTGTATTTGTTCCGAGTTTAATTAACTGGTTGCGGCACATGAAGTGATGATAAACATCGATGTTAGATTCGGGTTGAGACATGATCAACCTCGACCGGGTCACTTTAGTGAGGGGGGGGGTATGATGTTGAAAATATCCCGACAATACCAATGAACAAAAGAACATCACTGATGATGCACCGAACCGCATCTTAGAGATGGATTTTGCTAAAAGAAATATACGTAATAGAATTGTTTGTTTGTTTGTTGGTTGGTTGGTTGATGGTTGGATTTTACGACACGTCAACCCTTGTTGCGTTATCTTATGCTGAAGACGTTTTGCTTTATTTATTCTTGATGGGTATTCAAAAAAGAATTTTTTAACTCAACTTATTTTCTTAAATCTGAATTTTTTAAACACATTTTTTACACTAATTTGTACTATTTAACCCATAGATGGGATCCTAACAGGTAGTACCGGTCAGAGTTGACCTGGAGTGATGGCGATGAATGGGTACTCCACACTCCCCAAAGCCCCAAAATTGGAACTTCACGATTAGATACAGTTTAACGTCATACCCAAGACACTAAGACCCGCATACACCGCCTTCTAGCACATATATGATAAAAAGGATTGGGGCTTGCCGTAAGAGCAATAGGATCGGGACAATCATATAGGTGTTAGGGCTTGACATGATCAGCCTAAGGGCCAAAGTGGAGTGTTGCATGTCATAGATTACTCATCCAACAGGGTTCCATCCTTAAGCATCACATGTCGCCACCCACGGCCAACAAGTGACCCCGTTGGAGGGGGTTCTTACTCCTCTGCAGAGGTACAGTCGGTGTATTCTAAAGCCCCGGTCGACAGCTAATTGAATAGTGATTAAATATCTACATAATATTAGTGTATAATCCGTCGGTCCAATGAGCTAAAGGGCTCCTTGAATATCCGAAATGGATTCTCTTCATCAACCAGTGGAAAAAAAATATTTTCCCTTTTTATGCCCAAAATAAATTCTGACCAAAACAATAAAAAAGATTTCTAAGTACTCCCAACAGTTTGCAGTCTGGCTGACCAAGTGGATTCACCACGGGTTTTTTCCTAATCCAGACTCATTGTCTAATTCCAGTTTCTCAAGCCATAACCGGGTCACAAGTGTAAAAGAGAAGATGGATTATCTCCGGCAACTAATCACGTTCGCATATGCCTGGATCAAAAACCAGAAAAAGAAACATGGACGCTCCAAAGCCATGATTGAAGAGACGTGATCTCAGTCACGAGAATTGGCGAGATTAACTTGAGGCATATGACCATCCAGAGAATAAAAGAACACAAGTGAAAAGAAAAACAGTTTGTGTGTGCGCGAAAATTGGCATGGTTAGGTTGAGGTATATGCAAATTTCTCCTCAACCTGCAACAGAAAAGAAAAGAGCACAAGTGAACAAGTAACCAATTTTGTGTGTGTGTGTGTGTGTGTGTGTGTGTGTGAGAGAGAGAGAGAGAGAGAGAGGGGGGGGGGAGAATTGGTGCGTTTAGATTGAGACATATACAAATTTCTCAGAGACCAGCCACAGAATAAAAGAGCACAAGTGAAAAATAACCAGTTTATGTGTGTATGTGTGTGAGAGGGAAAAAGAGAGAGTGCTTGAGTGAGAGACAGAGACAGAGACAGAGACAGATAGACAGACAGAGTGGGTGAGTGGGTGAGTGAGTGAGATAGAAAAAAATTGGTTAGATTAGATTGAGGCATATGCAAATTTCTCCGAAAATAGCCACAGAATAAAAAAAAATAACCATTTTTTTGTGCGTGCGTGTGTGTGTGTGTGTGTGTGTGTGTGTGTGTGTGATTTTAGCGATGGTATTTTGTCGTCGCACGACAGTTACAACATTAAAAGGGGGCGGTTTAGCTCAGTCAGTTGAGCATTCGTCTAGGAATCGCAAGGTTACTGGTTCGATAATGGTCCCCGCCAACTCAAGTCATAAGTAGCACAGATTGCGTTATTTGATCTGTGCGGTAAAGTAAGGAGCTGACGGTAGGAGTGGTGCTCGACCTAAACCAAAAACAACCTCCCTGGTCCAGTGCAAGCAAAAACTACAGGGGCGAAAAGTAATAGACTCCCTCAATAGGCTCACGTCTGGCTGATACCGACAATAGGCCAACTCAGCTATAGTGCTAGCCACTCAGCATATGAGTAGCACAGCTTAATCAAACAATCTCCCTGGTCTAGTGCTAGCGAAAAGTAATAGACTCCCTCGCTGTCCGGCTGATACCGACAATAGACCACTCCACCAACTTTACTTTACTTACAGAACATTAAAAGAATGACTTGACAGATAAGGTGTGAATGAATTCTCAGTTGAATGTTAAAACGAAAATTCTGTAAAGTAGTTACAATAGCTTGATGGTGTTAGCGGCTGGTTTAGCTCTGTCCAAAGAACATCCGCCTCCGAAACCACAAGATTCCGGGTCCGTTGCCGGCCTTTGCCCACTCAGTAGCTTAGATCTGTGTGGTAAAGTGGAGTTGTAATGATAGGTGTGGTACTCCATTTCAAAAGCAAAAATAATCTTCCTGGTCTAGCGCTAGTGAAAAGGGTATTAGTCTGAAAAGGAACATAGTAGCGTGACTGGAATTTGAAATCCGCTTATTATGATGACGCAATCCAGTACGTTAGCCACTAAACAACGGGCACTCTCCCTTTATTCAAGTCATCCAATAAAAATAGAATATGTTTCAGACGCACCGTGTTCGTTGAAAAATCTTCAATAATTTGAAGAGATTACATAAACCAGAGGATGGATAGTTGGTTGGATTTTACGGCATGTCAACACAGTTGGGTTATTTTATGCCAAAGACATTTTGTTTTATTCATTCTTGATGGGTACTCAATTTTTTAAAATTCAAAATGTACTATTTGTAAACCATTGCGGTAAGAAAAAAAAATGACAAATAATTTGTTAGTAAAAATATACTACCAAACTTTACCTAGGGAAAAAATGAAAAAAGAAAAGACCAAGGGGGTCGCACCAACCGAAAATAATCGATTAACACTATAACACTCCGTCAAAAGTAATATATATATATATATATATAAACCGCCAGGATTGTCTAAAGCTAAAATGTAAAAAGTGCTCGATACCTAAGTAGAGCAAATAAAGTTAATCCTAATGAGTCAGATATACCTGCAAATAGTTTTGCTTAGTAGCTCATCAGGACAAGAATCTGACTTTTATCTATTTATTACATATATAGATAAGTCAGTTCAAGGAAGTTTGGTATGTACGTGTCGACGTAGAACTCTGAAACGGGAGATCACTCAGATTCGAAATCTTGCATACACATTAATATTCTTCTAACTAAGAAACACGCCAAATTTGGTTATTGATTTTTACTGATTAAGGGATATAATTAATTAATTAAACCAAAATCAGCCAATTTGCGGAACTTTCCGTATACCAGCTCCTGCTGCTAATAAAATATTGTTCGCTGCCTGCTTTCTATTATTAGCGATACCATCAGTTTAGTTTAATTTTAGTGAACAAAATAGCAGTCTAAGCCGTACAGCTCGGAATCTCTCGCTTATTTATAGTCCAATATTTAAGATATTTATATGGTTAGAAAGAAAAGAAAATAATCTTTCGAAATATATCATTTGTATGTGTTTTATCCATTGAATTATTTTCACAGCGAGTTAAAAACAATAGATATTTTGCTTCGGACAGCCGATAATAAGTATGATTTTTTTTTTTCAGACTAAATTTTTACGAAAAATCAATTTTTTTTATCGCCTATTTATGGTTCAATCTTTAAAATATTTATATGGTTAGAAAGAAAAGAAAATAATATTTCTAAATATGTAATTTGTATATGTTTTTATCCATTGAATTATTTTTTACATTGAGTTAAAAAAATATTTTGCTTTGGACAGCCTAGAATTTGAAGTAGGATTTTTTTCATACTAAATTTTAACGAAAAATCAAATCTTATTTATCGCATATTTCTGTTCCCATCTTAAGAATATTTATTTGGTTAGAAAGAAAATACAATAATCTTTCTAAATATGTAATTTGTATGTGTTTTCATACATTGAATTATTTTTTACAGTGAATCAAACGAAAACATTTAACGATAACTTTTTTATTAATACTTTCATTTTAGAATAATGAGTATAACTAAAATCTTTTTTGTGAGAAACTATTCATGAAATAAATATTATTAAATGAATTCATGAAATATTCCAACTACAAATAAAGTAATGTTTAGTTATTAGCTTCTTTCTTACTTTTCGGGGTTAAAGAAGGAAATAAATTAAACTGATGAATTCTCCAACAAGGAATTAAGAACTGAATTTAAATTTGTCGTATGTACAAAAGGTTTTAGAAAAAAAAATAACTATTATAAATAAAAAAAATTGTAATACGGACAATTGTAAATATTTAATTCTTAGCATTCATTTTTACATCGAATACATTTTCTTTCATGGTAAATCAAGATTGTTTCAAAAATATAAGCAACAAAAAGAGACTATTCTTAAAATAAACGAATATTATAACACACTCATTTTAGCTTTATTTATCGTCAAATTTTTAATAAACGAACACTTTCAAATGAATCAATATGTTACAAGAATTTTTTTCTACAAATAAAGACACATGGATTTTACAACATGTTAACCCTTGCGTGATTTAATGCTGAAGTCCTGTTTGTTTTATTCAGTATTATTGAATATTGGTGTTTTATTTTATTCATTATTATTGTTTTTTAACTCATTTTTTATTCATTTACCCCATACATGGGACTCTAACAGGTACTACCACTCCGGGTCAAAGTGGATCTGGGAGTAATGGCAATACAGGGGTAATCCACACTTCTAAAAACTCCAGAATGGGAACCTCACGAGGCAGTTTAACGTCATACCCAAGATACTAAGACCCTCAGCAACCGCCTTTTAGCACATCTATGATAAAAATGGATGCAATTTTCCAGTGCAATACGGTCGGTATAATAATCATACAGGTTCAAGGGCTTGACGGGACCAGCTGATTGATTGGGATGGGGGCCTTTCCGATCGACCTAGCCAAAGTAAGGATCAAAGTGGAGTGTAGCATGTCATGGATTGCTCAGTTACCAGATTCCGTCCATAAGCATCACGGGTCGCCCCCAAGACTTACAGGTGGCCCAATTGGAAGGATGTCTTACTCCCAGCTGACAGACCTAAATAAATAAGGAAGTTTAATACATAGCTCTTTAAATTGTTACTTTTTTAGGGGTAAAAAAAGAAAATAAACTAAACGAATTTATTTTTATCACCTTTACGCAACAAGCAATTGAATTTAATTTTTTTGTCATATATACAAAAAGGTTTTGAAAAAAATATATTTCAAAACACTCAAGTTTAGGAATATATTTTTAAAAATGATATTTCAAATGTAAACAAAAAGAAAAATATTTCCTAAAATAAACAAACATTGTACTATACGAAATATCAGCGATTTTTTAAATTTGATTAATCATTTTCCTCTCTTTATTTTTAATTTGATAAATCATATTCTCTCTCTTACTCCCGTTTTCTCTTTTTCACTCCCTCTCTGGTGTTCAAATTTTTTTTATTGTCCGGTCATGGACCAGGTACTTTTCCTAGTGCATATATATATATATATATATAATATATATATATATATATATTATGTGTGTGTGTGTGTGTGTGTGTGTGTGTGTGTGTGTAGAAATGTATAGTATGTTCCCAGTATACAGATCACACATTCCTTTTTGCTCTTGTCAATCAAAGTTCTTCCAATTTTAATATCTTACTCATCTTCACAGTTCACACACACACACACACACACACATATATATATATATATATATATATATATATATATATAAGTCCCAGCCAGCACCATGCTTTTGTCAAAACGTTAAAAGTCGTTTGAGAGTTAAGAAATGTTCAGATTAGTAATATTTTAAGTTAATGTTTTTAAAGAAGTAGAAATGTATATTCATTAACACATGTTTATTTCTTTTTACCCTATTGTTTCACTGCTAACAGTCTTAACTACAGTGTCACTGAAGATATTAACTCACTTTGTCTTTTTTTGTTTAAATAAGCAATGTATTTCTCAAATATTATTCCATTCCAACCTGCAAGTCACGCAGGTGTCTTTGAAAAGCATTGATTTGAATATGTTTACCGATTTTGCTTTTCGATAATCTAAAATGGTACCTGTAGTCTTATACTAAGTCAAAACTTAGATATTTTTTTCTCGGTGATCTCGTCAGATCATCCACCTGTGTTCCCCAAAGTCTCCCAGTCATCTTGCCTCGGCTTGTCACTGATACTTGACTTTGGGGAAGGAGAGCATGCGGTGCGTGTCGCACAAGCGCACAAGATGTAAAACAAAAAACGTGTGCAGATATTTCTACAAGTCCCAGAGTGGTGGAGGAATGGTGATGTGTGCAGGCCTGACGGGCTGGAAGCACGCAGATGTGAATCTACATATGGCGAGACTCGTGACCTACTTAACGTCACAGCCTTGCTGATTGAACAGCAACGTGCTTCGGCGAGGTTGTGGATGAATGAGCAGCCCCCTGGTTAACACTGTTCACCCAGGCAGTTGGGAAGTGTCTAGAAAAGGTGACCTAAAATGCCGGTTCACCTATCAAGATGGCCAGAAACCAGCGCTTCGACTGATGTCCACATTAGCTGGGCGAAAACAAGAAAATACTACAACATGAAACAAGGCTAAGAATAGCCACCTGGAATGTCTCGACACCTCCCGATCTTGAAGATTGGGAAACCCCAAACTACGTACTGGTATCGTGACAGGGGAGCATCTCGATCTGGGGCCGACATCGATGCCCCTGTGGAAGTCAATTTCAGCGATAAGGACCAATTGACAGAAGAGGGTGGGCTGGATACACATCCTCATGGAAAGACAGGCCGATGGTAGCTGTAAGAAGTTTGAGGTAAGGTGACTCGAGGCCTCCATCCTGAAGCGACACATGACGGACGCCATGGAAACATTTCCTACATTTAAGTCTGACCTGTGTGGCAGGGCCTGTATGTCGAGGTTTCATATGTGTGACAGGGTACATAAAAACAAGTGGATCCGTGGGCCATCTGCGTGCTCACAACTGCTCACAACTGAACTACTTGTAGAAATGGCCTTATTCTGTGAAGAAGCGGCAATCAACATATATATATATATATATATATATATATATATATATATATATATAGAGAGAGAGAGAGAGAGAGAGAGAGAGAGAGAGAGAGAGAGAGAGAGATTAGATGGTTAATAAATAATCATTATCTAATATTAATTAGAATCTTATCTATTAACAATGTCTCTATAAAGGTCTAGCTAAGATGGATTTGCCTCAAAACAGCCCATATCATTAATGTGTTTAAATTCCCGCAATGTGTTCTATATATCACTAAGAAATAAAGGTTTACATAATATATGGTGTGGTTAATTTGCATACTGGTTTTATCAAATCCGGATTCAATAAATAATTACTTCGTTATTTATTGATGTCTAATATAATTGTTTTATTTCCCAGCGTATTAAAATCAATCCTATGAATGATTTTAACCAATTAAAATATGATTAAAATAAGCGTAATCTTTTTATATGTGTTCATATCTAATTTCGTTAGTCTTTTTAATTTGATACATTTCATTACATTAAAACTTAAATACTTACGCCTGGGGGGCGCATATTCTTTCTGGTATACATAAATCAAGCTATAAAAACATAGATTATATCAATAAACATATGTGTAACAAATATAAGTTGTAAAACTATATATCCTCAAACATATACTAATAAATATAGTCACATTTTGGATGGCTAGGTTTTTTTTCTTTTTCTTTTTCAATTACATCTATTTATATTACATTATTTTAGAAAAAATACATTACATTTCAAATATTCTTTAAAAAAAAACAACCCTGCTAATGAATAAAATTCAATACTACTTTCTCATCTTTTGAAAATAATTCTGACTCAGTTTAGGCAACGCCATACTCATTCTTATTTCTTGATCAAGTTTTTTTTTATAACAAACCGAAACGTCTTAAATTTGACTTCACATCTACAAATAAATTTATCTTTTAAAATACATTGTTTTTTATTGATTATATTTCTACTTACCGTTTAATTTATTTCCATATTTTACTACCATATATATATGTGTGTGTGTGTGTGTGTGTGTGTGTGTGTGTGGATATATAAGGTTTATATATATATATATATATATATATATATATATATATATATAAGGTTATATATATATAAGTAAGGTCTATATCCGACTGCTGCTGAAACGATTGGATTTCGAACCCGGTTGTAGGTAGCTCACAAAATGTCTAGCCACACTGAAGAGACTTGATAAGTCGAAACACGTGTCTGTGGATGACTATATATATATATATAATATATATATAAGGTTATACATATATAATATATATATATATATATATATATATATATATATATAATATATAAGGTTATATGTGTATATATATAAGGTTTATATATATATATATTATATATATATATACAAGATAGAAATAATGTTAATAATAGGCTACCATAGATTCAGCCCTTCGATTTTATGTAAAAAAAAGTATTCGCCTCTTGTGATATGCATTTATCTACCTTACACCCCATTTTTTGAACATCCCTCTGTATATATATATGGTAGAAAAATTGTCCCAATGATAATAAATATAAGCTAAACCTATATATATATATATATCTTATTATAATGGAGATTGTGGGTTTGTCTGTCTGTAACCGAAACTATATTACATTCTCCATAAATTTATTTTTATTTAAACCTCAATTATTAATAAAATTGTTTTACATCATTAAGACTGTTGACCATATCTACATACTAATAACATGCAATTGTATTTATATATACAACAAAATAGCGGTTTACAGTATGAAGGGAAGGCTAATTTGCATATTGATCTTAAAAATTTGATTTTAATAAATATATGCTTAGTATTATTGATTTCTAATAGTTTGGTTTTATCTTAATGAATATGAGCAAAAATCTCGTGGATAAATCTTAAAAGAAATCCCTTAACAAGAAGAAATAACTAATATTATTCTTTACTTCCTATTTTAACTAAACAGTTAAATTAGGAAAATTTACCAATGAAAGACGGGAGTAACGGAAAATGATAGAAGATTTAGTTTCAAAGTTGTTCTATTTTTCAATCATACCCCCTCTGTTCCAAATCTTTTTATTTACATTCTTATTCAGTTTCATTAGCCTTTCTAATTTAATACAATATTTTATTACCTTTAAAACTTAAATACTTGCACCCGGAGGGTGCATATATTTGCTAGTATATATAATGTTTATTGGTCGTCAAGTTAATCACTTGGCAACCAATACCACGATTAAAGGTTCTGGTATATCCCAGCTCTCTCTCTCTCTCTCTCTCTCTCTCTCTCTCTCTCTCTCTCTCTCTCTCTCTCTCTCTCTCTCTCTCTCTCTCGCACACATAGCTGAACTCTTGTCAGCTAGATATATATGATCCCATTATCTACCTACGCATTTTGTGTTAGTCATAACACTGGGTCCACACTTTACGAAACAGCCCCGTACCTTATCTTCAAACTTTCCTGATTCGCACGCACTCGCTCACACAACACACATTCAGGGGTGTTTGTTGTGTAATATGTAAACGTCGCAGGAAATGGACACGGCGAAGAAAGTTCAGATCCTCGACGAAACTGTTTGTGCTAATACACTTGGGAAAGGAATGAATCCAGTTATTCTCCCTCTAGCTATGGATAAATAGTTGGACAGACTTGGCTCTTGAGCGTTAGCATGGCTACCGGTCTAGAAGAAATAAATCTCTGAGTTCGAACCTATTAAACTCCGCTTAGAAATAACCTTGTGTCACATCTTGTTCGTGCGTGGATGGTAAGCAGACAGACGGACAGATAGACAGACAGAATACAACACACACACACACACACACACACACACACACACACAAACAAACACACACACAAACACACTCATACATGCACACACATCAAAAGCCAACGCTTTTATATGTTGTAACAGATGGCATGGACCAGTGTTTTTTTACTTTATTCATTTTTTTCTTTCTTAATTTCATTCTTTTTTTCTCTTTTGTTTTCCTTCTTTCTTTCTTTCTTTCTTTCTTTCTTTCCCTTTTGTTTTATATTCCTATTCTTTCTTTCTTTCCTTATTTTTTCCTTCTTTTCTTTCTTTCTTTCTCTTTTCTTTTCTACTTCTACTCTTCTTTCTTTCTTCTTTTTTTCTATTCCTATTCATTCTTTCTTTCTCTCCTCCTTTGTTTCTTTCCTTCTTTGTTTCTTCTTTCTTTTTTTTTTTTTTTTTCTTCTCTTTCTTTCTTTTTCTTTCTTTCTTTCTTCTCTCTCTTCTCTCTTCTCTCTTCTCTCTCTCTCTCTCTCTCTCTCTCTTGTTTTCTTCCTATTCATTCTTCTTTCTTTCTTTCCTTCTTTCTTTCTTTCTCTTTTCGTTTCTACTCATATTCTCTCTTTCTTTATTTCTTTCTCTTTTGTTTTCTATGCCTTTCTTTCTTTCTCTTTTTCTTTCTTGTTTTCTACTCTTATTCTTTTTTTCTTTCTTCCTTTCTTTCATTCTTTCTGAATGCATTATAAAATTCAATTATTGATAAATCAACACAAAAAAATCATAAAAATCAGTGGTATTGATTTGATTTTGTAAAATACGTCTACGACGTCATAATTGTTGGTACCTACGTTAAACGCTACCTGATGGTGATCTTCCAATTCTGGAGCTGTGGGAGTGTGGAGTACCTCTTTATCATTATTACTCCCAGGTCCACTCTAACCTGGGGTGCTAGTACCTGTTAGGCTCCCATCTCTGAATTTTAATTAAAAAAAGGAGTTTTAAAAAATGTATTTTAAAAAATTGGGCTTAAAAATTGATTTAAAAAATTCAGTACCCATCAAAAATGAATAAAACAAAACGTCTTCGACATAAATAATCCAATAAGGGTTGACATGCCGTAAAATCCAACCAACCAACCAACAAAAGTTTGACTTCGGGTTACCTTTACGGCGCTCTTTTGCGCAAGAAATATGAATTTTAATTGCTGACATGGAATATCTATATTTAACCCAAGAAAAGAAACGTCATTCCCATCAAAAAATATCTTAATAAAGATTTAATAGTCTTTGTGGTTTTATGACTTGACAGAAATAGACAGTTCCATTTATAATTTCCATGTTTGTTATTATATATATATATATATATATATATATATATATATAATATATATATATTATTAGTTAGCTTTCCTTCTTTTTATTTTTTATTTTTTTATCTTGAGTCAGTAAAGCTGGCTTATTTATTTACGAACGGGAGCCGGTCATTTGACCTAATTTTTGTTTCCTGTCACACTATTTACTGTTTCTCTATTGATATTTCTAATTTCACGAGCGTCCCGACCTAATTTTTAACCTCGCGGCAAGACGAGAACTGGAAAACAGATAAAACAATGAGTGTATTGATTTGATTGCGGTAACGCGCATGCGCATGCCGCGCGTTTGTTCATGTGTGTGCGTGCGCGCGCGTCTGTGTGTGTGTGTGTGTGTGTGATATACGAATATTGTTATGTCATATCGTTGGTAATAAATAAGCTAAACGTACAGATCAAGTCCGTGGGTTGAAATTGGAGAATGGGGTTAGTATTTCTGATAAATTTATAAATACAATTAAAAGGATGTGGTTTTGTACAACTATGAAAGAATTCACCGAATGAATTCAAGTTAATAAAACTTAAATCCGGGTGTTGAATTTTAGCTGATGGCATAAAAAAAAATTTGCTGTGGGATAAAATTTGAGTTCTGCTCGGTTTGTCTAGAACTTTATCATTTATCAGAGAGAGATGGGGGTGAAATATATATATATATATATATATATATATATATATGTGTTGTGTGTGTGTGTGTGTGTGTGTGTGTGTGTGTGTAAGTTGAAAATGGAAATGAATCCGACGATATGTTGAAAGGAAAAATGAATAAAGGAAAGAAAATGTTGAATGGATAAAATAAATTTAATATGAGTTACTAACACGTGTTTCGGCCAGGAGTTTGTTCGTGTACACATGTATTCTATTTATTATTATTCTAAATATAAAATAAAATAATAATAACAGAACATTATAAAATCTTTAAGCATACAAAGAATAACGACCTTCATCAGAGTAAAATGTTTGATACGGGTTAGCTCAGTCGGTAGAGCGTTCGGCTAGAAACCACAAGGTTCGTAGTTCGATACCGGTCCTCACCAACTCAGCGTATGATTAGCACAGGGAACTGTGCGGTAAAGTAAGGAGCTGGTGGTAGGTGTGGCGCTCCACCTCAGACGCCAAAAACAATCTCCTTGGTCTAGCGCTATTGGGGATAGACTCCCTCGCTGACTGGCTGATACCGACTTTAGGCCGCCCCGACGACTTTACTTTTTTTTACTTTATATATATATATATATATATATATACAGAGAGAGATAGAGAGAGAGGAGAGAGAGAGAGAGAGAGAGAGAGAGAGAGAGGTACCTTGACCTACGAGTTTAATTCGTTCCGCTTGTAACTCAATTTTCTCGTATATCAAATCAAATCCCCCCCCCATTGAATAAACTGAAATGCCATTAAACCTTTCTGGCCCTCCCCACAAACTTTTTCTTGTTACGTTTATTTTTATTTAAAAAATAGCATTATAAAATAGAATGTAATGAATTATGTGCAGTAATATGTTTTAGTGTTTATATTTTTAAGGAAAAATCTATCCATATCCCCTTGGTAACTCCAATTAATGTTACCTTTCCCCCCGTTAAAACAAATTCTTAAGAATCGCAGGGAAATCCTAAAACTAAACCAAAATTAAATGACATATTTTTTAAACTGGGTATTTCTGCAAATCGTAGAGCGATAAATCTTAGAGATATGATAGGAAGTCACAAAATATAAACAACAAAGTTATCTAAAACTAATCTACGAAGAAAATTGATAAAATTGTGCCAGTCATTTGGTTTGTTTGGTTTGTTTGTTTTACGGCATATCAACCTCAGTGGGTCATTTAATGCCGATAAAGTTTTGAAATAAAGCAATTCTTAATGGATAATACAATTTTTTTATAAATACATTTTTCTATTTAACCCATAGATGGGACCCTAACAGGTATTACCACTCCGGGTCAGAGAGGACCAGGGAGCAATGGTGATGAAGGGGTGCTCCACATTCCCCAAACCTCCAAAACTGGAACCTCACCATCAGATAGAGTTTAACGTCATTCCCAGGACATGTAGACCCGCAGTCACCGCCTTCTAGCACCCATATGATAAAGAGGGTTGGGGCTTGCCATAAGGGTGTATAAGTTGTAAGAGGTAGACTGTGAATTAAGGAGCGAGACTGAAAGTTACTATTCGCTGGTAATTTTAATTACAACAGTCCACTTTTGCAGATCTGAGGTGAAAAAATGTATAACTGAATCACTATGCAACAACTTTAAATCTATACAACATCAATTAATGCTGTCCTTTTTTTTTTAAACTTACAAATGAATTAACGGGTTCGAACCTCATTAGATGTCTCATACTTGCGACTTTGTGTTACGTCCTAACCGGGGCGAACGGGTCAGGTATAAGAGTAAGGCGTTCCATCTTGGTGTAATATTTAGCAAGCTAGTCTCGCAGAGCCATTACCACTGAATAGTGAGTTCGAGCATTGCTGGGTGTCCCACACATGCGACCTTGTGTCACAAACGGGTCAAGTAAATAAGGAAGGTGTCCCATCATTACGTAATGGTTAGCAAGCTGGTCTCTCAAGTCCATTAATACTGAATAGCGAGTTCGAGTCTGGCTGGATGCCCCATACTTGTGACCTAGTGTCACATCCGGCCCGTGGCGAAAGGGTTGGATAATAACCATTTTGCTGTAAACACATTAATTACATTCATACATTTATTAGTTTCATTAACAATAAGACTTTTAAAAGGAATTCAGAATCTTTTCAAAACACCTTCAGACTTGAAAATTATTCCCCTTGAATAAACCGTTGTATTATATTAAGATGTTGGGAATATCTGCGATGCACATCACTTGCTACAACGTCCTTTATTTGTTATTATTCAGATATTTTGATATTTTATTTATACAAAATTTTGGTGTGTGAGAATACCTGTTCTGCACTCTGCGCTTTTGATGTACTTTGTCTAGTTCCCCAAGCGTTGTGAATTATGTGCTGGCCGAATTTAAGGCACGAGTCAGAAAAACAGGCTGACAAGGATTAAAAACAAAACAACAACTACAAGTGTAAACAAGACACGGATGGAAGAAGGGTGTGTTTGATACTTCGCTGGCTGCTACTGTTTATCCCTACCGGCGATCTTAACACCCCAACGGCCGAGTTGTAACTGCCTTAATGCTCGAGTTTAGTTGTATTTATGTCAAATTCCCCTTTCCCCAACCATCTTCTCCGGACCACACAAAGGGCCAGCACTTAAATAAATCGCAGATTTCTAGTCGTCATTAACCCTTAAAATTAAAGTACTTAAATATTTTTTCAGACACTACGGCTTCAATACGTTGACCATTATTTTTTTCAAAAGAGATTTTCTCCTAAAAATCCTTTTTGCTTTTAATACCTGGGTGCCTAAGATATTATGATCAAGTGGTCCCATTTCATGGTGGTCGTACAAGTCTCTTTAAACTTTACGACCTAATCTTTGGATTCGTAAAAAGGTCAACCACCCACCCCTTTTACTTATTTATTTATTTATTTATTCTGATCATGTTCGTCTTCAACCATAGTATCACAGGCGCCTCGCGTTGTATAATGGTTAGCAAGCTGGATTAGTGTTATATAACCGTTCATCTCGGGTCTATAAATGGGAGAGAGGAGAGGGGCAAGGTGAGGTGGGTCCTTACTTTTCTTACTTGTTCTTTCTTGTTCTTGTCATCTTCCTTTGGGCTGACTTCTTCCTTCTGAGTTCATTTCTTGTTTGTAATAAATAAGCAAGGCTTTGTTGTTTTTTTAAAGATATCTATTCTTTATTACAAAGACTTCCAGCTCAAAAGTGTTTCTACTGCGGTGAGAAGCCGGCATCTTGGGAGCGACGATTCTAATGTCTGCTTTTGTCAGCTGACGGCCGAAATCTGTTTAACTAACTTAATTTCTGTTCTCACACCTTCCATTGGTGGAAGTCAGGGGGTCAAGTAAAGGTCATTACCTGTCAATAATAATTATAATGGCTAACGGTAACTTTCCATTTACCCCCCTCCGATTTTGAATCTTCAACGAAATTCAATTCAAAATCTAGCTTCACATAGTTAGATAATTCGTAGGCTACCCACGAATTATGTAACATTAGCAGACCATTGTTCGTGGGTTCGATTCTCACTGAGCGCATCACACTTCGGGCTTTGTGCCCCATCTAAGCTAAGCTTAGTAAATAACTATATCAGACAAAATATTGTCATCAGAAATGTCGGATTTGAATCCTTAAATTACATAACATCTATTGTTTTTTAACAATACGCATTCTTACAATATTGCCGGTGATATTATTCTTGATTAACTAGATACGACCAAAAATTATTAAGACAGAAGCTTTATTTTGTTCAACTAATTTGGAGAGATGGTTCGGGGGTAGGAGCTATGACTGATGACAAATCGGTCGAGTTTCCCGGCCTGGTGCAACCTGCAAATAACAAAAACATCATTGACCTTTCAGAATGCACAAATTGCACTAAATAATATAAAATGGTACCTTGACTTATGAGTTCAATTCGTTTTGCTCTAACTCAATTCCCCTCCAACCCCTTTTATTATATATATGCTAGAGGGCAGTGGCTGAGGCTCTTGGTGTCTTGGGTATGACGTTAAACTGCATCTAATGGTGGAGTTCTAATTTAGAGCTTTGAGGAGTGGGGAGTACCCCTTCATTGCCATTGCTCCTAGGTCCACCCTAACCCGGAGGGGTAGTACATTTACAGGATTTTAAACGCACAAATAACATGATCTGTTTTGAGGCAAATCAAACTCAGATTTTCATAGAGATCTCATTAATAAATAAGATTTATTCTATGTATTAATGATTTTGAGTATAAATTAAATATTCATTGAAAACATTGGGCAATCCCAAGGGTATTGTGACGTAAGCAGTGATGTAGATTCGGTTACAGACAGACAGACAGATAATGAATCTCCATTATGATAAGATGTAAAATATACAGACTAAGTCTGGAAACTTGTTACAACAGATATTGGTTCAACAAGATCAACCTTGATTAGAAGTGTTGGAGTATCGATAACGTCTGTGGTTAACGGTGAGAAAACCGAATCTTTTCATACTTATATCACTTCAAATGCAATCAGCATTAAAATTCGACCTCTTATTTTTTTGCCTCTGACGTCATAGTTTGCTGCGTCATAATATGTAATCATCTGAATGGATATGATGAGTGTTGGTGTATATGTTTGATAAATACAATATGGAATATCACAAGTCATACAGATATAGATATAGGTCAGGCATCCCAATGTGGTGTAATGGTTAGCAGGCTAGACTCGCAGATACATTACTATTGAATAGCTACTTCGATCCTCGCTCGATACCCAATACTTGCAACCTTGTGTCACATCCTAACCCTGACGAATGGGTTGGGCAAATATCTACCTTGCTTCTATGCCTAACCTTGTCGATAAAAAAAAACTTTTTGGGGAGGGGGGTTAAAAATTAGGGATTGTTGATTACCAAAAAATTTTCATTATTCGTGTACATACGATATTATAGTTAAGGCGCATTGTGTTATGGACACGGTGACCCGAGTTTAAATCCTGAACTAGGAAATTTGCATTTCACATAACACTAATACTCTTGGGCAAGGTATGCTTCCAACTATTCTCGCGCCAACTAAGGGTAAATAGCAGGATAGACTGGACCCTTTAACCTTGGTATCGTAACTAGTCTAGGAGAAGGAAAACTATAAATTCAAACCTGTTAAATTCCGCATAAGGAATTGACTTTGTGTCACATCCCCTTTTTAAGTAAATTAATTATAAATAAAAAGTAAAGTCGTCGGGGCGGCCTAATGTCGGTATCAGCCATGCAGCGAGGGAGTCTATCCCCTTTTCACTAGCGCTAGACCAGGTAGATTATTTTAGCGCCTGAGGTGGAGCGCCACACCTACCATCAGCTCCTTACTTTACCGCACAGATCTCTGTGCTACTCATACACTGAGTTGGCGAGGGCGGGTATCGAACTAGGAACCTTGTGGTTTCTAGCAGAACGCTCTATCGACTGAGCTAACCCGGCCCCATTAATCATAAGTAGCTAACCTTAATTATAAATAGCTAACCTTAAATAATCATTTTTTCCATACTAATTTACGCTTCTTTTATTCTTATGAATCAAAATCATCCTTTAAATTCTATATAATTGGTTTCTATATAAAATCATTCATAGGATTGATTTTAATACGCAGGAGAATAAAACAATATTAAAGAAGTAATTATTTATTAAAACCGTTTTTCTTAAAACCAGTATGCAAAGTACCCCTTCATAACCATTACTCACAGGTCCACTCTGACCCGGAGTGGAAGTACCTGTTAGGGTCCCATCTATAAGTTAAATAGAAAAATGAGTTTTTAAAAATGTGTTTAAAAAGAAAAAACAGAGTACCAATCAAGAATGAATAAAATAAAATGTATTCGGCATAAAATAGCCCATCAGGCGTTGACATGCCGTAAAATCGATTAACCAACCAACCAACCCATCAAATCACAAATAACAATATAATGAAGAAGGAAAGTAACAAAAAGAAAATTGAAATTAAAAGAAAAAGAAAAGAAAAGAATAAAAGAATCTAAAAGTATGAAAATAAAAATAAAATAATTATGAAATAATGAAATAATGAAAAATAAAGAAAACAAAAAATGTAAAAATAAAATAAAGAATAAAAAACGAAAATGAAAATAAAAGATAAAAGATTTTAAAAAAATAGACAATAAAAAGAACAAAAAATAATGATATAAATACAAAAATAATAAAATTAAAAAAATAGTAAAACATTAAATAAAAAAATCTAAATAAAGAATAAAAAATAATGATTAATAAAAAGATATGAAATAAAAATTAAAATAAAATAAAATTTTTATTTTTTATTTCGATTCTTTTTCTATTTTTTCTCTTTTTTTTAACTTACGCACTTTTTTGTCGACTTTTTGTTCATCCTAACTTTATAGTTATGTCACCCAAGCTGACATCTTTATTAGAACTACCGTCAACTAAATGACATTAATTCACTGCACATTCAACCATTTACGTAACCCTCCCTCCCACGCCTCAGTCTTCTACGCCCACCTTCCCTCTTTCACCCATTTGTGTTTCTCTCGAGTCCTACTTCTCACTAATTACAAGTTACGACAACAAATGTTTTACGAAACAAATTTTAAGAGGCAATTAAAAACTAGAGAGAAAAAACCTTGACCAACAAAAAAAATGTCATTAAATAATAACCTTCTACCAGTCGTACTGTTTTTTTGGTTTTGTTTTTTTTGTTTGTTTTTCTTTTTTCTTTTTTTTTTTTTGTTTGATTGTTTGTTGATCTTTTGTGTGTTTGTTGTTGTTGTATTTTTTATTTATTCGTTTTCTTGAACTGTTTGCAAACACACTTATCTTCCTTTTGATGAAAGAAAAAAAAGATATAATAGCAATATTACAAAAGTCTACAATTTGTAACTGATGGTCTTGTATTAAAGAGAATTAAAAACTCAATGCGATGATTGTCATGCTCTAAATCTTATGTATCGACTAACCCAATTTTTTTTTGTTTGTATATACAAGCATCTGCGAGGCACGTTACCAAAAAGTCTGGAGAACGTGACCATGACTAAAGATTATTTACACTACCAATTAATTTGCACCGTCTCAAAGAGAATACTGTCTCGAAAAGCGTAGCGGCCAACGCCCGTTCTATATTCGACTCGCCTAGTTTCAATTTCTTAACCTTTTCGGTCCCTATTCATATTCAATTTTCGACAATGAAATTCTAAATCGGCATCCCATAATATCTACAAGGAGGCGCTGGCTGTTTGGTCGGGTGGGTGGTTAGGTGGTTGGTTGGATATTACGACATGTCAACCCTTGTTGGATTATTTTATGCCGAATATTTTATTCATTCTTAATGGATATTCAAGTTTTTTTAAAACATCTTTAAACTCATTTTCTTTATCTATTTAACCCATAGATGAAACTAAAGTCTAACTCTTCCTTATCGTGGCAGGGTAGTGTAAACATGGTAGTGTCAGAGCTATGCCGTCTGCAGCTTCAGTTCCCGGTAGAAGCCTCCAAGGCGGACAGGTCTAGCATCCAGTGGTATTGAGGCCACAACCCGGCCAAAGGGGTTCTGGTGAGAATTCCAAGAGGCGCCTGCATTGAAAACCTGCAGTTACTTTTGGTCATCTCGTCCCTGCATCTGCTGGATAATCTGCAGCAAACAATGTCTGTATGTGGGATTTTTTTGGGGGTGGGGCGCTTGTATACTTCCTATTCCCATGATACTCCATCTTTGAATTTACTCAGTGAATTCAATGACTGGAACCGGCTCAACACATCCCGAGTGAATATTTCCACAAGACAAGAAGAAGATAGATGGGACCCTAATAGGTACTACCACTTCGGGCCAAGATGGACCTGGGAGTAATGCCAATGAAGGGGTACTCCACACTCCCTAGAGCTCCAGAACTGGAACCTCACCACAAGATGCAGTTTAATGTCATACCAACGACACTAAGACAATCAGCCCCGGCCTTCTAGTATATATATGATAAAAAAAGGTTTGTGTGTATGCCATAAGAGCAATGTGGTCGGGACAATCATATAGGTGCAAGGGCTTGATGTGACCAGCCGATTGATCAGAGCGTGCCTCTCCAACAGCCCATCTAGCCTAAGTAAGGGCTAAAGTGGAATTTTGCATGTCATGGACAACTCAGCTACCAGGATTCCGTCTTTAAGCATCACGGCAGGTAGCCTCATTGGGAGGGTGGTCTTACAATTTTGCAAAGATGCAGTCAATTCTACAGCCCCATCTGACAGGGAGGTTCTTTAAAATAAGTCGCCTAGTCAGTGTAATATATTGCCTTGGCCGAAGGTAACCCAGATCGATACATCGGGCAGTGAATAAAATCAACAAAGTGACTACCGGAAGACATATGTGATAACCAACGCATAAAGACAGGAAATGCGTGGGTGTAACCCATGGTCAAGGATAAACACAGGCAATGCAAGGATGTAACCAATGACCAATAAATAAATTAAAAAAACAAGCTACGTGGACAAAGAGGTGTCTCTGCAAGAAAGCTACGCGGGGATAACGGTGAAGGAGGTGTGGCCATGTGAGAGTTCTAAGATTATATAAAGTCTAAGATTTGGGCCGAAGTCAGTGATCGCACGCTGTTAAAACTCCCGATAGCTCCTTTGTATGTGCGAAATCTCTCCGACGATTCTCCGGCTCCACACAAGCGTTACAATCAAAGAATAAAAATGCATCTATTATTATACTAAAGCTGAGAGAATCAATGATTGTTTGCTAAAGGCTTTTCTCTATTTAGTTTAATGACAAAAGGTACATCCCAAAATATTCTTTAGTTTTGGGATTAAGTTATGTTTGAAAAAAATTCCATTTTATTTGGTTCTAATTAGTTGTAATTTGAAATTAAGTCAAAAACTCAACCGTCTCTTACTCACACTCTGCCTGTCACTTTCCCCCTCTCTATATATATCTTGATTAACTACTCCTTATATATGTTTGTTTTCTTTGTGAGTGGAGAGAGAGAGAGAGAGAGAGAGAGAGAGAGAGAGAGAGAGAGAGAGAGAGAGAGAGAATAGTGTGAGTGGTAGATTGAACTTCCCACTTCATTCGTATGTTAATTTTCAGCGGTTAAAGGCTGGCTTATATATAAGACGCGTCAGTTTTTTTTTTACTTTATTGCAAATTTTAGCAAAATTATGTTAATGTTTTGTCTGTTTTTTAGGGTTTTGTTTTTTGGTTGTTGTTTTTTTAATTCTCAGGTCGTATTTATATTTTTTAATTTAATTCGTTTTGCAAACTAATTTTTTTTTATCTACCCAGAACTCAATAGGTGAACCAACGTGTCACGTCTTTTTTTGTTTATATATATATATATATATATATATATATATATATATATATACGTTTCTCGTTGATTGTCAAGTCCAGCGGCGGTATATAATCTACAGGTGTTGTTGATTTGCACCATTTGTTGGTTGATCAAGTTACGTAATTTTCACGTCGAAGATGACTCCTCCTTTTTAAAAAAAAAATCCCTCGCCACTTCCTGTTAATGTGATCTGAACTTGTGTGCAGATTCATGCAACATGAACCATTTTTTATTCCACCCGTTTGTTATTTGAACTCCCCCACCCCCACCCCGGAATTAATGGTTGACGTACCCCCACCCACCCACCAATCACAATAATCTTGCCGTCTACCTTGCTAAATAATACACTTGTTTGTCAATCAAATGTAGTATGATTTTTAACTTATGTACTTATCAATCGATCGATAGAGAGATATCTATCTGATATGAAAACAATGAGATAGATAGATAGATAGATATGAAAAGATTGAGATAGATAGATAGATAGAATTGAAAAGATTGAGATAGATAGATAGATAGATAGATAGATAGAGATAGATATGAACAGATTGAGATAGATAGGTAGATAGAATTGAAAAGATTGAGATAGATAGATAGATAGATATATATAAACTGACTGAGATAGATAGATATGAATAGGTAGATAGATATGAATAGATAGATAGATAGAATAGATAGATAGATAGATAGATAGAATTGAAAAGATTGAGATAGATAGATAGATAGATATATATAAACTGACTGAGATAGATAGATATGAATAGGTAGATAGATATGAAATAGATAGATAGATAGATAGATAGATAGATATGAACAGATTAAGATAGATAGAAAGATAGATAGATATGAACAGATTGAGATAGATAGATATAGATAGATAGATATGAACAGAGATACATAGATAGATAGATAGATATGACAGATTGAGATAGATAGATAGATAGATAGATAGATAGATAGATATGAACAGATTGAGATAGATAGATAGATAGATAGATAGATATAGATGAGATAGATAGATAGATAGATAGATAGATATAGATATGAACAGATTAGATAGATAGATAGATAGATAGATAGAGATAGATAGATAGATAGAGATAGATAGATAGATAGGAAACATTCAAAATAAAAGGAAGAAATAAAGAGGAAATTTACATTCTAAAAATTTGATATGAATCCTTCGAAGTGTTGTATGGAAGCCCTGAAAGAAAGAAAAACTTCTTTCTCATTTTATATAGACAATTTCACTGTAGGAATACAAGAAATGATTATCTCCTTTAAACTCGCTGAATAGTCTTTTGTTATCAAGAGTTATCATGTTTTGTTACACTGACAACAAACAAATAAGTTTATGTTTGTTAAGTGAATGGTTACCATTCATTAGAAACTAATGTTTGTTTTGCATTCATTTTATTTCATACTAGCTTAATTGCCAGGTAATCTGAACATTAGCTACATAAATGAAAGTAACCTCCCCTTGTTTAATTCTTAATTGTGCTTGCGCATTATTTGAAATGAACTTAATTGTTAAGAACACATTTTATAATATTTTCGCGTTAAAACATGCAGTTGTATTGATTCGAACAAATTCGTATTTTTAATGTAGATTTACGGCGAATGAAAATGGACGACCAAGACATATGGCTTCCTCAAAGTGAAATAAACAAGGGGAGGTTTCTTTTATTTATGTAGCTAATGTTCAGATTACCAATTGCCACTCGTTAGGGCAGCTTTTAAGCTAGTTAACTAATAGTTTTTGTTGCTATAATTTTAGGTCTGTTTTGCCATCTATTTATTGATAATTGTGTTCCTTATTTGTACGATCATTATCATCTTGCGACACCCTCTGGTTAAAAATAAGATCGTCCAAGATAAAATGCAAAATTGTAAATCCTGGTTATCTGGTGTTGCTTATCCCCCGAATTCTTATTATAATAAAGGACCATTTCGTTTTTACTATAAAGAAAGAAAAGGAAGGAAAAGAATATGATATACAAGAAAATATAATAAGAAAGAAAGAGAGTAGGAGAAAATACAGAGAGGGGGTGAGTGCACAGAAGCAATAACTCTAAAACATTATGAAAAGACGAAAAGAAGGAAAGAAAGAAAAAAGAGTGAGTTAAATCAAGATTATTATGCTTTCTACATACGGAGCTATTTGCAATAGCTCTAAAGTAAACATATCAAAAATTGTAATAATTAAATTATCATACTGTGGCATATCCACAGGTACTGCTAGTAGATAAAATATCTTAATTAGCCAAATTTTACTCTAAAAGAGAGGTATTTTTTGTTTATCTACGTTTAATTAATAGAAAACTGTTAATAAAGGTTACAATACTCAATTTATGGGCTTCCTAAATGTTCAATATGGGGAGGGGTTTAACCCTCATTAGGGGTCTTTAATATTATTGAAATCAATTGTTTAAAAATTTGTAAATAGGCAACATATCTTGTTATTCACCTAAAATTTAAATTTCATACAAATCGAAGGGAAAAAAATTGAGCGGTGGTTTATTCCCACCAGGGAATCCCTTTGATTAAAATGAAATATACTTATCCAAGAAGCCTGGGTATGTAATTTCAGAATATATGGTTATGGGGTCTATCTCCATAAACCTAGTCATTGAAACTGCGATTTTTTTTTTTTTTTTTTTAGGTAACCACCATTACGGTATCTTCACATTATTGAAATTTGCTGATATTTTGTAGGTATCATATTTCGTCATTTACCTATGGTTTAAATGTAGTTTCAGAATATATATGACTATAGGGGTATATCTCCAAAAACCCTCGAAGGAGTGCGTGAACTAATAAACAGACAGAAACTATATATATATATATATATATATATATATATATATATATATATATATATATATATATATATATATATTAATGATTTGAAGGCAATTACAATGCGTATAAAAAATAAAACAAAAAGACGTTATTTTTGTCTTATCGATTTCGAAGAGGTGAATATCAGAAATGTACGTGCTTAAGTTTTTTTGTGTGTGGTTATTTTTATTTATTTTTATTTTTTTTTTTTTTTCCTCTGATATTCATTTTTGATAAAACCACACAAAAAAAACTTAAGCACGTACATTTCTGATATTCACCTCTGAAGATGAAGTTTATACTTTGAAATCGATAAGACAAAAATAACATTTTTTTGTTTTTATTTTTTTATACGCATTGTAATTGCCTTCAAATCATTAATATTATAACATACTTAACAATGCTTCAAGCAAATTACCATTACTTTATATATATATATATATATATATATATATATATATATATATATATATATAGTTCAATGGAATTTCGATTTTTTCTTGGCGAATTCATTTTTACTCTGAAGAAAATTGTTACATAATTATACTTGTGTCTACAATTTGGCTACATAATGAAGTCTATTCATTGAGTTATTGATTTTACCGGCATGTCAACCCGTTTTGTTTCCTGCCCACAAAAAAAGGTACTTTATTCTCTTTAGCTAGTGCGTCATTCAAACGAGTCAGTTTCCTCATTTGGCGTTTCGCACTTTGAATTTCGCACTTAAAATTTCTGTAATTCTAATAAACATTTTCTATTGAATCGTACAAAATGAAAAAAAAAAAGAAGGATTTTCTGTTACAGTTTCCGTTTAAATTTAAATATTGAAGGATATCCTGGTTCTCGTCACGCTTTTCTTGATTTTTAAAATTCCCGTCATAATCCACTTTCCATTACTTGTGACTGCTTTGATGTTTTTCCTGTGTCGAGAAAAAAAAAAAAAAACACCAACTTCAATGCATTTTTTACAGTTTATTTTATTCTCATGTACAAGTTTCCGGTTCCTAATGTTTTTTAACAATGTTTAAACAAATATTGTAACAAAAGCGAACAAAATAAGGTCGTTTTAATTCATATTCAATCCCTTTTAACTATTTCTGAAAGTAGTTACATTCTAGCCCCCGCCTGCAGGTTGTGGTCGTAGAATACACCGACTGCACCTCTGTAGAAGGTTAAGACACCCCGATGGGACCACCTGTTGTGGTGAACCGTGATGCTTAAGGATTGAACCCTGGTGGCTGAGCAGTCCATCACATACAACACTACACTTTCGACCTTACTTAGGCTTGACGGGCAGTTATAGAGGCCCCATTCAATCAATCAGCTGGTCACGTCAAGCCCTAGCACCTATATGAGTGCCCCAAACCTATTTCCCTAATGGCAAGCCCCAACCCTTTTTATCCTATATGTGCTAGAAGGTGGTGTCTGATCGTCTTATTGTCCTGGGTATGACATTAAACTCTATCTGATGGTGAAGTTCCAGTTCTGGAGCTCTGGGGAATGTGGAGTACCCCTTCATCCCCATTGCTCCCAGGTCCACTTTGACTCGAAGTGGTAATACCTGTTAGGGTCCCATCTATGGGTTAAATAGAAAAAATGAGTTTAAGAAATGTGTTTAAAAAATTGAGTACCCATGAAGAATGAATAAAACAAAAATGTCTTCGGCCTAAAATAACCCAACAAAGGTTGACATGCCGTAATATCCAATCAACCAACTCATTTCTATTTCCTTTATTCATGTGGTTGTTAGCACTTGAGGTCATTTAAAGCACTGTTTCCCAATCTTTTCTCTTTTATCTCTACATTCTCTCTCTCTCTCTCTCTCTCTCTCTCTCTCTCTCTCTCTCTCTCTCTCTCTCTCTCTCTCTCTCTCTCTCACACACACACACACACACACACACACACACACATTTTTTGGTGTCAAAGAAATTTCAGACCCACATAAGCACAAATAGTAATAGACACTAGGGAGTAGTCATTAATCAGGATATATATTTTTCTATCACATTTTGCTTTTGTAAACTGATATATCCGGGTTAAGGGGTATTTTATGAAGTTGGAGTAAGATATATTCTCATAGGTAAATAGAGGCTGGTGCGTCGAGTAGCAGTAGTAGCAGTACGTCTTCTGAGCAGTCGGCGTGGTAGTCTTGCTAGTAGGCTAGTAAGCGCTTGTACCACCATAGCGTCGAGTATTTATGGAGGACACTATCCAATAAGATTATAGTGAGGGGTACCTAGGTATTTACATATTCATTACATCATAAACAAAATGCATTTCCTGTTACATGGAATTTTTAGTTGTGCTTATGTAGGCCTGAAATCTTTTTGACAACAAAAATGTGCGACAATTGTACCCCTCTGTAGAGGTGCAGTCGTTGTATTCTTCTGTCCCATCCGACAGGGCGAAGAAGGAATGAAGTGATGTGGATATTTAGGATGGTCGTTCATGAATTGTAATTATGAAACGAGCCACGTTGGTTTTCAGAGCAAATGGTTGTCGTAGCAAAAGTTGGTTTTAATATGTGTTTGTTTTTGTATTCATTCACAAAAAAGAATGAAATAAAATAAAACCTGTGTCAGATTGAACTAACCAGTTTTTTTTAACCAGACAGTCTGTTCCGCATTAATATTTATTTATCATGTCCTCCCACACCAAGCGACAGCTGCAAGCATTTAATGTCAAGAACGACAACTCGAATCAAAACAATCACGACACGCTGTATACAAAGACTAACAAAAGCAATGCTGTCTTTTTAATGAATAATGTGTGATTAAAAAATAGTACCATCCTTACACGCTATATGATAAGATTAACAAAACCAATAAATATAGTTGGTTTTTTTTTTTTTGGGGGGGGGTATAAATAGTACCATCTCTTGTAGGGATTAAAATTAAAATAAAATAAAATAGAAAATAGCAATCTCCCAGGAGTCCTCAGATATGAAGCACTCTCTGGGCATGCGCAGCAAAAGCTCCTTCCTAACCCCAAGAGAGATCCCTCAGTCATTTGAACGCAGAACTTGACCGGAAACAAACTACGACTGGCACAGGAAGTAATTTCCTTTCCACTAAATAGCTATGGACCTAGAAATAAAGTCTGAACCCTAAAAGTATATTTTGTCTTTGTCTCTTTTTTTTTTTTTTTTTTTCTTAATTCCATTTCAGTCTGACAACCCAAAAGAAGGAAAACCACATATAATGGGGTTTAAGAAACAAGCAGCACCAACCAACGAGCACACACCAAAAACGCCCAAACTCTAAACCCACATAAACCCAACACCTATACCCCAACACGCTACACGCTATATACAAAGACTAACAAAACCAGTACCATCTTTTGAGGAAAATGAATAATAAATAAAACAAAATAAAAATATTTATAAATTAAACAAAATAGAATTAAAATAACTGACTATATTACCTTTAGGCACCTATTTTAGATCTCGATTAAGAAAGGACATGTTTTTCATTTATATCGTCAATATCCGGTTGTTTGTTAAGGTTAGGGTTAGGCGTTTTATAATTTTTTTAAAAAATCTAAAATCGTCTGTTAAAACAACCGGATATTGACGGTGTAAATGAAAACATGTCCTTTCTTAATTGAGATCAAAAAGGGGTGCCTAAAAGTCATATGGTCCAAAATAATAAATAAAACCAAAAATTAAAAAAAAATCACAAATAAAATAAATGAATAAAAAATAATAATCTCCCAGGAAGGCTTCTGACAGGAAAAACCATTGAGCATGGGAAAAATAACTTAATTTTTTATTACCTTTATAAGAATGAAATGTTGTTTCAGCTTCTTATAATACGTTAGGAGGCTTCGGAGAAGTCTCTAACATAGTTGAACATATGCAAAGAAATCCAAGAAAGAGCTACATAACAAAATACAGTATGAGCACATTTAACATTAAAATACAGATACAAAAAAGTTAGGACTAACGTCATAAAGAAAGAAAGGGTTCTTGTAGAGTTAATCTTGAGGCTACTAAATGGAGAATAGAATATTGATCAAACAGGCGTCGTAGAAGTTTTGAAGATCTCATTCAAATAATGACATCATTGTTTTTGCACGCCTATCATTCTGACATGTGTCACGAGAAGAATCACGATCATTTAGGAAAAAATGTTTATTGAATACAGACAAATAAAAATGTATTATTAGATGTTTCATTTCATTTTAGATGAGGCTTGATAATCATTGAAATTTTACTTAAGAATGTTCAGCGTTTGTAAATCTCAAAACAAATCAATGCACCACGGTTCCTCCCTCTACCTAAGACGACGTTGGGTAGCCACTTCTAGTATAAAATAAAGATGAGAGCAACAGTCTGAAAAATATTTTTTCAAATATAAATTATAAACCCTCATCTAAAGAATCCAGGTGATTAAATTTTTTTGAAATGATTTTTGAACCGATGTAGTCGTGAAACATATTCTAGTTGGAGTCACGTGTTCTTTTTTTCTTTTTTTTCTTTCTTTCTTTTTTTTCACTTTTTTTTCAAGAGAAGAAAAAGAAAAATGAAACAAAGTAAGTTAACTTGAAGGTCATATCGATTTTTGTCCTGTTTTTCATCATCTATAGGTAAGAAAGAAAAAAATAATGTTTGAGAAAAGCTTTTTGTTTTCTGATGGATTTTTCGTGTTGTTTTATTTCATTAAAACATGTTCGCTTTCTCACGCCTATTTCTTATTTCATATTTCTTCTACTAACGATTGGTTATGAAACTGTCAGCAACTTCAGCCGCAATTATACACAGGCTTATCTATCTATCTATCTATCTATCTATATATATATATATATATATATATATATATATATATATATATATATATATATATATATATATCAGTATATACGTATCTATCTCGGTCTATATCTATCTTCTTCTATCTATTTATCAATATATATATATATATATATATATATATATATCAGTATATAGGCATGTATCTCAGTCTATATCTATCTATTTCAGTATATACGCGTCTATCTATCGCTCTCTCTCTCTCTCTCTCTCTCTCTCTCTCTCTCTCTCTCTCTCTCTCTATCTATCTATCTATCTATCTATATATATATATATGTATATATAATGTTTTGTCGAACTCTACGGACAATTCTTATCTGACGAGCTTCTTTTCTATCCTTTCTAATTGTCTGGCCATATTTTTTTATATCAGTGTGGAACTTGTGAATAAATCCACCGAAGGTTCTTACATTAGTACTTTCTGCAATACTTAGTACTATCATCAGGTGTCAAGTGGTGAGATGTTTCCATGGTTCATTTTAAAGTAGTGCAGAAAGTACTAGTGTAAGAACCTTCGGTGGATTCATTCACAAATTCCACCCTGATATTAAAAAAAGATGGTCAGACAATTAGATATGATAAAAAAGAAGCTCGTCAGACAAGAATTGTCCGTCGAGTTCAACAAAACATACATAAAAGAAATTATCAAAATATACTTTCGTCTGTCCGCTGTTTACAGTCTTGAGTTTTCTGGTGATTGTAAAAACATTCCGCGTAGAGATGTATCAATTAATTGTTCACTTCATACTGACAGCCGCTGATAGCCGCAAGGGTAAGAGACTTGGTAGATGAAGATCCCGGCTAGAGGTAGCTGTTAAAAAGTCGAGCCGCACTGATGAAAAGTAAACTTGGAAACACGTGTCTGTGGATGACTGATATATATATATATATATATATATATATATATATATATATATATATATATATGAGAGGTAAATAAACAACGATGTGTTTTGATATGGCTTTTTTAGCCGACAATTTTTGGGAGAATATGTGCTTAATTGAAGTCGTACCTAATTTTGAAAATTAATAATTAGGCCGAAATGTACATACAGAGATTGATTTTTCTCGATTTGTTTAACTTACATTTGAATAGGTATGCCCACCTAATTAATTAATTATTAATTAATTAATTTTCAAAATTAGGTACGACTTCAATTAAGCACATATTCTCCCAAAAAACGAATGTATCTCAATCTATACGTAATTTATTTATCTAACTATTTCACATGATCCGGTGATACCTGCTTATCTTCTTTATGCATCCAAGACTAGATGATGTTATTTGCACTCGTTAATTATTGAAAGTGGTGAAAGAGACAATGTAAAAAAATGTGTAGTAATCGCTTTATAAAAAAATAATTTACTCCACAGGTAGAATTTGACACAAGGTCACAAGCATGGGGTATCCAGCGAGGATCGAACTCGATTTTCAGTAGTAACGGTAATTTCTCCAATATCTCACTGTAACTGTAATCTTTTACTCTTTATATTATTTTTGTCACTCGTCTCTGAATGCCCTCCATTCTCAATAGTTCACTCCAATTTCAATGTTAAGACACTGGAGTCCAGACAAAACAATTTTATCAATGAACCTTAAACAACAGTTTGGTTACAATTATATCCATCTTTAAGTCATTTCTTCATTTGCTATAGTTTGTGACAATAATGACATATATATATATATATATATATATATATATATATATATATATATATATATACCATTCTCCTTACTATTACTAAAAATAAAAAAATAAACTTGGCGGAGTGGCCTATTGTCGGTTTCAGCCGGACAGTGGGGGAGTCTATCACGTTTTCGCTAGCACTAGACAAGGGAAGTTGTTTTTGCATCTTACGTCAGCTTCCCACTTTACCGCACAATCAGATTACTAATCTGTGCTCCTCATACGCTAAGTTAGTATCGAACACAGAACCTTGCGATTCAGAACCTTGCTTAATGGAATTAGAACACTTAGAGGATGTTCAACTTTTTTTATTTAGCAGTAAATAAACCAATAAGAAATAAGACTCAAAACATTTTTTATTTAACATTTTTTGTCAATGAATTCCATATTTTTTCCTCTTAATGGCTTGAAAAATGCAACTATTAATTTGAATAATTTAATCTAGTCTGTTTAAAGGATATTTTATGAAGCCATAATTAAAGTAAAGAAAACCATTTTGAATTAAAGAAACCTGTTTTGCGTCTCAGCTGTTATTGGTTTATTTACTGCTAGATATTAAAAGAATCGTAATGAACATCCACTAAGTGTGCTAATTCCATCAAGATAAATACAATAAAGCAGAACTAAAGAGATCGTGATATTCAATATTCTATTAAGATTAGTAAAGAGACACATGAGGAAGGCCTGAAAATGTAACGGCCAAAAAAGCTTTCTAAAAGTAGCAGAATTGATTGCACAGGCAAAAAAAT